>JANAVB010018000.1:2467296-2972584 GCA_029216955.1 Iris pallida | reverse complement strand
CTATATGTCTACGGGTCCATTTTTTATATGAATCCAACGTTTGTCCAAAGATGGATTTCATTGGGCCATGCACAAATTTGCCCGTTGGGTCGGATCGCAGGCCCGCCAAACTAGCGTTCCAGTCGACCTTCTCAGAATCAGACCAAACTTGGCATACAGGACCAAAAAAATAACACGGCCCTGTTGGCGTAAGTTTCGTCTCGATATGACAAATATGCACAAGGTTATGGTCTAGTTTGCAAAGGGGTCGATACGGGATATCTTGACGGATATGCTTCGATTTCGTTGCACACACAGTGCAAAATCGAGTTTCATCGAATTCCATACGTCGACAACATCCATACGCATCTTTCGATGCTCGTGGGTTGTGACCACATCGCCCGGTTTGTCGGGACGTATGCCGTATCGGTGATAATCATCGAATTTTTATAGATCGAAAACTAGTTTTTTCCTAAACTTTGAAACTAATTTAATTATAATATAATCAATGAAAAATAAAACCATAAATTAAGTTTTGATCTTATATAGGTTGTCTACAACCCTGTTAAAACACATTTTCAAAACTTTAGACGGATTGGCAAGAATTTGCCTTCCAAAATAGCGACTTAGGTGGGTTCAATCTGTCATGTTTTGTTGGTAAATCGAGTTTTTATCTCAATTTGAGTCGACCCTCATCGGATCCTATCATGTATGATACAAACTAGATGACAGGGTTTCTTGATGGGTATATGGTCTATTCATAGGACTTTGCAGAGTCGGATAAGATCAAAGTATATGCGAAGAAAACTTGCGGTGAAAGGGCATACCTTACTATGTTTCGACAAAACAGGGCCTCCCTGTTCTCGACTCGGGGTTTGTCGGCGGCATGGGCAATTATGCATACGGTGAAGGGGCGGTGAGATTCGTGGGTGTTTGGAGGGTCACTTGGAGTCGAGGAGTTCGAGTGCAAGATGGCACAGCGGCGAGGTTGGAAAAATAGGTTGTCAAGTGTTGATATACCCGATATTTTTGGGTTAGATTTTGAATCGATTTTATATCGATTTGAATCTAAGTTTTAAGGGTATTTTATTCAATATGGACGAGAATAGATGTAGGATTAGGTTGGAAGAGATTTCATAGAGTTTGGTTCACCTTTGATGAGTTTAGCCTTATCAACATAAAACAAAACCTTCCTTTCTCACGCGGGGCTGGGTGGTTTAGAAGTTGTGGGAAGATGATAGCTACTGTTCACAATTTTTTTTATATATATTCATACATATAAGAAGTTTAAAAGTAATTTAATTATACTTTTAAATCATACTAAAACCTTGAAAATAACTTAAATATTATCATAAAAATATATATGTACCCACATGGAATATTCACATATTATTATCAATAAATATATATATATATTTTAAAGAAATCCTTATATATATATATATATATATATATATATATATATATATATATATATTCTTTAGGAAAACATTATGGACAAAATATATATATATATATAATATATATATATATATATATATATATATATATATATATATATATATATATATATTATATATATTTTATTTTTTAAAGAAACCCTCCTTATATAAGTATCAGGCGCAAAATGTCGAAGCCTTTATAAAAGAGCGCGACTCGCGCAAACAGAACGAAAAAATATAGACCGGACCGTGCCGGAAGTTAGTTAATGCAACGTCTCCCAAAAACTGCTCGGAGAGTGAGAGCAGCGAGGGCTGACTTTGCTAATTTGTCTGAAAACCTCTCAAAAAAGCTGAGAGGCACTGAGTTGACATCATTCATATATGTGCTTGTTCTATTCTTCCATAAAACCCATATGCTGGCGGCTGCGACGATCTGGTGCCCATAAGAAATGCTCCAGTCGGCAAGGAGATCGTTGAAGCCCCAGCGAGTTGGTTCAGGTGGCATCTTTGGAGAGATTGGACCAAACCTGAGAGGCAAGATCGCCTGAGTGCAATATGTGTTCTGCTGATTCCGCCTTTGGAGAGGAACAACAGTGGCATTTGGACGCAAGGTTGTAACCGAGGGAAGTGAGGAGTCACGGTGGGAAGCTTCTTCTCTGCGCTCTCCAAATGAGGATCGACCATTTGTTAGAAATACAGGACTACCAGTAAGGGGCATTGGAAGGGAGATGCTCTCCGACTCCTCTGGCCGCAATCCTGGCCGAAGCAAGAGTGAAATCGCCGCTAGTCGTCAGGGAACACCTTAAAGTACCTTCTACGGGCACCATCAATGGTTCAGCTATATTGCGGCCGAGGAGAAATGATGCTAATTCGCCGATGCTCTGCAGTTGGCAGTCACGATCGTGGGGTTAGTGTGTTGGAAGTATCTGGCTTTCATGAAACGAGCCCAGACCGAGTTCTCCGTGCGAACCTTCTACCATAACTTCATGGAGCTGGCCGCCATAATGTACGCTAATCTGCTAAAACCCAGACCGCCTTCACTAGTAGGTTTGGCCATGGTGTCCCTGCTGGCCCAGTGGTAGTGTGTTTGTCTTTGCCTTCGCTGTAGCCCCAAAAGAAATTGAAGAGAAGAGACTCTATGGATGCTAAAACCTTCTTCGATGGGGAGTACACTGCTAGAGTGTAGACTGGGATGAAGAAAGCACATGCTTGATTAGAATCATCTTACCCCGATGAGAGAGTAGCGTTGTGCCATCCTTCAATTTTAGTTTTGACCTTCCTGACAAGACCTTCGAAAATGCTCGTATTGAATTTGTCGTAAACCAGCGGGCGTCCAAGGTATGTGAATGAAGGATAAGCCGTGGCGAAGGAGGTTAGAGTGGTGAGAGTCGTCGAATGGTTTCTATCGGCTTTATGGTAGGTATAGATGATGCTTTTGTTGGGGTTCATGCGTTGCCTAGAGCATCTGGTGTATTTCTCTATCATGTTATACACTGCCTCTACCGACCCGATGTCCCCTACCGAGAAGATGAGGATGTCGTCCGCATAAGCTTGATGTGTGATCAAGGGGCAACCAGTGGTGGTGTGGAAGTGATGGAATCTGGAGGTTGGCTAGGCTGTTCAGATTTTTGCTAAGCGCCTCGGGCAATGATGAAGATGGTAGCAGAAAGAGGGTCCCCCTACCTAACCCCTCGGCTAGATCTGAAGAAGTCGGCCGCTTGCCCGTTGATGATGGTTGAGAACTAGGAATTGTTGATGGATCTGAAGATGATGCCAATCCATGATTCGGAGAAACCGAAGGCCTTGAGCACCCAAATCAGAAATTGCCAGTCCAGGTAATCGTACGCTTTCTCCATGTCCAGCTTGATGGCTACATTACCACCCCTGTAAGAAAATTTCATGCACGTGATCATCTCTTGAGCTAGGAGGATGTTGTCTGTGATGTTGCACCCTTGGACGAAGCCACTTTGCTCTTCAGAGATAATCTTGGGAAGGAGGGTGGACATGCGAGTCGCGATGATCTTGGAGATTATTTTGTTGGTGAAGGTGCAAAGGCTGATGGGGCAGAAATCTTTGAAAGTCTCTGGGTTGTCTTTCTTGGGGATGAGTATGAGGTTGGCACACGAGATGGATTTTGGGTATCTCGCTCCCTGAAAGAAGGCTATGGCCGCTTCTAGAAATTTTTGGCGATAATCTCCCAGCAGGTGCGAAAGAAAACCTCAGAAAAACCGTCGAGGTCGGGGGTATTGTGCTCATTTAGGGCCCACACTGCCGCTTTGACTTCTTCTACGGTTGGGTTGGCCTGAAGCTGTTCGTTCTCTCTCTCGCTGATCATTTGAGGAATCTTGGACAGAAGATCGTTGTCTTTGAGGATAGGGTCTTTGGTGAATAATCTTGTGTAGTAGTTGGCGGCAGCGTCCTGAATGCTCCTTTGATCTTTCAGTATACAGCCGTTGTCATATGAGATTTGATGCAAATTAGTTTTTGTCTCCGACCTTTAATGCAGGAGTGGAAGAATGCCAAATTTTTGTCTCCCTCTGCGTCCCAAGCTAGCCTGTCTTTCTGCTTTCAGAATTCTGTCTCTACCTTGAGTCGGGATTTTAGGATTTCCCTGGTGAGGTTAAGCGTGGCACGATACTCCTACGATCTGTTGGAGGTAAACAGAACCTCTGCTCTGATCACATCGTCCTTTGCTTCTTAATTTCCTGAAGATGTTACCGAAAGCATTCTTGTACCAGGTGCCAGCGCTCTTTTGGTGGCTTTACGCTTAACAGCAATACGAAACAGGGGGTCTTGATCGGTGACAGTGTCCCATGCGGTCGTGACGATATTCTGGAATTGCTGATGGGAGCTCCAGAAGTGTGAGCACCCTGAATTTCGGGTTGATTTTTTTAATTTTTTTGATTGAATTAGTTTCGATAAATAATTTATTCTGTTATTTATCTTTAAGTGTACTTTCCCGTGCTTTTGATATTTGGAGTGTCAGGGATGTTCATCTCTGGAAACCTTCTTCATGAGTTTTGTAGTGGACAGGATTACCTTCATTTTGGTATATAGTGTCCCACTCAAACTTGTTCCCTTGTACTCTTTTTGCTTCGCACAACTTCGGGTCGAATTAGACCATTTGATCATTAATTAATTTTCCACTCTTTCCTTGATCATTATTAGCACGTTATCGTGACTTTTGAATTGGGAGCACCAGACCAGTCATTTTTTTGAAACCGACTTATCATGCATGATCTACTCGAGATGCACTTCACCCATGACCTTCATGTCCCATTCAGACACACCATTTGTGCTCCATTTGCTTCACACAACTTTCCTGACATGTGACCCGATTTTATTTACCCCACGGTGTCGTATTCATTTTCCAACTTGATTTGTGGGTACCCTGTCGACCAAAACCTGTCAGCCCCAAATAGACATAGCCCACATTGAGCCTAATATCCGCATGCTACTTATGTGCCATTTGTTTGAGCCCCCACATGCTACTTATTTACCCATGATCATAAATGTCTAAATTAATTCATTTATGATATTAAATCTGATTTTGACCCAATTCGGCTCCACCAAGTCCAGCCCAGCTTCGTGCTACCCTCCATCGTGACACCCTCACTTTCCTTGCCAAAAAATAAAATTAAATACCCTGTCTACCTATTTTAATATTCGATGGAAAATTTTGTTATTTAAATTCCCTTGGAATGACCTAATTTTCCTATAATTAATCCTAGCCTTTGATTCTCCTAATAAATCCCATCCATTAAATCTTCCTACATGATAAACTCCATCCCCAAAACTCCACATGGCCGGCCCTAAAATTGATGAGAAATATTTTCTCTCTCTCTCATTAACTATTACACTCACTCTCTCTCTCTCCAACTCTAATAAATTTTTCCCACACATTCAACACACCAGCTCATCCCTGAGCTCACTCCCTGGCCGCACCGTCACCCTTAGCCGAGCCCAGCCTTGCCGGCCGCCGGCCACTACCAGCAGGCCGTCGCACCATTCTCTCCTTCCCTCCTTCTTCTTCACATCATCCATCATCATCATCCAATCACTCCACACACCATCACAACAGCCCGAACTCTTCCTTCGTCTCCTCCTCCTCCTACCTGGCGAGCTCCGTCGGCTACCACCTGGCCGAGCGTGGCCGCAGCCCTCTACTACCACCACATCCGATCACCCATCACCGAGCTATCCTCACCGAACCACCACTACCAGCGCCACCACCAGTTCGCCGCACCACCCTCGACCGCCGCCTTGGCCGCGACTGGCCGCCTCCACCGCGCCAGGACGTGGCCACCGCGCCTTCGCCAGGCCAGGCCAGGAGCGCAGCCCCCCGTACACAGCAGCAGCGTGAACAGCAGATGCACTAGGCGCCGGGCGGAACAGTCCCGGCGCACGCGCAGGCCACGCCGTCGACCGTGGCCGTCGCGACCGTCCCCCTTGGCCAGGCGCACCCCGGGGAAGGCCCCGTGGCCGTCGCTCTTCTCTCCGACGTGTATCGGAGGCGATCCGTGCGTTTGGCACGGGTTCCCGTCGTGACGAGCCCGGAAACGAAGCTGAAATGTCATCCCGTCGCAGCAAAGTTTCATGCGATTTTCGAGAAATCTGACCGTTGGATCGGCAGTTTCTTTGCTCATAATCTAATATATCCACCTTCACTCCTGTCAATTTTGTCCGTTAATTTTATCGTTTGATACATCAAAACCGGCCACCAAGTTGACCGTTTAAATTGTATAGATTTTGGACAGTTTCGCAGAGCCAACTTCGTCAGCTTGTACCTCCTCCACCGTAGCTCCATTGGCGTGCTACCAGTTCCTGTGCGAAGCTGGTATAACCCTCTTACTGCCCCTCCAGTTTCGTTTCATTATGAGCTTGTTTGATTGGTTGAATTCGACGCCAAAGTTGGTCGTCCGAATTCGTAATTCCCAACTTGTAAAATTCTATTTTTGAATACGGGACTCCAGATTTTATTTCTAACATCACCAGTAACTCGTGGCATCGTTCTGGCATGTTTCATATAAAATTCGTTAGATTTGGAGGGCGTGGGCCCTGGCACGCATTTCGGTGCAAAGTGGGTCCCACAGTCCGGGTCAACGGGACTTTTTGACGCCGCTCATCGGAATCCAATTCCGGATACACCGTTGAGTTCGTATCGTCATTCTAGACTCATTGACATATAATTTGCTAGGTTTTAGTGGACATTGGATTCGGTACGCATTTCGGTGCAAGTCGAATACCAATATCCGGGTCAACGGGTCATTTTGAGATCGGCTCATCGGAATCCAATTCGGATATACCGTTGAGTTCGTATCATTATTCTGGACTCGTTGACATATAGTTTGCTGAGTTTTGAGAACATTGCTCCGGCACGCATTTCCATACAAACCAAAATTTTAATGTTCTGGTCAACGGACCAAATTGAGATCGGGTCAACGGAATCCAATTTCGGATATACCGTTGGGTTCGTATCGTCATTCTGGTTTCGTGGACATATAATTTGCTATATTTGTATACTTATTTTCTTACACATTTTTCGGTGCAAAACAGCTCTGACACGGATACCATTTTGACCCGAAATTACCTTTTTGCCCTTGTAACCAAATTGGCCGACGGGTAGGCTATCCAAGCTAATTTGACCATTCTGGACACGTTGGCGTTGTTTATTTCATCATCCGACAATGTTTGTTGATAATTTCTCTGTATTTAACCTTTTTATAATTAATTAATAATTAATTCTTATAATATTCGTATTTGGGATTAGTACAACGAAACTGAGATCGGTCAATTCCAGTGATCTCACATCGCTGAAATTGACAAGATAGACACGTGGATCACTATAATAAGATTATTAACTTTACCGTTGATCATCTTATCTCGATTTACGTGTCGTAAGTTTTGACGTACGAATGACGAAGTAAACTTTATATCTTTAATAATTAGAATAGAATTGACCCTATTTGGCCAGAGTTGACCAGTTGACCAAAAGTCAACTGTAAGTCAACACTTGACCTAGTTTGACTAGATTGTTGACCGAAGTTGACCTAGATTTGATTTGACTTAGAAGAGCCTAGAATAATATAGATTGCTTGTAGAGATTCATTTATTACAACTTCAACACCTTGTAACCTGTGTTGCTTTAAATAGGACTATGTGGCTTCAGTTGGACCTCTATATCTATCAGCTGTTCAGGTTATCAGGCGAGTACATTCTCTGATCATTTCATATCATGTTTAGGATTATATTTCCTGCTTTAGATTATTTTACATGATGCTGACACGTTGGAAACACGGATTAGTACTATATGGATCTTGTCGTACGATATTATCCCCTTAGCAGATACATCGGGTATTTCGTGTTTGTGTACTTTATCATGAGCATCGTGTACTCCTTGTGTTCGTGCTTTTCGTGTACAAATCCTGTGAAATCGTGTATACTCATATGCTCACATGATCTTCGTGTGCGACTATACTTGGGCAATAACATATCTTGGCTAGATCCTTGTGTATTGATTGGGACGGAGGAGTAGAAGTGGTTATGTAATCAATCTAGTAGATTACTCGTGTACAACCTCTGTAGATTACTCGTGTACAACATCGTGTCGTTTACATAACCATCTTGTGCTCTGAATCACTAGTCACTGATAGTTCTCTATATATTTTAGCTATTTACTTACAGTCTCTTCCTTTTTCATCATGTTATTCCTTCAGTTTCCTGTATCTTACTCTCTAGCATGTTTATATTTCCTAGCCTGTTATGATTTGTTGAGATGTACTGTACCCGCTCCTGTCCTGATTGGACCTGTTGATAAATTTTATAGATAGCTTGGAGGTTGCCTGCTAGCCTAGAGGAGACACAGTAGAGGTTGTATAGATAGCTAGGGTTTTCTTACTTATTTCAGTTGTCTTGAGTTGTATTTATTCTATGGATTACTGTGTTTGAGCTTTGTGATGTTTTCTGGGTTTGTGTATCTTAGACACTTAGACTTCTATCTGCTATATCTCTTTGTGGATTTCATATTTTATATATCATTTATCATGCTCTACCTTAGATGTGATTGAGACTGTATTGCTGTCTATGTCACCATTCGGAGTGTATATACTGTACAGGTACCTTTATATTGTTAGATGATTGACCTAGGACAGCGTTCTACCGCCGACACTGCGGCGTAGGCTGGACGTACCCATGTCTCGTGCCTTACTCTAGGGTGTGGGTCGTGACAAGAAGTTCTGGAATTGGAAACGCTTTTATGATAGGATTAAGGTTGCTGCTAATCTCTGTGAGAAGGGGAGAGTAATCCGACTGTTGTGTTGGAGATAGATAGGTTAAAGATAAGGCCCTGTCTGACCAGCAGTTGTTGATCAGAGCTCTGTCAAGACGAGAGTACTGCCGTCGTTCTCCCTCCTGCATGTTGCCCAAGTGAACTCGTTGCCTGTAAAAGGCAGGGAGGTCATGTGGGCATTGAAGATAAATCGTTGAAGTCATTCATGGCCGTCTGGCAGGGAGGCCGGCCCCCTGACTTCTCCTCTTTGGAAGAAATAGTGTTGAAGTCTCCGACACACAACCACGGAAGATTGCTCTGGAGGTGGTTCGTGTCCGTCAGCGTGGCCCAGAGCTCTTTTCTCTCGTGAAGGTCACAACTGCCGTGAACTGCGAATATGAGGATCGGCTCTGAAGTGTCGGGTGCTCAATCCAGCAATATATATATATTATATATATATATTATATATATATATAATCCCATATATGTCAAATATAGGTTTAGCACATATATTAAAATTTTATTTGAAAAGAATATATTGACTTCTAAATATTAGTGCATATCTTAATATCAAAATAACATATAGTAACTATTAAAATAATTATTATACCATTTAAATAAATTAAAAATATATATACATATGCAAAACATATATCTACATGGAAGTCTTTGGACGTACTATACGCCTATGGGTTCGGGTTCGGTACGGGTCCAGTTTGATACAACCGGGTCTTCTAAAAGTCATTATTCTTAATAATAAATAATTAAATTATTTATAGTGGTCATATCACAACTTGGTCTAGTTTTCCTAGTTAGGATACTGATGTGTTTGCCATTAAAAATCAAAGATAGGTATTACAGAAATACTGAAATTGATTGCAAACTCACTTGTACAAAAAAGCCTAGAAAGAAATCCTAGGAAACAATCTAAGTACAATTGTTTAGTTTTTGATTCTGGGGGTGACGGTAGAGGCTCGGAAAAGTGTTATCAACTCTGCCTTACTCCTTAGACTATCTGACGCAGTCCTTAGCACTTGAAGAAATTTTTTTGAAGGTTGCCAGCCTTTTGCAGGGTGTGGCACCCTGCTATTTATAATGGTATGTATGTTGAGCCGTATAAATGGCCTGTGGCCACGTGGCTAATTAGCACATGAAGACCCGCTCTTTGACTGCCATCTATCGATTTGTTAGGATTTTATTGCAACAAATCTGGGTAGTTAAGACTTGATCAGCCTGCCACGTGTCCTATTACAGGAATCGTTTTGAGCCGCATGAGTCTCTCAGCTTTCGACCATATGGGGCCACATGAGACTCATGCGGCTTAAGTCGCAAACTTCCTTAGCCCGCATATAGCTTAAGGGCTTTTAAGCCGCATAGATTCTGTATTTTGGTCGCATAAAGCTCATGCGGCTTGGGTCACAGTCACCCTTAGCCGCATAAAGTTCAGAGACTTTGGGACCGCATATGTTTGAGCCGCTTAAGGTTCATGCAGCTTAGGTAACACTCCTTCTGGCCGCATGAAAGCGTACGAACCCTGCTTTTGGTGATGTCTCACGTCTTATCTTTTTGTCAAAATGTCAGAGCTGTCATTTTTGTCAGACAGAACTTGTCAGCTTTATCAGACGAACTGATCCTTTGGCCGCATATCTTTCTTCTGCAGCTGGTTTCGACGGGCCGCATAAGGAATTGAATATTTCAACGGCTCTCCTTTATACTGACCTATTTGGCCCAAAGTATATATGCGGCAAATTGTGATCCGCATGAACCTCATATCTTCTATGCTTTTACAAGACCCCTTTAAAGTTTTCAAATTACAAATTTGGAATACTTTGAATAAGAAGCATGGAGATATGTCAAGCCGCAGGGAGTCTTCAAGTCGCAGGGAATTTTCAAGCCGCAGAGAGATCTCGAGCCGCAGGGAAACCTCTAGCCGCAGAGAGACCCCATCAGCCTGCCAGCTGCCACTGTTGCATTGAATTTCTTAATTCGATTCTGGATTGGGTTCTCTTTTTAAGATAAAGTCGACGGTTACTAGGGATAAAATCCCCAAACATCATCATTATCTTTAATGATCTCGAAGCGGCACTCTTTTAGAAACTCTATAAATAGGGATCATTTGAAGAGAGATTTTTCTCTTTTACCTTCTCTTTTCGTCTTCATCTTTCTGTCTTAATGGCTCCAAAAGCTTCCAAGTCGACTGGTGCTGCGGCCAAAGGGAAGGGACTTGCTTCTCCGTCGAGAGCGACGGGCTCTCCTTCCATTCATTCCGATGTGCACCCCTATCAAAGGTAAGGACATGGGAAGACGATGGCCATATCACATATTTTATGCGCGGGCCTGTGCTATATTGCTTTTTGTGCTTTAAGCCTGGTCGAGGCGTGCCTATCTTAGTTGGACCACATGTGTTCTGTATGATATGGCCGCATGGGCTGAACCGCATAAGTGCTGCACATTCGAACCTGAACCGTATAAGTGACCAAGGACTGATCCGTATGAGTACTACATAATTATGTCGCATAAGTGTCTCCTGATTGAGCCGTATGGATGTCTCATGTTTTGAGCCGCAGGAGTACTTTATGACTAAGCCGTATATGTGCCTTATACTGAGCCACATGAACACTTCGTGACTGAGCCGCATAAGTACCTCATGAGAGCCATATGAGCACTTCATGACTGAGCCACATAAGTGCCTCATAAGTGCCTCATGACTATGCTGCATGAATGCTTCATGACTGAGTCGCATGAGCATTCATGACCGAGCCATATGAGCACTTCATGACTGAGCCGCAAGAACCCCTAAGTGCCTCATGACTAAGCCATATGAGCACTGTATGACCGAGCCACATACGTCTCATATTCTAGGTCGTCCATGCATCCCTCATAACTAGGCCGTATAGGTTCTGTGTGGCTAGGCCGCATAGCTGACGGATGAACCTCTTCTAACCTCACTTCTTCTTTGTCCTTTATAGTGACCTTGCCCTCAGCTCCATTGGGGGAGCTCCTGATGGGATATGCCCAATCTGTATTGGGTGTGAGTTTTGACCAGATAGTCGAACATGTGTCGACTCAGATTACCTGAAATCAACCTGAAGACCGGCTGAGGGAGATCAGAAGCTAGTCCTTTTTTTCTTACTTAGCATGATGAACTCCGATAAACTGAATGGCATTCATCTGAAGCCTATTTTTATTCGGGGATGCCCTGACTATTTCAGATCCGAGCATCATAGAGTCTTTTGAGAGTTGGGACTTCTATTTTCAGGGGGAAGCAATTCACAAACCCTTAATGGAGCGCCACTTTCCCTTATCCGATTTCAATATGGTACCTTTGTGAGGAAGATGTTGGGTTCTCTAACTCTGGATCAGCGGAGGATCTTTATGGGCCATATCTGTTTTAACAACCCACGAGATCAGTGGTCACAGTAAAGGAATCAATGAGCTACTCCGTCATTGGGCTGGCTCCTGGCAGTCTTATCAACGAATTGAAGCCTAATATGTTTTTCTCTGAGGCTGATACCTTTTTGAATCAGATTGCTCGTAAAGGGTCATACCCTGCAGGGAGATTGTCGTTACTGAACTGGCAGCATCGTTTCCCTCCATGGGTTAACCTGACTTCTTGGATCCTAGCAGAGTATGAGGACATCCTACGATGGATTGGCCTCTATTACACCATTAGGGGCTCCTGCTATGGCTTGTTTATGAACTCAAAATTATTTATGGCATTGCTTGAGATGTACAACTGTCGGACGGAGACCTTCTTTACTCCAGGTGGAGAGATGGGGCTTGCTCTTCATGAGACGCATGACGTGTCCAAATTGCCCTGGGACGATAAAGCTTTTGAGGAGTATACTCCGACAAACAAAGAACTCGAGAAACTAGAGCGGCGGTATCTCGAATTCCTAGCTGTATATCAGGAAGTGCTATGCCACTATAGCACATGTCAACAAGTATCCAAGAAAAGGATGATAGTTCAGAAGGGAACCTTCCTCATATCAAGGCTTGGATTGGCTATCTTTTTAGCCTTAGCATGTCCGGTCGAGTTGCTGTTAGGAGTCCCTAATCTCTGGAGTAGGTGGATGCTCAGGTGCAAAGTACTATGAGGGCCCGTGCTGCTGGTGACAGATTTGGGAGCCTGAGCGACACTTTTAGCTATTTTTATCATGATACTCAACCTTTGTATGCTAAAGCCATCTTGGGGATACCTGATGATATGGTTGAAGGTTTGCGTTGTTTCGGTGGGCTCTGTTGCGATTGAGAGGATTAGTCGCAACCTAATCCTTTCGGCGGTAAAGCTAGTTTTTGGGTGCAAGTTGGCTCTACTTCCTGCTATGGTATGCAGCATCCATAGGGGTCTTCGTACCTTTACGCCGAAAGTCATCGCTCGTGATCTCACGAAACCCTTCAACAGAATCGAGCTGCCATATCATTATTTAATGGGGTGGTTATTGATGCATCGCCCTCTCTGATGAGACCTGGTCCGGAAGGCAAGGCGACAAGTGATGATGCCTTCATACTACTATCGCGACATGCCCTGGAACTGTACCAGCTTTCTCGATTGCCAAGCCGTTCTCGTGCGGGTGGATAGATACTCTTTTTTGTGTCAGTTCCGTTTACTAAGGAGGAGATGGGACTCATTCACCTTGATAGTGCTGTTGTGCCCAGACTTTGTCTGAAAAATTATTTTGCTGGTTACAGAGTATCCGTCCCTCCCATCTGGTGTACCGCAACCACAATGTTGTATACCTAGAGCCATACCTGCCTAGCCGATATTCTCGACAATTTGGGTATAGCCAGTTATATTTGGATAGCTCTAACCCTTGCCTGGGTTTCGAAGGAAGCATCTTGGATGGTATCCGGACCTGGCACTATTATTCGACAATTCATACCCAGGCCGGCTTCGTTTTACCTGATGCCAAGACTTTGGGGCATATCGCATATATGGTGGCCCTTCGTCACGTAACTGTGAATGCTCCTTCCAATGACTTTGATTCCCGTACCAGTTTTATTATTGGTATGAAATTGGAGGAGCGACTGAGGGACTCCCGAAAAAGGACAAGGAAGGAAAAGAGGAAAGCTTCCAATTCTGACTCTGACAGCACGAAGGAGGAGGAATATGACTCTGAAGATCTCCAGCCCTCTGCAAGTCCTTTGGATATGCGTGTGCCTTCACCTGTGTCGAATCCTTCGTGTACACGAAGTAGGCCAGAACCTCTTGTCGCTGATAGACCTCGTTCCCAGAAGCGAGTTGCGGCTAGGTTCCGTGGGCTTGGTATCGAGGAAATTGGTAGTGGCACTGAAGTCAACATGGGGGTAAGTTCTTTCACATCAAGCCCCAATATTGTCCTTAGGATGTTATCTGAAGGCTCTCCTTTACAGGCATCGGAGAAAGCAAACCTTTTATCACCAGATGCCGCCCATACGGTTTCCTCTTAGGGTCCCGATTCTGGAGTTACGGGGTCCTCATAAGCTGGTGCTGATATCATTACGTCTATACCCGGAGTAGCAAGGACAGAAAAGATAAGCATTGATGGTTCAGGTGCTGTCGCTGACCTCACTGGAGTTGTGGAAGTGGTGGGAGGAGTTGAGACAACTCCGGCCGAGCCTCAGCCTTTGCCCTTCACCTCTGGTAAGCTATATCGCTTTCTTACCAATGAGGAGAGAGATTTTATTTTTCAACTCCAACTTCTTCATGTCAAGCTGATTGCTGGTTGTGCTAGACCTATAGGACCGGCCTCTCCGCTACAGGTGGTGGATGTGGCCGCGGAGGAGGAAATAGCAGAGGATCCAGGGGCTGACCTGGTACAAGCAAGGAGCATTCCTTCTCCCCAATCGGCTCGAGTTGAGGGGACTTCCACTGTATTTAGCACAGACGTCCCAGCTCCTTCAACCTCATTGGAGAATACGGGATCGATTGGAACTGCCTCTTCCTCGAAATTTGAACTTTCTGCCCTGTCTAACCTTCAGCTCCTTCGGGCAGCGGAAGAGGAGATTGCTGCTGTGCGAGAGTCTCGTTGCTGAGAGTTTATTTCCCTTCTAACATGATCATCAAGCTCAAGTGTGCCTCCTTCCCATACGCCTTCAGCATCCTTAGGTGCTATCCCTTTGACGCCGTCCTCTCTGGAGAATTTGGATGAGTCGTCAAGGGACGTAGTCGAGAGCTTTTATCGCTATTTGAAACGGGCGGGCGAGGCTGCTTTGAGGAGGGGAACATCGTTTGCCGTAGCTCGTCATTGGGCCTGCAGTCAGATCGAACTGTTGAAGATGCTCCCGGGTGGAGAAGGGGCATCCGTCCTCCTAGAGCACAAGCTGGCAAAGGCTGATCAGTGCATAACCCAGTTGCAAAAACTACGGCAAGTTGATGTGTCTGCTGCGATGGAGCAGGAGCGTGCTTTCCTTATAACAGTCGTAGGAAAGGTGAAGGCCGTGCAAGAGATGACTAAGCCCACCTTGGAGAAGGACCTCCATAAGCTATCTCTTAAATATGACAGGCTGATCCAAGAGGGTGAGATTTGCTTGACTTGTGAGGAAATCACCAGTCGTACTATGGCTGAAACTAATGAGCAGCTCCTCCAGCTCCAGGAAAGGCTGGAATCTCTGGGGACTGAACTCCAAGCCACTCGTCAGGAGAGAGAGAAGATTCGTAAAAAGATTACTGAAGTCTCACGAGCCTCTGCTGCTCTAGAGGGAGCACTGAAGAAATTAGAAGACAATTGGCAGGCTCATGCGCATCTCGAGGACACCGAAAAGTTATCCCAGGAAGCTGAACGTCGGGTCAGACTGAGAATTGAACGCTCAACTGCGCAGCTGGAGGGCATCCTCATCAAGCTATGTGTTACTGATGAGTAGTGGATTTTCTCTCTCTTTTTTAAGAAGCTTGTACTATAGGGTTTTAATAGTATTTTGATAAAGAATATCCTTCTAGGGAGACTTTTTGTGGACCTATTGCCCTTTTGTGCATTTGGAAATGCGAGCAAATAGATTTGAATATAATTTTATGGACCTAATACTCTTTGGTACACCGATGGTGTGAGTAATAGATTAGGATATTTTATGGACTTATTACCCTTTTTGTGTACTGGCGATGCGAGTACTGATAATAAGTGGGGAGAAGACCACCATATTTACTCAGAGGTAATGAGGACATGGTAAATATGGGTCTGAAGTATAGCCTCCCTACTCAGAGGTAATGACGACGTGGTAGGAGCAGGCCTAATAGGGATACACAGAACAACTCAGAGGTGCTATCAACATGGAAGTTCTATGCATTGGGTGATTTGTTTGTGATGGATGAAAAAACAACTCATAGGTAATATGGACGTAGTTGTTTCTCCCGTTGGGGAATTTTGTGGACCTATTACCCTTTTTGTGCACCGATGGTACGAGTAATAGATTAGGATAAGTTTTATGGACCTATTACCCCTCTGCGCACTGGTGGTGCGGGTAATAGATTTTGAAACAAAACTCAACAGAGGTAATATGAACGTGATATATGGCAATCGAAACATCAAAGCGGAAGTTCAGAGGTATCAATATACATGACTTGTCACTCGTAGAGATGTAATGCGAGTCCCCTCGGGGGGGAAGAACAGAGTGAGCCTCTCATTGATGAGATAAGGAACTCTGTCCACGTGGATTACATCATCAGAAGAGGGACTATCCGTCTGTGCCACCAGGTATTTGGCGAGTTCTACGTCCTCTTCGGCTACCCCCTACGATCCCAAAAGTTGGGATGCTGTCTTGGGCAACTTGACCACCAAGGGTTGAACTTGTGATATTAACTTGCTTGAGTATGTCGGATCGGCACTTAGTTGACGGCTCGCCATGGGAAGACGGGTGACAATTGGCTCGGCAAGGGACTTTGCGTCTTCCGATTGCCTTGGAATGGATTTTGGCAATCGGATCACCATCGGCCCTATGACGGGATTTGGCTCTTGACTTTGGGAGTCGGATGACCATTGGTTCCGACTGCGCAGCTTGGACGAGAGAACCGGACACCTCTTTATGCAAAGTTGTGATAAGGGGTACGGCTTTGCCTGGTTTACGGGTCTGGAGATAAATTATCAAGGGTTTCTCTGGCCCTGTAATGGTCTCCAGTTTGTCAGTAATGTACTTCTTGGATTCTTCATATAGACAAGCCTCCGAAGAATAATAAGACTCAACCCCTTTGAAGGGATCGATGACAGCGAATTCAGTCTTCACGAAGTCGTGCCTACTGACATACTTGAAGCACTGGTGGAGGGTGGATGGCACGATCATATAGTCATGTATCCACAGACGTCCCAAGAGGATGTTGTAGGGCGTGTCTACCTCTATGACGTAGCAGGTAACCTCCGTCTTCAGGTCACCAATCTGATATTTCAATCGAATCTTTCCTAGGAAATAGCTCATTTCCGAGTTAAAACTGCTAATGGCAGTGTTGGTTGCCACTAGCTGGCGCATAGGGATGCCAAAAAGTTAGAGCAAGCTTTTCGGGATGATGCTTATTGACGAGCCAGGGTCGATATGCATCCGATCCACCTTGATGTCGCCTATATATCCAGTGTAGTATAAGGGGCGATTATGAAAATTGGACTTGATCAACATGGCATGTGGAGTAAATATGATGTTGGGCATTGCATCTGTGCCATTGTTGTCCCGTAGATCTGCTGGCGGGTCTTCCTCTGGAGGCTTGACCTGAGCGAAGTAGGCGTCAGCATTTTGGAGTGCTTCGCTCAATGCGACACGAAGATCCTTGGAGAGCCTTAGGAGATCGTATAACGACAACTTTGCTTGCGTATTAGCCAATTGTGCTAATATGTCAAAGTTGTAAGGTCTCTCCAGTCCCTGAGGTACATCGTTACGGAGTGGCCTGTCGAAGCGGGTTTCTTTTGGCTTGGACTTATCCGCCAGTGGGGGCTGAGATAGCCTTGGAACATCAGAGGGAGGCAACGTTGTCGGCTGAGGATCTTCTACTGAACTATCCCGTGCGGGCTGGACTTGTGCTCCAGATCGGGTAACAACGGCTGTAGCTTCTTCAGCTTCGGCTGAAATTGTATGGCAGGATCTAGACTTCCTGTCCTTTTTCTTGTTGGTAGGAGATGACACCTCCTGGGTAACTTCGGACACTAAGTCTGGATGCACCCAATTGATCTCTCGTGATGTGGTGAGAGGTACCAATCTAGATGTCTAGCTCCGGACAGGTGGAAGATTAGTAACCTCCATTGTTGCCGAGGGACAGGTATTACCCCGTTTGGAGTGCTTATTGGAGGGAAGTCGCCGAACTGAATCGACACCATGTTCGCCGCCACAGAAACCTCTTTAAATTCTATCGACAGAGCTTTGGAGTTGATAAGACTCTGAATGTACCACGTTAATTAGAAACAGTCATGAGTGGAATGATGGACATAGCGGTGGAAATGACAATATTTTAGGTTTCCGCCGCTCGGGGCTCGCGCCTTGGTAGAGGAGCTGGATCCTACTCCCTTGCAAGATCATATCGAAGATAGGTTTGACATTACTATCTTCAAATGAGTAATTCACCTTGGGCCACTGACCTTCCGCCTGTTTTTGTTCGGGCTTCTGGGTCGCATCAGCGACCATGGCCTGCGTACCCTTATTGTCCCGGTTGGAGGTAGCGCCACTGTTGTTGTTGCTGGTGTGGAACCTGGACGTCTGTCCTTATCCTCTCCATCTGGGATGTGTAATCCCAACTGGCGAGCCTTCTTCAATTTTGTCTCTGCATTGGTAGCACTTATGATAAAGGTCGTCCAATTCCTGAACTGCTCGTTACCCATCCAGAGGCTAATTGCAGAGAACAACTTCTTCTGGCAGATTTCAATCAAGGAGCTCTCGAGATTTCCTTGGGGCAATCTCATTGCGGTTTGGCGGAATCGCTCGATATAGTTCCTTGCTAGCTCCCTCTCTCCCTGAACGACATCCATGAGAGATGACATCGTTACATCATACCCCACTTCGTAGAATCTTTCCATAAACATGTGCTTGAAGCCGTCAAAAGAACGGATGCAGTTGTCAGGAAGATTGCGGTACCAGTCGAACGCGATCCCCTCCAATGCTCCAATGAATAATCGCGTGAGAATGGCATCACTATGCGGCAAGTGGTCGATTGTGACTTCAAAGTAAGTCATGTACCGACTTGCAGAGGTCTTTCCGTCATATGAATCGATATGGAATGGCTTGTAGCGCTGTGGAAAAGGCACATCTCTCCAAGCAACGGGATATGGCTACCGTATTCTGAGGTCCCGAGAGGAGTCTCGGGCATTGAACATTACTCGAAGCTCCTGGACTTCCCTCCTTGCCTCCTTGGCTTCATCTGCAGCTGAAGGTACGAATGCTCCTAAGGGATCATCACCCAAAGGAGGGGCGGTAGTATTGGAGTCCGCGTTGACTGCGGGTCCCAAGCTTGTTTGTCCGAGCATCCTTGCCGGTTGGGTTGGCAAGGCGGCTTTGATTTCGTCTACGGACTTGACCAAGGACAGGAGCATGGCTTCAAGTACTTCTAGACGTTGTTGTTCAAAAGGCGCTTCATAATCATCATCAGCCATAAAGACTGTCCTCACGTGGGTAGAGATGGAAGGGATCATAGCAGAGGTGCTCTCTGTGCCGTACCCTTGTACAGAGAAATCGTCGGGGAATGTCAGAATGTTATCTTCTTCGGACTCGGAAGGGGTGCTACCCCCGTGCAGGAAGCCGCATCGTCTTGGTGAGGGTGGTGGCCCTCAGGGAAGTCCAAGTCTGTTGCACAGTTCTGGAGGATCTCTACCCCCTGTATGTGCTCTTGGTACACCGGCTTGTCGCATATATTGAGGGACTGCTACCCCCACCTTCATCTACTCTCAATGAGGTCGAAGGTGCACCCCCGGGTGCTGGAAGTTTCTTTTTGGATCGAGTGCCTAAATAGACACCCCCTGTGGTTGTCGGTGGCAACCCTCCAGATGAGGGTCTCCTTGCAATACTGGCCGAGATTGCCGGGCTGGAGGAGCCTATCTTCTTTTTTTCCTTGCCAGGAGGAACCTTTTGAGTTGAATTACAGGAGGCGAAAGGAAACTCCTCGTCTTCCGGAATTTGCACATGTTTCTTGAGTTGTTGTCGGACAGGTGTTGGCTGCTGCAGTCGTTGGAAAACTGACTGCCGACCTTCAGGCGCTGCCAATTTGTCCCAGCAGCAGTTGATGATGTCTTGGGTGCAACGACGTCCCGAGAGGGACTCATTGCATGCCAATGCTGCCACCTTGCGTTTGTGAGTAATCACCTCATGCAAGTCGGTAGCAAGCTGACCTACCTTTGTACCAAACTTGTGCACTTGGGTATCCCGAGCGAACAGGTACTTAGGTATCATGTTTGCTCCCTGATCCGTGGCTAGTAAAAGTACTTGCTCTGGATCGTTAGAGGGAGACTTTAAAGACCCACCTTGTCCGGTAGCCCTGGGGGACTGGACGCGGGTGGTTCTGTACAACTTTCCATCAAGAGCCCATGTAACAGTCAACGGGGCCCGCTGACAATCAGCAACTTGGACAGTTGACTGGGCTTATTGGGCCCGCACTGTCCTAGACTTCTTTGACTTAGCACCCGAAGGTGCATAGTAAAAATGGTCCATATTGATACATCCCACATTCTTAATGGGCCGTATAGCGTCGGGCCCGCATGAGAGACGGTTGAACACAGAGCTTTTTACAGGGCCGCATGAAATATCTTGTCTGACGCCATGATTGGCTGCCGTATGGGATATTTTCTGGCGGCCAGAGCTGGCTTCCGCATAGGCCATCTTTCTGCGGCCAGAGTTTGCTGTCACATGGGCCATCTTCCTGCGGCCAGAGTTGGCTGCCGTATAGACAGACTGTCCATCTCTCTTGTACAAAGAAAAGCCTAGAAAGAAATCCTAGGAAATAAACTAAGTACAATTGTTTAGTTTTTGATTCTGGAGGGTGACGGTAGAGGCTCGGGAAAATGTTATCAACTCTGCCTTAATCCTTGGACTATCTGACGCAGTCCTTAGCTCTTGAAGAAATTCTTTTCGAAGGTTGCCAGCCTTTTGCAGGGGTGTGGCACCCTGCTATTTATAATGGTATGTATATTGAGCCGCATAGATGGCCTGTGGCCACGTAGCTAATTAGCACGTGAAGACCTGCTCTTTGGCCGCCATCTATCGATTTGTTGGGATTTTATTGCAGCAAATCTGGGTAGTTAAGACTTGGTCAGCCTGCCACATATCCTATCACAGGAATCGTTTTGAGCCGCATGAGTCTCTCAGCTTTTGACCATATGGGGCCACATGAGACTCATGCGGCTTAAGTCGCAAACTTCCTTAGCCCACATATAGATTAAGGGCTTTTAAGCCGTAAAGATTCTGTATTTTGGCCGCATAAAGCTCATGCGGCTTGGGTCACAGTCACCCTTGGCCGCATGAAGTTCGGAGACTTTGGGGCCGCATATTTTTGAGCCGCATAAGGTCATGCGGCTTAGGTAACACTCCTTCTGGCCGCTTGAAAGCGTACGAACCCAGCTTTTGGTGATGTCTCACGTCTTATCTTTTTGTCAAAGTGTCAGAGCTGTCATTTTTGTCAGACAGAACTTGTCAGCTTTATCAGACGAACTGATCCTCTTTGGCCGCAAATCTTTCTTCTGCAGCTGGTTATCGACGGGCCGCATAAGGCATTGAATCTGTCATGCGGCTCTCCTTTATGCGAACTTGTTTGGCCCAAAGTACGTATGCGGTAAATTGTGATCCGTATGAACCTCATATTTTCCATGCTTCTACACTATGGCTTAGCTTTCCCTACCTTGGCTAAAACACTAGTCAAAGCATGTAATTACACTATCGGTGCCATGATTTCTAGTCGTTTGGCACTCCAAAATTTAACCATGACTAAGGCCTTCTATAATGATAATTAATTAAATAAATATTTATAGAATTCCAAGAATTACTATTTAATTCAAATAAATAAAAAAAAATATTTTCAAAATTTCGGGAAGAGCGGTTACACTATCCTATTGCAGGCTCGTTCGGTACAATAATATAACTGAAACGATTTAATCTCGACCTATATGGGCCACCAAAAAATAAGTCACGTCCCAGTTCCAAAATACATTGAAACTTAGGATAAGAACATGTCAGATAATACGATCTAGAATAAGCTACCCAATTTAATAGACTTATTCCAGACGTACTACATTATAGAAGTATACTAAACCTACGTTATCTCAACTACAACTCAATCCACATATAAGTAAATAAATCAAGAATGAACGATATGTAATATAAACGGCCGCCATATAATACACATGTTCGAGCAAACTCGAGAACAAAATAAGCTTGCAAAACTAGGCTATTGTGCAGAGTATATCATGATGAGAAATAGATAAAGCACGGAAGATGTCACGACCCGCACCCGGATATTCGAGCACGAGGACGTGGGCCACGCCCATCCTACGTCGCAGTATCGGCGGTAGAACGTTGCAAGTACCCAGTAAAATATTTCAACAGTTCTATGTTCCATTAAAATAACATGTACTCAATCACATACAGCTAATAAAGATATGAAAGAAAGACAACAGTAGAATCTATAAAGTGATCATACATATCAAGAAATATATCGAAGACATATCCGATGAACAAGACATAAATCTAGATAAAGAATATAGCCTAGACCTCTCCAGAGGTCAACTCATGATCAAAGGTACATCGAGATCTGTCATCATAAAGTCTAGGGTATGGGGCATAATATTACTTAAAAAATAATTATCCAGTCAGGATTAGAGCGAAGTACATAACTCTGAAAGCAGTTTTATTGCATGGTAGAAAATATATAACTTGCAATAGAAAAATATACATGATGTACCAGATAAAATAAAAAGAAACAACATTGTTTGCCATAAAATATTAAAGACAGGTATTACAGAACACTGAAATTGATTACAAACTCGCTTGTACAAAGAAAAGCCTAGAAAGAAATCTTAGGAAACAATCTAAGTACAATTGTTTAATTTTGATTCTGGGGGTGGCGGTGGAGGCTCGGAAAAGTGCTCTGCAATAACCTTGAGAGATCACCAGGTCCACAGAGGGACGTAACAAGATACAAAAGGAACATGCTATAATATGAACTGAATAAATATAAATGGATAATCCGAACTTCCATACGATCCACTATCTTATCGTCGAAATAGTGAACCACACCCACAACCAAACAAGGACAAGGTATGGCCCACTATTCTATGACAAGACATTGTCCCATGCTGTGGTTAGGGATAAGTACAATATCTCACCGTGTCATGCCCCAGTCCCAAAAGTTACGGGACTAGCACGTGACACGGTTAGCTGGTACATACTCAAGGATGAATCCAATATATGGAACCCTCAAATAATGCACGTAAGCTGTCTAAGATATGGTCTAAAATGACAAGTCAACTATATCTCAATCCATAGATAATAATCTCAAGTGGGAACCAAATGCATTAATACTGATCAAACAGTAATATCTGATGCCCCTTGAATATAAGTAAAGAATAGATTAATTTGTAATAAAGATGGCCAGACATTAATACAATCATCTGAACAAGCTTATGAAAAAAAGTAAAGCTTGTAATACTAGGCTATACAACTAAAAATGTCATCATAAATATAAAAGACAAAAGAACGATAAAAGTACTACTAGCAATACCAAAATTTTGAAGATGCAGTCGTCTACCAACCTACTCTTCTAGCAGTCTCAGCGAATACCTGGAGAGATTGCCAGTCCTCATGGGACTATCACGATACATAAAAACATACCGAATGTAACATTATAAAATATACAGGGAAAATAAAGAATTGACGTAACAGTATCAAGATACATATTGGCGTTAAAGAATCAACTTAAGACACAAGGAGACTAAGACACAAAAAACCAAAGACATGAGCAATGTAAGATAGTAGCATGCCATACTAGTACTCTGGTACTAGACGTGACTACAAGTAAATCGGGGTAACCACAACTCAATGGGAGCTGACAGTCCTATAGTAAGTAGGCCAATGAGGACTCCCACACTATAGTAAGTCTCTTTTGCAGCCAAATGGGAGCTCACGAATGAGAATGGTCAGGTATAGTCAATGTATAATAACAGGTCATGGTCAAGTCAAGACAAATATAGGTAATCAGATTAATGCAAGCTCAACGCACAAGAACACGTGAATCTAATCAAGTATAGTGTAGCATAGATCCAATATATGAGAAGAAGAACATAATAGTACAAGAAAGAAATAGACATGAACTAGAATGACTGGAAATAAACATGCATAATATTGTACAAGTTAGCAAGGTATACTTGCCTGGTGTAGAATAGACCACGTCCAAATAAACAAATCATCAAATTAGTAAGCCATGAAAGCTGAACATCCCCGGATGTTGAAACAGCCATCACTAATGTTTTTATTTTCAAAAATATCTAATTTTGACTACTCATAAGTCCAATTTTGGATATGGGGGCAAAATGGTCAGTTCGGGTCAAAATAGTTTCCACCGTTGGACCCACTTTGCACCGAAAAGTATGTCAGAACCTATGATCTC
Source organism: Iris pallida (assembly GCA_029216955.1). NCBI lineage: Eukaryota > Viridiplantae > Streptophyta > Magnoliopsida > Asparagales > Iridaceae > Iris > Iris pallida. The sequence continues at coordinate 2,948,361 of JANAVB010018000.1, read as the reverse complement.
TAAAGTCGACAAATTATATAAATATGAGTCTCGTTTATTCATACAAACTCAATGATATATCCAGTTTTGGATTCCGATGAGTCATGCACAAAATTGGTCGTTGAACCAGATTGTAGGCCCGCCAAAATGGCGATCCAGTTAACTATCTAAGAATCGGAACAAACTTGACTCACAGGACTAGAAATATGATACGATTCCATTGGCACAACTTTCGTCGCAATGTGATGAATGTGCACGAAGTAATTAAGATTTTTTCAAAGTAGCCGATACGGCATTCTTCGACCGATATGTCTCGAATTTGCCGTACACACGTAACCAATTCGAGTTCTTTCAAAGCCCACACGTCCACAACATCCATATGCACCTTTTTATGCTCTCGGGCCATAACGAAGTCGCCCGGTTTGTCAGGACGGACCCCGTATCGAAAAAAAAATTAGGTTTTCAAAACTATTTTTCCTATAGTTTTCAGTAATTTCACACTGGTTTATCTTACTGTATATTTAACTAGAATTAAAACTAACAATAGGGTTTTAATCCTAGTTATGTTGTCTTTAAATCTGCTGAAAAGGATTTCTAAAATTATTTTTGCATTGGCAGAAATTTGCCTTCCAAAACAGGTCCATAGAATCAAAATTTTGTTCAATTCGGAACAGTTTTTCAAGATTTTTGGGAGGATTTTTTGGACTAGCTAATGTGATTTATTAAAAACTACTTGAAGGGACTAGAAGATGTATAGGTTGTGATTGAACCTGATCAAGTAGTTCGCAAAACAACTACACGAAGATGGAGAAATTCACATGCGAAGTTTGGCTAAAACCTGCAAGTACTACTATTGCTACTGCGGCTCTGTGCGCATTGTCCGGTGGCCTGCAGTAGCGACATCCGATGGCGGGGAGATTGCGAAGAGGTCGACGAGGTCAGGAGGGTGTCGCAGAGGTTAGGTTTGGGAAATTTTGAATTCGAATTTGCTATATTGTTGCTTCCCTTCTTTTAATTCAAATTCCTAGTATATTTAAACTAGGATTTCGTCTATATTTGGTTCAATCAAGTGGATAATTGGTCTGGAATTTTAATGCAAAATATTGTATTGGATTTGGTTTTAAATTTGGATTTTCCATCGAGGAGATCCCCGCTCTCAGGGTATATATATATATATATATATATATATATATATATATATATATATATATATATATATATATATATATATATATATATATATATATAAAAAATATATATATACCCTAATATATTTACACAATGGATGCATTTCTATACACCTATGTACTTTTAGCCTATTAATTCAAAAAAAAACAAAAAAAATATTTATTAATGCTATCATATTGCAAAAAATAAAATATCCAATTAATATAAAATAATATTGATATTATACATATAACATTTATTTAGAAAAATATTTATTCGACTATTTAAAATAAAGTATGAAATATACACTTAAAATATATATCAAAATGGACGTCACTGGAAGCACTACCTGTCTACATGGGTTTGGGTTTTGATTTGCGTCAAATTCGAGCTACTTTGGTACAACCGGGTATCCTAAAAAGTCAAAAGTCTTTATAATTAATAATTAAACAATTTATAGGAGTTAAGCCATAACTTGACTTGTTTTCCTAGTAGGGACACACATACGGCTAGGACTTCTCTACCATTGCTAATGTACTAGTCAAAGCACACAACTACACTAGTCGTGCAAAAATTCTTAGTCGATATGCATTTCAAAAGTTAACCATGACTAAGGCCATATATATTATTAACTATTTGATAAAAATATTTATAAATCCAAAAAATCATTATTTAAGTCAAATAAATAATATAAAAATATTTTAAAATTTTTGGGGATTTACATTCTACCCTCCTTAAAAGAATTTCGTCATCGAAATTAAAAAATACTCGCTAACAAAAATCATTCTAATATAACTAGGAATAGTCCAAGGGGTATACCATGCCACTACTGTCTCTCCTTAATAGTATGACTATAATCCATTATTTCTAGTCTATAGGAGCCATGCAATACTTACCAGTACGCCTAACCCTTCTATGCTTGTCTACTGGATAATAAGGTATGTTACTGCTAAACCATGCTTATATATGTCACATTGGCAACCACTTACCTATTGACTAATCTTCTAGTCTTGGTTGCTAATGGGACTTTTCTAAGTTATTCCCCCTCTATATTTGTATGGTGTAACACAGTCATATCCACTCTAAACTTTATCCCAAGATCGAGGTATAACTTATCATCTCGTATCCTTTTAATAGGATTCTCCCTAGTAAGGTTTTTCGTGCCACTGTCCAGTGTAACTCCATTTCTTGACATGTGCCTAATATCATGATTTCTGCATTGTTCAAATGAAACTTCCTCTGTCTCGATGCAACCATAGAAGTTCTATGAGATTTTGTATCTATCATAAGTACAGTGCTTATAGACTCATTCTATTCCGAATAAGACTTTTGAATCGTTTTTACTATAGTCTTCCATATGGGTGAGCACATTCTAAGTAGGGAACCGTATCTAATTCAAAAAATTTATTAGATATTCTTCCAAGTTACTCCATTTATTTTGATTGAGAACCCTATCTTGCCTTCCACAATAAACAAATTAAACTATGCTATACTTCTACCCCATCTCTATCTAATAATAGGTAAAATTGTAGAATTGTTGCGATCCATTGCTTCTAGAGTCTCTCATTGGATTAAGTCGCCTATATGAATTCTATGTTGCCAGTCTAATTCACTCGATATATTTAATAGAGATGTCTTCTACATCTATAAGTTTAAACAATCAATCATGCTTAAGATGTTCTAATACAATCTGAGGAGTGTCAAGCACGAGCATTCATCCTTCCGAAATAGGAAAAAGACGAGCAACGACTTATATCGAACAATTCCTACTCGAGTCTCGACACTATCCCGTCTGTCGTGGACGAACTTATCGCAATCGACACCATCGTCTCGATGCAATCTATCGCAATCATCAAATAGTTCGACATAGCTATCGCTAAGTGGTATTGCATATACCACTCAAAATTCGAGCCTATCACCATCAATACATTACTCTGATGCAATGATCGCATATGTGGTATAACATATACCACTCAGAATTCAAGTCATTTCTTTCACAACGTACTAACCATTTCTTTCGACACCTATTCCGATCTAACCGTGCCTCGGTGATCATACCGATCACATACACAACAATCGCTTATTCAAAGCTCAACTCAATATTTTGCCAACATATACGTTCGCCTACTTCGAAGCCTGAAACAACTCGGCCAACTTATATATTCGCCTACTCAAGTTTGACTTAGCGACCAACTCAACTCGTAATTATCGCATCCACAATTTTTCGAACCCATTCATTGTAACTCGTGCAACGATTCATTCGCGTTACTCAAAGCCATTACTTGAACCCGTTCAACATATCGCTATCCACTCGCATAGCCGTATAACACGTATCATCCTATATTTCGACTCGTTTCACCGATGCAACGAACAGCTCACGGCTTGTTGCACTCCATGCAACCAATAATACGTAACTCTTCGTACTTCATGCGACCAACAATACGTATCTCATTGCACTTTATGCAATCAACATCCCATATTCGTTGTACTTCATGCAACCAATATCCCATATTCGTTGCACTTCGTGCAACCAACGACTCACAACTTATTGCACTTCGAACAACCAATATTTTGTAACTCGTACTTTGTACAACCAACATTCTCCGATGGCACTCAAAGATAGCATGATAGTCATAATATACTTGTGGCAAACGTACGCAACATAATACAGACATATTGTATGGAACATCCAATGTAGCATCAAGTAGATCCATGAGTCATGCGGTTGCGAAAACAATTTAGGATCAATTGATCTTGATAGCAAAGCAACTAAGGGTCAAAGAGATTCGTTCATGGTCCAAAGGATGGAACCACTCTGATACCAACTTGTCACGCTCTAACCCGGGAAATCGCTCGCCCTTGCTAGATTTCACCCAAATCATATCCTCACTGGGGCATGATGGCATAAGCCTGGAGTTGTACTCGTGCAAGGCAAGATAACAGGCTCACATAGTGTTTATCTCAAATTGATAACATTCGCAGCGGAAGGCAATATAGTAAATAATAAGAATCTCTTTTATTGATAAATGAACTAAAGATTACAAGGGCTTTGGATAGCCAAACTGAAAATGCCAATAGGCTACAACGCTCATGATCTCTCTAGCTCACAAAGGATCTTGTTCCATACATTATGCCTCTTTATAGCCAACAAACAGTCTTCGGCCGAATATTTCTATGTTGTAAGTCCGAACGCCAATGCGGTAGCTCACCTCGAAATGCTAAGGACTCCATGCCTCAGCGCGTCCAAGCCAAGCCCCGCCACGAGCCGAACATATCCTGAACCTGCAAGCAAACTAGTAAAGGATTAGTACTTTCGTCCTCGTTGTACTGATCAAGACCCACTCGTCAGTAAGTAAATTTAGTGAAATATGCATCTATATTTGGTGATCTTTCTATTATTCCCTTAGGATCAATTTCATGGCAAAGTTCAAAGCAGTAAAACATGTTATCAAAGCAACTGAATCATAAAGGTGTCCAATATCGTGTCCCTATAACAGATACGGTTAGACATAATATGAACATAAAGCATAGTGATCGTGCCCATCTCCGTTTCAAATCTCCAAGCCGACAATAGTTAGAAATTCACATAACCAACCAACAAATCACGCAACCAACCAATCAAACTTAAGCATAAGCATAAGGGTAGTAGGCTCTGTGCCTGCACCAGTCCTGGTCTCAGCTTATCGGTTCTATCTATATGAAAGGTCACAACATTTCGTGCCATAAGGGACTAGTATCTTAACTTGTAAGCCGACGATCGCTTTGGCACGGGTTGCTAGCCCAATATCCAAAGGATCCTAAACTAACTAGTATTGTGGCTTATCACATCAATAGGAAGGCGCAACCCGTCTGAATGAAGTAGACCACCAATACTTCTTAATTCCCTCCACGGTCGAACGGTCCCGGCGCCCCGACGATCCTACGTTCGAGGGAAGCACGCACGTGCACGGGCCATCCATCCAAGTCCATTAACCATGCAATATGCGCCTGAGTTTCATACAACAAAACAAGTTTGCCTATCTCTATTCCATTGGCACAATGCTCTGACTCAATGTTCATCAACGATCGACCCGAAGGTCCCAACCATTTCGAAGGCACCAAGCCACATTCGACAATTCCGTCACGACATTCGTGCCACAACTGTTCTCTTCACAACAAAGCCATCTATTATTAGTCTCGTGCACATACGCACACTTTGATACATATATCCTCTTTCCTTCGAGTCGTGCATTCGATGCACGTCTCGATACCGTATTTCTATGTTCTATGCCTTAGTATCCAATGTTCTTTGGAGTCGTGCACTTGATGCACATCTCAATATTATTTTTCAATATTCTAGCATCAATGTCCTATCGCGACTCGTACACTTGATGTACGTCGCCTCAATTGTTTAATGTTCTATCTTAATGTTCGACACACACTAAGACCTTTACTCGATTTGAGCCAATACTTACTAACTCGATAGTAGCATACGTATACAAGGATACATTTTATTAGGCATGAAGGAGTAGGAGAGAAGAGTCATGAACCAGTCCACCTTAAGCCGATACACCTTGTCGTTTTGCCGAGCTGATGCGGCTCGATTTTTATAAATCTGTTGCACGGCCAACTCTTTTGACTTAGCCATTTGAATACTTCCTGCTCCATTGAACTACTCGACTATTTCAGCCTACCATGGCTACGCCACGATCCGTTGTAAGGCTACGATTTGGTTTCGTGGACATCATTACAAATAAGGTAAAATGTCGACCTCTTATAATCTAGCGTAAAAGCATAGTCTGCACACGAAATCAACTAAGTCAATTTTTCTTTGAATCGGACTTTTTCCTTGTATCGCTTCGACTTGTAGATTCGATTCGACAAAAAGCTTTCTTTCGGGCCAACGTAACTTTGCATTGATTCACATCGATACTTCATCGCGTCAACACAACACTTCGAGTCAACGACTCATCGTAATGCACCGTGCGGAGTGGGGCATTACACTAGATTCTTAGGGAAAGGTATTTTTTGCAACTTAACCCTCAACAATTATAATGTTGGTTAAAATTCAAGCTATGCATATTTATATATAGAATTAGAAAATTATGTATAATATTTAAGTAAGGATTGTTGCTTAGCCCCCAATCGTTGCACTTATTTCAAATTAGGCCATCTTTTTCTTAAGGAATGATAATGGAATTAAGTTAATTTTATATTTAACGACAATAGCTAATTGGAACAACATATGGTCAAAACTAGTAATATATGAATACAAATATACATATACATATATAAGTGAATATTAATTTTGTTGTATATACATCTTGGGTAGGTCTTGATATTTGAAGACTCAACGCGAACCTGGACAACTAGCAAGCAAGTATACCTTGCCTTTCTTTACAGTATATTTGCATGCTTACATTTTTTTTCTTTGTTACATGTCATTATCTAGTTTTATTTTATTGATTTGTTGATATAAATTACCTCTCATATCCTTCATACTAGTTTAAGTTGTCTCGTTGATATATAGTACTTATTCATGTTTTGACATTGTTGTTCATACTTGATTTGTTCTCCCGTGTACTTTGTCTAAGCCGTATCATAGGACGAGTGCATCATAACTGAACTGCTATTCCTATTTTTGGTTTTCTCAACCCGAGAGTCCATACAGGGGTGAGGGTTGGTTGTTTGAAGCTAACCTGAGAGTCCACGCAGGGGCGAGGTTAGTTGTTGTTCAAACCTGAGAGTCCATGCAGGGGCGAGGGTTTGGTCAATCATTGACTTCTTGCCATGTGTTCACATAGGAACTTGGCAGTTATTACTTGTTTTCTTTCCAGCAGTTTATTTATGCATAGTTGTTCTTATATCCATGTTTCCTTATTGCTTAGTCATTTTCTGTTTCTATCCTGGTTTTCTTTATGTATGTTATACTGTTAGATAGGCGTGTTTATATGTATTTTGCTAGTTGTCACGACCCGCACCCAGTGTAAGGGCACGAGACGTGGGTACGTCCAGCCTATATCGCAGTGTCAGCGGTAGAATGTTGTCCTGGGTCCAACATCTAACACAATCTAGGAAATACTCCGGATGGAGAATAATATATAAATGGTACTACTCAATCACAATAACTAAGATAGAGTAGAAGAAAGATAATCACAGCAGAGAGTTATAATATGAATATAAATTTTGGTGTAAAAACTACACCATAACAAGTCTCAATACAACCACAAAGTCTCATAACTAAAAGATAATACAAGACTAATCTAACTCAAGGCAAGTCCTCAGCGACTACTGGATCCTGCTGAGGGTCCAGGTCACATGTGTCAACTAGACCTGCTCCATAGTAGGTGTCGCAGCAATCATCATCATCTATAATATTTCAATAGGTCCAGTCAGGACAGGAACGAATACATATCTCCCACACAGTTCATAACATGAAAGAAAATATAAAACAAGCTATAGAATAATATACATGAACTGCTGATAAGAAAATAAGACTGTAAAAGAGAGAACATGATATATAGAAATAAATATACAGGATATATAAGAGAACTGAACTAACTACGTGATGTAGAGCACAATCTGGTTATGTAAACTGGCTTAGGTTATACATGACTTAAATCTAGTTTGGAGTTGCATATGAAAAGGGTGTAGATCATATAACCAAATAAATACTCCTCCTGCCCCAATTAGTACACAAGAATCTGTCCAGGTTATGTTATTGCACATAAAAGTAGTGTGTCACATAGATAGCTAGTCCACGTGCACACTGGGTTATACATGACGGCTCACATGATCATGAGTGTACATGAATGTCGCATGAGTATACATGAATAAGTACGAATATAATGAGTAGACGATGCACATGATAAAGTACATGAGCACAATATACCCGATGCATCCGAGGGGATAAAATTGCATGAAGAGATCCATATAGTACTAATCAAGTAAATATGTCCAAACAAGAATGAAACGGTCAGAGAATGTACTCGCCTGACAATCTGAACTGCTTATGAGAATGTGTAACTGTACTGGAGTGATGTAAACCTATTTCAAACAACCACAAGTCACAACAAGGTCTAACATATCATAAGGAATGCCTACAATGCACTTCTACATAATTCTAGGTCCTTCTAGGTCAAAGTCAACCCTTGGTCAACTTTGGTCAAACTTGGTCAACTCTGGTCAAACCTGGTCAACCCAAGGTCAACTAGTCCGTTTACTAATTTCTAGGTCATACACAAAATTTCAGGTCATTCGGAGTTCGTTTGAGTCGATTTGGATCGAGTTTGACCCAAAGTTGACTTTTGTCAACTTGGTCAACTTGTCGGCCAATTCGACCAAACTAGACTCCTAACGACGATCCTAATCTGTCCAAACACTTCCTATAGTCATATCACAAGAAATTATTGCATTACCTACATTTACACATTCATCACAATTAATATAGATATATATATATATATATACATACACAAATATATAAACATAAATATAAGTTAGGAAAGGAAATATGATTTGTAAGTGAACAATGATGTTGGGGCTGCTGGTACGGAGTCTTAATCTGAGAAAAAAAAATAATATGAGACTAAAAGAGTATTCTATGTATAAGATATTACAATCTATAGTAAAATATATATATAATAATATATATACACATATAGGCATATATCCATATATAGGTATATACCCAAGTATAAAACCAACGAAGGTCGATCTCGATCCTGGAGTAAGCTCCCAGGTCTGAAATCGAAGTCTCGACCCTCACATAAACACATTTTCGAAATTAGGCCTAAAGGAAATTAATATATATATATATATATATATATATATATATATATATATATATATATATATATATATATATATATATATATACGTATAATAGGTATAATAGGTAAAACACCACATATGCCAAAAAATTGCTAGAAATTATGAATCAACCCCGAGAGTCGATTCCCACAAGTCCCAAACAGTGTCTAAGGACCAAAAACTCAGAAATTATCGTCAAAATTTTTAGAAATCAAAATATCACATAAATCTCAAATTTTCCAATTCAATGAAAACCCGATTTTCACAAAATGACTCAAAACACAAAATACTCAGAATTAATCCACGAAACTTGGCAAAAAGGTCGGCCTCGACATGTGGGACGTGCTCGGATATTCCCTGGGTCGAAATCGTGTCTGTATCGTGTCCAACGAACGAGTATCGAGAAACCCGATACGTGCGTGAACCGAATTGGTGCGGACTCGATTTCTCGTTCGTTCCCGATCCATCTCTCGTGAAACTTCGCGTACACCTAGGCGTACACATCCCCGACCTACTGGCAAAGTTATCGTGTGGCCAAGTGTCGTGTCTGATACGCACGCAGAGCGTGTCCGCGTGCGGGTGGGCGCGCGTGCACAGCCCCGTGCACAGCGTCGTGCACGCGTGCCATTGAGTCTAGGGGCTCGTGTGTCCCACTTCGTGTCACGTGTTCATGTCCTAGGCTAGGGTAGGTATAGGGCTACACGTTGGACACCCTGATTCATGTCCACGTGTCGTGTCGTGTCCGCGCGAACCGCGTTTCAGCGGCGGCTGTCCCGCGCACGCGCGCGCGCGATCAATGCCGACGGGATTTCTTCCTCGTTTCTTGACGAAACTTCCCAAAACTTTAGGAGCGTGATCTCAGTCGCGGTCCCCACCTACACGCCAATTTTTATGCGACCACGTGGCCTGTGCATCAAGGAATCACCCCCGAGCAGCACGGTACGCGCGTGGCCTGGCGTGCAGCACGTTCGTGTCCTGTTTGGACACGGACACAGGTTCAATTCATGTCAAAACCTATGGGGTCGTTATCCTCGTGTATAGGGCTATTCAAATATGTAAAAAGATTCGACAGAAAATAGAATTTAATTCGTTGCGACATTTCGTCGAACACCTACGCATATTAGCCGACACGTATCCGATACGGACTCCAAATGAATGCGAAATTGGACGGAATTAATCCTACAGGTCATGGGTACCTATATGCTCACTATCATAAAGAAAAATTAGGAAAAACTATACTAGGTTAGGATTTACCTATTGAGAGTCAAGGATCTCAATGCAAAGGACTCCCCGAACGCTCCAACGGTCGAGTACCCTCAAGCAAACGCCTCCACCACCTTGCTAGCACTGCTCTAGCAAGATCCTCTCCTTCCTACGAGCACGATGGTCTTCGTTTGAGGAGAAACGAGCTCCGGATGCAAAAGTTATTAATTTTGGAAGGGGGAAGATCTAGGGTTTCTTGGAGGCTACAAACTACAATGCAATGAGAGGGGAGTGCTGCCTATGGTCGGCCAAGTATAGGGGATTAGGGTTAGTTTAGAAGCATGGGCTTGGGCTCCCTAGGTTGCTAGTAAAGCCCAAGTCAAAAAGGCTTTAGAAAGGCTACTGAAAAAGGCTAAAAATCAATTAATCACTCTAAAAATTAACTAATAAATTCTAAATTAATTCTAATGATAATAAATATAATTCTAATATGTCATCAAGGTTCTAGGTCATGGTTGGCTAAGTCAAACCCATCAAAACTACTCAGGCTGCAAACCAAACCACATATCATCACATGAATTCAATAATAAATAAAATAATCTAAAATTACCAAAATTCCTTGAAATAAAAAGTGGGTGTGACACTAGTCCCCTGAGGACTAGGTGATCTCTCTAGGTTTAGTCGAGGTTGATCCAGGTGTAGACGAGCAGATTTATGAGCCAGCACCAGACCACGGTACCACTGCAGCTGATGACGTTATTGATGCTTAGCGTAGCTTAGACTTAGTTATTTTATTTTCTATCTTTTAATTCTATTTTCGTCTACTAGTAGTAGATTTGTCTCCACCGAACGTGACTTGAATTCTTGAACTTTAATTTTATATTATTCTTCATTATTTAGTTTATTGATACTCATTTGATTTTAGTTATATCTTTTTACCTCAGTGGATGAGATATAGGCTGCCATGTTAGTTCTGGGTTTCTGTGACTTTTGAGTCTATAGACAGCTTAAGTGCATACTTGAGGGATTCCCCAAATTGGGATTATCCTTAAGTGTGTACTAACTAGCCATGTCGCGTGCTAGTCCCATAACTTTTGGGACTGGGGCATGACAGTAAGTCTCCTAGGCAGCCAATGGGAGCTCGTGAACGAGAATGGTTAGGTATAGTCAATGTCTAATAACATGTCAAGGTCAAGTCAAGAAAAATATAGGTAATCAGATCAAATCAAGGTCAATGCACAAGAATAAGGGAATCTAATCAACTATATTGTAGCATAGATCCAATATGTGACAAGAAGAACAGATAAGTAGCATATATGGAAACAAGTAAAGAAAACATCATGAGACATGTACAAGAATTATGTGATAGTACAAGAAAAAATAAACATGAACTAAATTGACTGAAAATAAAAATGCATAATATTGTACAAGTTGACAAGGTATACTTGGTTGGTGTAGAATCGATCATGTCCAAATAAGCAACTCGTCAAATCAATAAGCCATAAAAGATAAACTTTCACAAACATCTCCGGATGCTAAAATATATGTCATTAATATTCTCGGTATAAGAAAAATATCTAAGTTTGACTACATATAAGTCCAATTTTGAACATAGGGGCAAATGGTCATTTTGGGTCAAAACAGTATCCACCGTTGGAACCCGCTTTGCACCGAAAAGTGTACCAGAACCTATGGTCTCTAAAGTCAAAAAATTATATACCTACGAGTCCATTTTTTTATACAAACTCATATGTCCAATTTTGGATTCCGATGAGTCATACGCAAAATCGACCGTGACGCGCCAAAACGGCAATCCGATCAAATGTCTCAGAATCGGACCAAACTTTGCTCATACGAGTTCCATGGCGTAAGTTTTATCACGATGTGATGAACGTGTACGAAGTAACTAAGATTTTTTACAAAGTTGCCAGTACGATGTTCTTCGACCAATACGTCTCGAATTTGTCTCGCATACGCAACCAATTCGAGTTCTATCAAATCCCATACATTCGCAACATCCATATACACTTTTTGATGCTCTCAGGTTGAGACGAAGTCGCCCAATTTTTTAGGACGGATATCAATAAAATTTTAGGTTTTTAAAACTGTTTTTCCCATGGGTTTTTTCGTGATTTCATAATAGTTTATCTTATTGTATATTTAACTAGAACTATAACTAAAATTAGGATTCTAATCCTGGTTATGTTGTCTTTAAATCTTTTTAAAAGTATTTCCAAAATTATCTTTTGATTAGAAAAAATTTGCCTTCCAAAACAGGTTCCTGGAATCGTAATTATGTTCAATTCAGAATAATTTTTCAAGATTTTTGGGAGGATTTTCTGGACTAGCTAACGCAATTTATTAAAACTACTTGAAGGGACTAGAAGATGTATAGGTTGTCATCAAACTTGATCAAGTAGTTCACGAAATGACTGCACGATGATGGAGAAATTCGCATGAGAAGTTCGGCCAAAACCCACTGATACTGTTGTTGCTGTTGCAGCTCTGTGCGTGCTGTCCGGTGGCCTGCAGTAGCGGCGTCCGGTGATGGGGAGGTTACGCGAAGGTCGGCGAAGTTGGGAGGGAGTTGCAGAGGTTGCGTTTAGGAAATCTCGAATTTGAATTTGCTATATATCATTGCTAAATATCCCTTTTTTGTTCAAATTCCTAGTAGATTTAAACTAGGATTTGGTCTCAAGTGAAGAATTGGTCAGGAATTGTAATGCAAAAGATTGCATTTGATTTGGTTTTAAATCGAAAGGATTTGGATTCTCCATCGAGGAGATCCCCGCTCTCAGGGTCGGGCAGAGGTAATTTGCTCCTCTTGCGAGCTTTTCAAAATCTCGTGAGAACCTATTTTTGTTTTGTTTTTCTTTTCTTTTTTTCTTTATATAAAGATATATATAACCTAATATATTTACACTATGGATACCTTTCTATACACCTATGTACTTTTAGCCTATTAATTCAGAAAAATCAAAAAAAAATAGCAATGCTATCATATTTCAAAAAATAAAATATCTAATTAATATCAAATAATATTGATATTATATATATAACATTTATTTGAAAAAATATTTATCAAAACATTTAAAATAAAGTACAAAATATACACTTTAAAATATATATATCGACATGGACGTCTTTGGAAACACTACTTGTCTACATGGGTTTGGGTTTTGGTTTGGGTCAAATTCGGACTACTTTGGTACAACCGGGTATACTAAAATTCAAAAGTATTTATAATTAATAATTAAACCATTTATAGGGTTAAGCCATGACTTGACTTTTTTTTCTAGTAGGGACACACATATTGCTAGGACTTCCCTACCATGGCTAATGTACTAGTCAAAGCACACAACTACACTAGCTATGCCAAAATTTCTAGTCGATATGCATCTCAAAACATAACCATGACTAAGGCCATATATATTAATAATTATTCGATAAAAATATTTATAAAATCCAAAAAAATTATTATTTAAGTCAAATAAATAATATAAAATTATTTTAAAATTTTTGGGGGTTTACATTCTACCCTCCTTAAAAGAATTTCGTCCTCAAAATTAAAAATAATGCTCACTAATCAAGAATCATGCTAACGTAACTAGGAATAGTTCAAGGGGTATATGCCACTATGGTCTCTCCTTAATAATATGAGTACAATGCATCCTTTCTAGTCTATGGGAGCTATGCAACAATTACTAGTATGCATAACCATTTTATGCTTTTCTACTGAATAATGATGTATGTTACTGCTAAAACATGCTTACATATGCCACCTTGACAACCACTTACATATTGACTAATCTTCTAGTCATGGTTGCTAATGGGTCTTTTCTAAGTTATTCCCCTTCTATATATATATGTATGGTCTAACACAGTCCTATCCACTATACACTCTATCCCAAGATCGACACTAAGGTATAACCTATCATCTCGTATCCTTTTAATAGGATTCTTCCTAGTAAGGTTTTTTGGCCACTATCCAGTGTAACTCCATTTCTTGACCTATGCCTACTATCATGATTTCTACATTATTCAAGCGAAACTTCCTCTGCCTCGATGCAACCACATAATTTCTATGAGATTTTGTATCTATCATAAGTACATTGCTTATGGACTCACTCTTTTCCAAACAAGTCTTTTGAATCCTTTTTACTATAGCCTTCCATATGGGTAATTATACTCAAACTAGGGAACCGTATCTAATTCAAAAATTCTACTAGATATTCTCCCAAGTTACTCCATTCATTTTGATTAAGAACCCTATCGTATCTTCCTCAATAAACCAAATTAAACTATGCTATACTTCTACCCCATCTCTTTCTAATCAAAGATAAAATTGTAGAATGGTTACGGTCCATTTCTTCTAGAGTCTCTCATTGGATTAAGTCGCCTACATGAATTCTATGCTGCCAATATAATCCACTAAGTCTATTGATACAGACGTGTATCCTACCTCTATAACCTTAAACAATCAATCCTGCTTAAGATGTTCTAATACAATCCAATGAGTGTCAAGCACGAGCATTCGTCCTTCCGAAATAGGGAAAGGCGAGAATTCATGGTAAGGAGTTCACGAAAGATGATTGAATGCAATTGTCGAGTTCCAAGGGAAGTAGAGGAAATCAAAAAAAAATTTAAAGCAATTGTGGATTGAGATCCTAATATCCTATCGCAGGTCCGTTCGATACAGTAACGTAACCGAAATGGCTAACTCGACCTGCATGGGCCACCACAAAAATATATCACGCCCCAGTCCCCAAATTCATGGGACTAGCACGTGACACGGCCATCTGGTACATACTCAAGGATGAATCCAATCTATGGATCCCTCAAGTAATGCTTGTAAGTGTTTCAACGCAAAAATTCCTGAAGGATTTTGTATTAATGTAAAAAGAAGAGTACAACAAGAATCTTTAACAGGAATTCCTAGTACAATAATATCCGAGGATTGGGGCAATAAAAGTTAAGTCTACTTCGACTTCTTTACTTCGTCGATGATCTGATGCCAAGGTTGATGAAGCTTGTCTGTTGATGAACATTTGACAACAAAGGGAACTATCACTGAAAGCTCTCTCCGGAGGTCCTTAGCCAAGATATAGCATACGTAGCCTTTTTTTTGCCTCTTTTTATAGCTTTTTCCACTGGAAAAACTATGGAGGTATGTACAAAAAATATATTGTCTTCTGTCTCAGAGGCGCATGAGAATGGATAGGTGCATAGGCCTTAGGGGTTAGTAGGGAGTAAACGTGTTCGAGAATCACGTATAGCTCGTCACGTGTTTTGAGATATGGTGCACGAAATACTGCCATGTCAGCACACAATCTTTTTACTATGGATTAGTTATGAGTCAAATAACTTTAGATACATAGCCCTTTACTGCATACTGCAAATAATTATCTCAAAAATAGCCGCATAAGGTTACCCTTTTACAATTGTCTAAATGTAATAATGATAGTAACGTAATTGCTAACACCTTCTTCGGAGTCTGTGTACTGCACACTGTCCAAAGCTCATCACTTCATATAAGAGACAAGAAAATGTCATACGTCAAAAAGACCATGCGTCTTTCTGACTCGTCTTAGACTATGTGTCTTTCTGACACTTCTCTGACTTTGCGTCTTTTTAACCATCATAGGCTTCAAGAACTACTTCTGACTTGAGACTTCATTTAAACACATAAAGTCTATACATCTTTCTTCTGTATTTTCTATGCTTCTACAAGACCCCCTTCAAAGTTTATAAAACTTGAACATATTTTAAAATACTTTATGTAATGCCCCAGAACCAGAATACTGGAGAGCGGGGGCATGCATAGCCAGCTACGTATATTGAAATGGAATCCACCTCGCTATACGGTCACTGCTGTCTAGATACATGAGGGTTTAACTACAAGCTATCATTCTCTTATGGTCATGAACGAGCCTATTGTCCCAATCTCATGCAAGGAATAGCAGTTACAACATGTTAGAGCATCAAATATACAATAGTAAGGCGTCCCATACATTACATATTTGGATGATCATGAAGCTAGCCGTATAAAATATGAAGACTAGCAAGAGTTTTAGTCATACATGATCAACCCTAGGATTCATCAATCATGTTACAGCTCGTAGGCAGACAATAAGTAAGTGCAATACGAGCTAACACGTGCTCGCTGGCTAAACGCCTCAAAAGAATATTTTTACAATAAAGTGGGAGAACAAAAGGGAAACTCACTCGTTGCCTTGGTTACGCCTGGTGGTCACCATTCGGCTGGAAAGTGGGGAGGTCCTCTGGAGCTACTCCGGTATCTGGCCATACAAAACCAGTTGGGTCAGATCCCAGAAAGAGCAAGTGCCACAAAGGAGGCTTCACTTAAGAACTAAAACCAGCAATTAGCACAAAACATAATTATACAATAAAACTGGAGATATGGAAAATTATGATGATATACGATA
Organism: Iris pallida; assembly: GCA_029216955.1. NCBI lineage: Eukaryota > Viridiplantae > Streptophyta > Magnoliopsida > Asparagales > Iridaceae > Iris > Iris pallida. The sequence goes on along the minus strand of JANAVB010018000.1, from coordinate 2,931,775 downwards.
AGATAACCATAGGACTATTCCGATAACCAAGTTACAACCCTTAAACCAAACAAGGACCGGGGTTGTAACCCTTCATCTGAACGGAACTTAATTTTCTACCATTTATCGATAAAATAAAGCACAAGCAATCAGGTCATGTTACAATCTTGTACAGGATCAGGAAAAGACTAGACTGGGTTAGACTCCTTCTAATCAATCACGGCCAAGCAATGAGTACGGCTTGATACTTTAACTAACTAGGGTTATCACCGGCCTAGTTACTAGCAAGATGCAATGAGATTATTCCAACAACCACAAGCCCTGCAGACTATCCAGGTTATCGAGGTCGAATATTCGTTCATGAAGGGTGCAACACATGACAGTGTGCTAGAAATGTGCCCTACTCGTCGGCAGGCTACAAGTCCACTTGCGCGCCTAGATAATGGGATTGCCTGTAGCTGAAAAATCTCTTCATTAGCCTTAGTCAATTTCAGTAGGTACCCCTGACCGTGGTACTCAGAGGTCCCTGCCCTAGACATGTTGCGGGACAGTATTGGTTCACTTGTACAAACACAATCGCCCACGGTGTCCAGGCCATTCATTCTTGTCATGTCATGCTAGCCGTCGCAACAGCATTCAATAGTTCTCATCAGGCTTGCTTGTCATGTCTCGTCATGTTATGTTATGTCATGTCAGTTCACTTGTTATACCGTGCCATGTACAATTACCTGTCCAATCATGCCAATCAATTCAAGTTATCAAGTCCGTGATAATAGGTACAAGAACAATAAAACAAACGGGTGCGCATAGGGCTCAAGCCTCTACGCGAATGAAACTTCGCTAGGCTATGAGGCCCTGAGCGTAAAAATAGCTTTACGCGAGCAAGACACGGAGTTAGATAGCTCTATGCGAGCAAGGTTATGCGTGAGCAAGACCAAGGAAAGACCGCTTCTACGCGAGCGGAGCCCTACGCTAGCAAGCACCCTATGTAAGCGAAACTTTATGCGCGCGAGCCCCCAAGTGAAACTCCACGCACGCAAGGCTCTACGCGAGCGAGGGAGAGTCTACGCGAGCGAGGCTCTACGCACGGGGCACTCTACGCTAGCGAGACTCTACGCGGTAAGAGAATACGCGAGCGCGGGTCTACGCGAGAGAGAAGGCCCCTGCGTAGAGTTCAAGTGAACTCGGCGTAGAAAGGATTACGCTGGCACGCAATGTGTGTGCGTAAAGGGGACACTACGCTGGCACGTTTAAGACGTGTGCATAAAAAATGGGAAACACTACGCCAGCACGTTAAAACGTGTGCGTAAAACTAAATACTACACTAGCACGTAAGAACGTGTGCGTAAAACTTCATCTTCTACCCAAGGCCAAGATAAGCAGGCGTAAAAAGCTCAAGAGCTCAAGAAAAGCCCTATCTCGGTCAAGACTCAATAAAATCCAACCATTCTAAAACCAAACTTGCGTAAAATCAGAATGTCTTCTACATAGAACTCTTAGTTTTCGAAAATAAGCCAGTTTCGTAGATCAAAATCGAGAAATCCGAAAATGCAACAAACTTAAATCTACATGAAATGAACCATGGAAACTAAAAATGCTAAGTACTAAAGTGTCTTAGAATCTCGTGAGGAAGACAATGGAACAATAAAACTTGAGTTCCTCCACAAAGCAAGTTGTACTTGCCTACGGTGGAGCTCGGTGGAGAAGAAATGAGGAAGAAGAAAGGAAGAGTAGTAAATGAGTAATGAATGAGGAGAGAGAATGGTTGTTGGGTTAATAAATGAGGGATGGTGGTAGGTAGGGATTTGCATATCAACCCAAACAGAAACCAACCAAGCCTAACCCAACCGAACCCAATACAGGCCAAGGCCAGGATAAACCACATGAACCAGGAAATGCTAACTAACCCATGCCAATGAAAACCCAAGACTAGCCAGTCAAGACAAATTGAGCCAGGATGAACCCAAAATAAACTAAGGCAAGATTAAACCAGGACCAAGCTAAGCAAGACAAGTCTAATTACGGGTCGGGATTCCGTACACGTATACCAAAATACGTAATACGAACTATGGACGTTACAACTCTACCCACCTTAAAAGAATTCTGTCCTCAAAATTTAATTAAGAGACTAGAGAGGCAAGGACAAGCTATATTAATCACAAGCAAGTTATAACTAGGCAATCAATCAAGCAATCAATTATGCAAGCAAGGAATCGAAGGCATGATGCATAAGTAAGACATTATACCTCACGAGTCAAACAGGTCGGAATATCGCGATCGGATATCATCTTCACGCTCCCACGTTGACTCACCCAAAGAGTGATGACCCCAAGCAACATGGACTAAACTAATAGTCTTGTTCTTGAGTGTCTTCTCTCTCCGGTCCAATATGGATATGGGTCTCTCCTCATACGAAAGGTTAGTACCAACAACCAATTCTGAATGATCAAGGACATGACTCGGATCCGGGATATACCGTCGCAATTGGGATACATGGAAGACATCATGCACCTCACGCAACGACGGCGGAAGAGCGAGACGATAGGACACGTCTCCTACTCGTTTTAGAATATCGAATGGCCCGATATACCTAGGACTGAGCTTTCTCCGTACGCCAAAACGAATGACGCCACAGTTAGGCAAGATCCTGAGGAATACATAGTCGCCGATGAGAATCTGCCCAATGGCGATGGCGATCTTGTTTAACTCGAAGATGATCTTTGACTTGTCTGACCACCTCAATAGTCCGGGTTACCATCTCGGGACCAAGCATTTGCCTCTTGCCGATATCATCCCATGCTAGTGGGGATCTGCACTTTCTACCATATAGTTCCTCGAACGGTGCCATATGGATGCTGGCTTGGAAACTGTTGTTGTACGAGAACTCCACCAGGTGCAGGTGATCCTCCCACGAACCACCGAAGTCGAGTGTATAAGATCTCAATATATCTTCCAAGGTTCGTATGGTACGCTCTGACTAACCATCTGTCTGCGGATGATAAGCTGAGCTGAACTGGAGGTGAGTTCCCAAACTCTCTTGTAGACTGCACCAAAAGTGCAACGTAAATCTTGAATCTCTGTCTGAGGTAATATAGACTGGAACACCGTAAAATCTGACGATCTGCCTGAGGTACATTTCTGCCAGCTAAGCCGTCGACTGACCAACTCTGAACGGGAGAAAGTGAGCCACCTTCGTGAGCATGTCTATAATAACCCAAATAGCATCTCTACCGGCTGGGGACCTAGGTAATCCATTCACGAAATCCATGGTGATATGCTCCCACTTCCATTCTGGAATCGGCAAGGGCTGAAGAAGTCCAGCTGGCCTCTGATGTTCAGCCTTAACTTGTTGGCAAACCAAACATCGAGAGACAAACCGGACTATCTCCCTCTTCATGCCATTCCACCAAAACTGCTGACGGATATCACGGTACATCTTCGTGCCACAGGGATGAATAGAATACTGAGAACTGTGAGCTTCTGCCATGACTTCCAGTCTGATATCACTACTAGGCACACATAGACGCCTCCCATGCCGAAGTGTACCATCCTCATGGATACATAACTCTGGTCTTCGCCCTGCTACATATTCTGCCCTAAGTCGCTGAAGCTTAGAATCTGTTGACTGAGCTAACTTTATCCTCTCGACTATACTGGACTGAACTTGCATGCTGGCCATCAATGCCACACTGGTAGGAAGGATAACTTCTGTATCCATTTTTTGAAGATTTGCCAATAACTCTGGCTGTGCTGTGAGGAAACAAACTCCAGCTCTCCTGCTCAACGCATCTGCTACTACATTGGCCTTCCCTGGGTGATATTGCAGGTTAACATCATAATCCACAAGTAGCTCTAGCCACCTTCTCTGATGCATGTTGAGATCCTTTTGGGTGAATACATACTTCAGGCTCTTGTGGTCGGTGAAAATTTCTACCCTATCTCTATACAAGTAGTATCTCCAAAGCTTACGTACAAACACTACTGCTGCCAACTCCAAGTCATGGGTCGGGTAATTCCTCTCATGATCACAAAGTTGACGTGATGCATAAGCTATTACCTTCCCATCCTGCATCAAAACACATCCTAAACCTCTGCCTGAAGCATCACAATATACTGAAAATCCTCCGGTCCCATCTGGAAGCGTGAGAATGGGTGCCGTCATCAAGCCTCGCTTCAACTTCTTAAAAGATTCCTGACACTACCGTCCAAGCAAACTGCACATCCTTACGGGTCAACTGGGTCATAGGCGCTTAAATCCGAGCAAAATCTGAAACAAATCGCCGATAGTAGCCGGCCAAGCCAAGAAAGCTGCGAACTTCTGCCACTGTGCTGGGAACTGGCCATGTCTCAATGGCTACAAACTTCTGGGGATCCACCTCTACTCCTCCTCTGGTAATAATATGACCCAAGTACGAAATGCGATCGAGCCAGAACTCACATTTACTGAACTTGGCATATAACTGGTACTCTCGAAGGATCTGAAGAACAACTCCGAGATGTTGCTCATGCTCCCCTTCACTCTTGTTGTAGACCAGGATATCATCTATAAACACAATCACGAACTGATCCAAGTATGGCATGAAAATATGATTCATGAGGTCCATGAATACAGCTGGCGCATTGGTTGCTCCAAATGGCATAACAAGGAAATTCTAATGCCCATATCTAGATCTAAAAGCTGTCTTCGGGATGTCCTACTCTCTAACTCTGATCTGATGGTATCCTGACCGTAAGACGATCTTCGAGAATACTGCTGCCCCCTTGAGTTGATCAAACAAGTCATCTATCATCGGGAGAGGGTATCTGTTCTTAATTGTCACTGAGTTCAAGGTACGATAATCTACACATAATCTGGATGTACCATCCTTCTTTTTCATAAGAAGCATCGGGGCTTTCCAAGGTGATCCACTTACACAAATGAATCTCTTGGTTCTGAGTTCTTCAATCATCTTGTACAGTATCTCCAACTCTGACGGCGCCATCCTGTAGACTCTCTCTGATACTGGGGTTGTCCCTGGGATCAAGTCGATAGTAAACTCGATCTCTCGTTCTGGCGACATTCCTGAAAGCTCCTCTGGAAAAACATATGGAAACTCCTTGACTATCCGGGGCAATTATACTGCTGCTACTGCCATCCGCAATACTGGAGGAGAAGGTTCAACTTCGCCTCGGAAAAAGGAAAACTCTGGCTCGCCTGGAAGGCTAAACATAACCCTGCCAACATGGCAGTCTATCCTAGCATACTGGTTCCTTAACCAATCCATCCCTAAGACCATATCATAATCGGCCATCGGGAACTCTATCAATCTAGCGGGGAACTCTCTACCGCTAACCACGATCCGACACGAGAAAAATACTCTATTTACTCCCACAAAACCATTTCTAGTAAGTATATTGAGCCTTACTGATAATGACTCGAGCTCCAGTCCAATCCGTGTCGCGAATCGTGCAGACATAAATGAATGCGATGCACCAGAGTCAAATAATACTGATGCTGGAGAGGAGTTGACAAGAATAGTACCTGCCACTACCTCACCTGGTGCCAATCCTTCTTCTACGGTCATCGCCATCGCCTGACCATGTCCTCTGGGTGCGGGTACTCTCTGCTGAAAACCTCTCTGTCTGCTCTGAATCAGGGCTTGGGCTTGTTCATACTGTTGGGAGTTTTGTTGCTGGAATGCTTGGGACTGAGGCGGCAAGGGCCTCAAAAACTATTGCTGCTGCTGGACTGGTGCTGGTCCTCTCACCAAAGGACTAGTAAAGTTAGACGATGATGAACTACCCCTATTCGGGCAGGATCCTATCTTGTGATCCGCTGCCCCACAAGCCAGGCACAATTCCTGCGCCCTGCGACATTCTACCACCACATGTCCTAGCTTCCCACAATGAGTGCAACCCATTACGGAAGATTGCTTCTGCTTCTGCTGCTGGGGAAATACTGGATTCGAATGCTGAATCGACGTCACTGAGGCCGCCCGCCTCGGAATTCCAATTGTCAAGGCCCTAGCTGCAGGGGCTGGTGCTGAAGACTGATTCATGTGACCATGAGATCGCTTTCGACCTCCGGTCCTATCTACGATCCTCTGGGAGGTATACTCGTGCCTCCTAGTTGCTCTCAATACTGCATCAAAAGTATGATGCTCAATCTGTTCAACTGCCAATAAAATCTCTAGATGGAGCCCCTGCTGGAACCGCTAGGCTCTGTCGAACTCGGTCGCTACCAAGGTGGGAGCAAACCGACTAAGTCTCGAAAACTCAGCCGCATATCCGTCGACCGTCATGCCTATCTGCTTCAGATTGGTGAACCTCGTCTCTAGATCATACCGAGATACAGCATCAAAATACTTGGTGTGGAATCTCTCACAAAATACTGTCCATGCAATAGGTGCCACTAATCCAACGGCCTGGGCCGCCCACCAGCTGCGGGCAAGATCTAATAACTGTAGGCGTACTACCGCCACCTTCTCGTTCTCGGGCGTCTTTGTCGCTTCTAGAATCACTTTTGTATCCTGCAGCCAAGCATCTACAAAAATAGCATCTTCGCTACCATCGAAGAAGGGAGGGTTCAAACGCTTGAAGCTGTTAGCTGCCTGGTTCCCTTGATGACCGCCTCTGTTCAGAGCATCTTGTACTGCCTGGTGCAGGGCACCGCCCCGACGATCTTGAGATGCTAGCAATGTCCCGATGAGACCCACCAAGGTGCCATCATCGGGCTCTACAGGCTGGACTGGCTGAACTGGTGGCTCTTGACCCCCAGTAGGCATGACTCTGGAGGCTACTCCTGAATGCTGGGCTTGATATCCAAGTTTTTGCTGGCCCACGGAAGGTGCTCCGCCTTGTCGATCGGTAGGACCAGGAACAATACTGCTAAAGAAGATGACACAGGGAACAATAAGGAAGGACCAGGACAGATCAAAAATACAAGCATGTGATCAGGTCAAGAATTCAGGGATTCAGAGGATATGAGCAGAGATCAAGGGCGAGTGCTGATTAAGACATCTATTCGGTAAACCCTCACGTATCTTGATTCACAAGACCTGCATGGGCTACCACTTAAATCATGTAACGCCCCAGAACCAGAATATTGGAGAGCGGGAGGCATACATAGCCAGCTACGTATATTGAAATGGAATCCACCTCGCTATATGGTCACGGCTGTCTAGATACATGAGGGTTTAACTACAAGCCATCAGTCTCTTATGGTCATGAACGAGCCTATTGTCTCAATCTCATACAAGGAATAGTAGTTACAAGATGTTAGAGCATCAAATATACAATAGTAAGGCGTCCCATATATTACATATTTGGATGATCATGAAGCTAGTCATACAAAATATGAAGACTAGCAAGAGTTTTAGTCATACATGATCAACCCTAGGATTCGTCAATCTTGTTACAGCCCGTAGGCAGATAATAAGTAAGTGCAATACGAGCTAACACGTGCTCGCCGGCTAAACGTCTTAAAAGAATATTTTTACAATAAAGTGGAAGAACAAAAGGAAAACCCATTCGTTACCTTGGTAACGCCTGGTGGTCACCATTCGGCTGAAAAGTAGGGAGGTTCTCTGGAGCTACTTCGGTATCTGGCCATACAAAACCAGCTGGGTCAGATCCCAGAAAGAGCAAGTGCCACAAAGGAGGCTTCACTTATAAACTAAAACCAGCAATTAGCACAAAACATAATTATACAATAAAACTGGAGATATAAAAAATTGTGATGATATACGATAAGATAACCATGGGACTATTCCGATAACCAAGTTACAATCCTTAAACCAAACAAGGACCGGGGTTGTAACCCTTCATCTGAACGGAACTTGATTTCCCACCATTTATCGATAAAATAAAGCACAAGCAATCAGGTCATGTTACAATCTTATACAGGATCAGGACAAGACTAGACTGGGTTAGACTCCATCCAATCAATCACGGCCAAGCAATGAGTACGGCTTGATACTTTAACTAACTAGGGTTATCACAGGCCTAGTTACTAGCAAGATGCAATGAGATTATTCCAACAACCACAAGCCCTGCAGACCATCCAGGTTATCCAGGTCGAATATCCGTTCATAAAGGGTGCAACACATGACAGTGTGCTAGAAATATGCCTTACTCGTCGGCAGGCTACAAGTCCACTTGCGCGCCCAGATAACGGGATTGCCTGTAGCTGGAAAATCTCTTCATGACTACTGGGTTATTCTAGTTATTAGCCTTAGTCAATTTCAGTAGGTACCCCTGACCGTGGTACTCAGGGGTCCCTGCCCTAGACATGATGCGGGACAGTATTGGTTCACTTGTACAAACACAATCGCCCACGATGTCCAGGCCATTCATTCTTGTCATGTCATGTTAGCCGCCGCAACAGCATTCAATAGTTCTCATCAGGCTTGCTTGTCATGTCTCGTCAAGTCATGTCATGTCATGTCATGTCAGTTCACTTGTTATACCGTGCCATGTATAATTATCTGTCCAGTCATGCCAATCAATTCAAGTTATCAAGTCCGTGACAAGAGGTGCAAGAACAATAAAACAAACGAATGCGCATAGGGCTCAAGCCTCTACGCGAATGAAACTACGCTAGGCTATGAGGCCCTGAGCGTAAAAATAGCTTTACGCGAGCAAGACACGGAGTTAGATAGCTCTACCCGAGCAAGGTTATGCGTGAGCAAGACCAAGGAAAGACCGCTTCTACGCGAGCAGAGCCCTACGCTAGAAAGCACCCTATGCAAGAGGAACTTTATGCGCGCAAGCCCCCAAGTGAAACTCTACGCACGCAAGGCTCTACACGAACGAAGGAGAGTCTACGCGAGCGAGGCTCTATGCACGAGGCACTCTACGCTAGCGAGACTCTACGCGGTAGGAGAATACGCGAGCGCGAGTCTACGCGAGCGAGAAGGCCCCTACGTAGAGTTCAAGTGAACTCGGCGTAGAAAGGCTTACGCTGGCACGCATTGCGTGTGCGTAAAGGGGACACTACGCTGGCACGTTTATGACGTTTGCGTAAAAAAAGGAAAATACTACGCCAGCACGTTAAAACGTGTGCGTAAAACTAAATACTACGCTAGCACGTAAGAACGTGTGTGTAAAATTTCATCTTCTATCCAAGGCCAAGACAAGCAGGCGTAAAAAGCTCAAGAGCTCAAGCAAAGCCCTATCTCGGTCAAGACTCAATGAAATCCAACCATTCCAAAACCAAACTTGCGTAACATCAGAATGCCTTCTACATAGGACTCTTAGTTTTTGAAAACAAGCCAATTTCGTAGATCAAAACCGAAAAATTCAAAAATACAACAAACTTAGATCTACATGAAATGAACCATGGAAACTAAAAATGCTAAGTACTAAAGTGTCTAAAAATCCTATGAGGAAGACAATAGAACAATAAAACTTGAGTTCCTCCATGAAGCAAGTTGCACTTCCCTACGGTGGAGCTCGGTAGAGAAGAAATGAGGAAGAAGAAAGGAAGAGTAGTAAATGAGTAATGAATGAGGAGAGAGAATGGTTGTTGGGTTAATAAATGAGGGATGATGGTAGGTAGGGGTTTGCATATCAACCCAAACCGAACCCAACCAAGCCGAACCCAACCGAACCCAATGCAGGCCAAGGCCAGGATAAACCACATGAACCAGAAAATGCTAACTAATCCATGCCAATACAAAACCCAAGACTAGCCAGTCAAGACAAGTCGAGCCAGGATGAACCCAAAATAAACCAAGGCAAGATTAAACCAGGACCAAGCTAAGCAAGACAAGTCTAATTACAGGTCGAGATTCCGTACACGTATACCAAAATACGTAATACAAACTATGGGCATTACACTTTGAAAGAAGCATGGGAAAGAAAACTGACTTGTAAGATTATAATGTATTGGATCACTGCCATACTGTCATTGCTTTGATTGTTTCTTTCAAAATCTGAATTGTCTCCAAAATTTGGGGCAGGTTTTATTCTCATGTACTTGGATTGAAGCTCTTCAACTATCAAGTACGATTTCAGGAACAAAAGAAAATCATGCAACAGTTAATATGGGTTTAACCCGTTTAGCAAACATTTTGCTGCATAATGCACCATAGCTTTATGCGCTCATGTGACTTTCCTCTCTTATAAATAGGGGACATCTTGGCCGGACTTGTCATCAACACTTTTTATCATGGATTTGCAAGTTTGATTCCCAGCAAACTCATGCAAACTTGTGAGAGGATTCTGCGTCATTTTGCGAAGAACATTGCTTTTTGGTTAGAAGTCGAGAAAAGAATCAATTTTCAGGAGTTAACATTTTTTGACGTATTCTTCATCTCTTCCCTTCTTTTATCACAGCTCATGGAAGAAAACTTCACTTATGACTCTATCTGAGCACAACACATCACTAGAGTACACAATTGTAGTAGCAAAACTTCAACAAAACATGCAATGTCAGGGAAAAATTCCATCATACACATAAATGAAGTTGCCACCGAACTTTATCGAAGAAATATGTTGCTAGAACATCACTGACATGTAGCACATATGCACATGAAGCTGTCATGTTTTTCTATGCGACTTTTGTTATTTATGCGGGAAAACTGCATGATTCTTCATAAGAACAACTGATTTCATGCATCTACCTTTGAACTTGTCATTCTTTTTCAGGATACTCCTTGGATGACTGGAGCCGAGATGGAGCTTGGAAGGACATTATAACATGTCTTGTTCGACATGATCCAGCACATTATATAGAGGACTTTCGCTATCCTCAAATCCAACTAGCTGTCTGCACCGATATGGCGAGGCTTGCAACTGGCTGATTTCACTACCGTAGCTTCCATAATGAGATTGGGTTTGAGTCACAATCAAAATATTTTTGATGTCAGACTGTGTTGGCAGTTGGCAAGAAGAAATGGGCTTTATACATGTCCAATTTTTATTCTTTCGTCTTGGAAAACTACCTGATAGTGCAGAGGGTGACCCACACTTGTAGACGTAAAGTATGGGTTTAGGGTTGAGCACCTTCTGAGGGACCTAATTAGTGTTGTATTCTTACCACCAACCTTATGAGGTTGTGGGAATAATGACACAGGACTTATATGTCACAGTATCCCCTCTCTGCAGTTGTCTTCTTCAGTACAACATTTTCCATATACTGTGGTTTGCACTAGGTGACAAGCTGATGGAGAAGATCCTAAATGTAATAGATCTCCATCAGCTATTATCATGACTAAGAGATAAAAATCCAGAATATAATAGATCTACATCATATGTAATAATAATTTGAAATAAAATTTTGCCTTTGACTTCAGTGTTCTTTCATTTGCTTGCAATTTTTTGCATGTGTGAGTTCTGGCTTGGCTTTGAAGAATCACTCTCTCTAAATTCTCGCATAACTACTTAAAGTAGAAAACTGTCGCATAATCGAAAAAGAACTCTACTGCATAGAACTTAGAAATATTTTGAGATGTATAAAATCTGCCATCAAGAAGACGCATGAGCTCTACTGTCAACTTGATGCATGGAGCATTCAAACTATCTAAGATGCATAATATTGTAACTCTGATTGAGACGCATAAACTTTGCAACTCTGGATGAAACACATAAGATTGCAACTTCTGGTTGAGACGCATAAAATTTGCAACTTTAGATGAAACGCATAAGACTGCAACTTCTGGTTGAGACGCATAAACTTTGCAACTCTGACTGGAATAGTTGTTATTTTTTTTTGAAATCCTCTTCGGATTCTGTGCTATTAATATTCATCCGAACGACTCGGTATTCCAAGAGTCATATACTCTTATACGGCTAGTTGAGAGCAGTGTATAAATATGAGTATAATAGGAAAAACTTTATATTTTCTAGAAAATTTCTATCTTCCCAAGAACTCCTTCTTCCTTCGTTCCACCAAAAAATTCAGAGCAATGGCCCCCAAAGCTTCGACTAAGGCACCCTCGGCAAGCAAAAAGAAGGGGAAATCGGTTGATGAATTAACTGAGACTGTTCCCGTCGGTGTTCAGCCATCGATCGAGGGTAAAACCCTATTTTTGGAAGAAAAAAAAAACCTTGCACTTTTTCTTTCATTATTTGCAAACAAGAATGTACAAGGTTATGCGCCTATAAGTCTTGATGCATAAGTGAGGAAACTCAACTCTAAAATGTACAGACTAAACTTTTCCATTATGCGCATAGTTGTTGCTGTGAAGCTTCAACAAAAAAAATACAAATTTTGATTTATGTGCTTCAGTAAGTTGCCGCATGAGTGTAACCAGTCTGCACTTATGAGCTCCTTGTAGGATGCATCATAAAAATTTCAGTCTTGATGATAGTGAAGAATACACGCATAAATGTCTATGCGCCTATTTTTGTCATTAATGAAAACGATGTGCAATTTGACTAAGTCATATGACTAATCTTTTCTTCTCCATTTTGTCGTACATTTTCTAGTCAACTTGCTCAGAGAGTCTTACTTGGATACACCCGAGGGAATGTTAGTCATAAGCCATTCTAATTTGGTGTCCTATATGGAGGCTCAGATCAACAAGGATCAACCTCCTTTAAGACAGAAAATGATTGCTGGTCAAACCCAAAGCTTCTTACAACAGATGTTGAACAGCGTGATTTTGCTCAGAATAATGAGAAGTTTTTTAGACTAGTTTTTTTATTTGGTGACGCTTTGACTTTAATGGGAAGTGACACGACCAAGACCAAAAAGGACAAACATGCTTTGATAATTATTTCAAACAATCGTAAGATATGTGTACCATCTGTATAGCGGCATTCACCCTTAACATCTTTTGCCCCGGTCGTCTTTCAAGAAAGATGGAATATTCAATTAGTCCCACTCAAGCTGGTGTCCCTGTCGAACGCATTATTCATCGATACAATGATGCCAAGCAAGGTCCTTTTGAATGTCAGAAGGGAGCCGTTTCTTTCACTTAGCTGGGTTTACTGCCTAGAGCCATCAAGAGTGAACTAGGGCCCGATGTTCTGGGAATGTTGTTGCAACCCTTACCAACAAATTAATTTCTAAAGACGTGTCTTATCCCATTGGTGCTTTGAGGTTGCCAAATTGGGTCTATTGTGACAGTTTATGGAGCAAGGTGTTAGAATGGTTACTGGCCAACTATCAAGACATCTTGAAGGAGTGTGGTTTGTATTATACCGTTAGGGCCACTTGCCAAGGATTGCAGATGAACACACATATTTATTGCACTCGTAGAAATATACAATTGTCACACTAGTACATTATTTACACCTGTTGGTGAAATGGGTTTAGCCCTTCATGAGATGTAGGCGATCTCCAAACTCCCATAGGGTAGTGAGCCATATGAAGAGTACACCCCCAACTGACGCAGAATTAGACGCCATGGAGAAGACCAATCTAGATATGGTGGTGCATATAAAGAACTATCGTTACATCACATCTGCTACAGAAGATATAGGTCAGGAAAGACCGAGGGCCCAATCCCTCATACCAAACATTGGATAGAGTATCTCTTTAGAGCACTTGCTAAAGAACCCAAAGAGGAAAAATTTATGATTTGTCCGATAATGACAGATACTAAAATCAAAACCTTGATGAAGGACCTTGAGGAGAAGAATTTAAGAAGAGTTGACGATAATCCTCCAGTCTATCATTATTTTTATCAGCTACTTCACCCGTTATCTGATAAAGCAATTATAACGGGATACTTGATGGCCTGGCTAAGGAATTATGTGGTCTCTGGGGGTGCAAGGGCCATTAAGATATTAAGTCAAAACTTCATTCTTCCTACCGTAAAACTAGTATTTGTTACAAGTTGGCCTTACTTCTGGCCATGGTATGTAGCATTCAGAAAGGACTACGCAATTTCATGCATAACGTAATATACAGTCCAAGAGAAAAAGTTTCTACAAGAATAGAACTACCATTCCACTATTTACAGTCTTGGTTGATTCTATAATGTCCCAGATTAATGCATCCAGGGCTGGAATCAGACACTTTACCCGGAGATGCATTTTCAGGCGCTATAAAGGCAAGACTAGGAATTTTAACAAAATTGTATCTTGTAGAAGAGTGCTTGGATATTTGCATGCCTACGACTTTTTTATGATATTTCCACAATCCGGCTAACGAAGACAACAATATACTTAAGGACACCGGAATAGACCATGTCTCAACTTTACCAGAAGGAGTATTTCACTGGCTTCATTCCATTCATCCTTCCCATGATGCTACGGAGATAGAAGGACATTTATTTGGAACCATATATGCCTAGCTGCTTTGCTCGCCAATTTGGCTACAACCAATGGTTCTTGGAAAATCCCATCTCCTACCTCTAGTAAGAAGGGAGTTTACTTGACGGCATCCAAGCATGGAAATACTATAATGTAGGTGGTACCAATACCTTTTTTACTATGCCGGAGAAAACTAACGAAGCACACATCATGTATGCCACCGGCAAATTCTACTATGCCATAAATTCTCCTCCGGCCAATTATGATCGAGAGTTGAGCTTCATACAGGGTACCAAACTGAAACCATCTGCCCATGATATCAAACAGGCTTGAGAAATAGCTTTCCGAGGAAGAGATATCATAGGAAAGGCACCAATCGCTGAGCCTAAGACGGAGAGTTCTTCTGATGAAAGACAAAAACAAAAAGTTAAGGGTAAAAGGAGACCTAGATCCGTCCCTGCAGCCTCTTTTTCATCGAAGAAAGAAAAAGTAGTTGCAGAAGAAGAAGATTGCTCACAAGAAGCAAAAGTCGGCCGACAGTCATTGTTCTTCTCCTGAAGTAGACCCAGAATTGAATACTAGGGCGGAAGACATATCAATTGCTTTCATACCACCAATTAATCCTCCATTTGGAGAACCTGAAATGACATCTCCAAGAAGATCTTCCTGCATGACTCCTTCCCAACAAACTACTGAAAGTGTAGATATTATAGGCTCACCTGCCGGGGTAACTTCAAAAGAGGCTGAGACGTTACAAAAGAATGATGTAGGGCCCTCCAAGCTTGTCCAAGAAGATGAATCACTAGTTGACTGGGATGATGATGAAGATAACCATGGATATGATTGATGAAAGTGGCTCTACTTTTGAAAACATAGACTTGGGCAACCTTAAAGGGATCAAAGCGAGTCTATAAATGCCGGTGAGCATTTCGCAACGGTACCTGGTTCAAAGTAAGAAGCTTTAGCTATCGAACCAGAGATCCAAAACGAACCTGGGAGTGTTATGTAACCACTTTCATCCCCGGTTAAAGCTGGGACAACTGAACAAGAGCCTGCGGAGCTTGTTGAAAAAGCAGTATCAGAAGCAGCAGAGGAGCCAACCGTAACATGTTTACCCACAACTGGTAGACAGGATATAGGTATTGAATTTTTTTCACAAAAATCTGAATTATGTTTCTTTCGTTTGAAATAACATAGTCTTTCTTTTACATGATAGCTGTTCGGGAGGCTCTTCCTCTTTCATCTGTGGCAGACACTCAAACAACTATTGTGCCAATGACGCCACTAACAGGTTCCCATCTAGAGGATATGGCCAAGGTTAGTGTGCAGAGTTTTTACTCTCTTTTGGCTAATGGGATCCAAGGAATTGTAGAGAGGAATATTCATTTTGTCCATGTCAAGACGTCGGTTGTCTGTATGATTCAAGCATTCGAAAGATTCTCTGGTCATAAGACCATAGTTGGGTATTTGAGAATATTAATTGACATACTCAAAAAATGTATGATAAATCTTTATTTGGCCCACCATTGTGACCTCTCGGTAATTGAGTCTGATGAGCTCAACAAATTGAATGATGTCATTCATAAAGAAGAAATTGTCTTGGTGAACCAGGGAGGGCTCTTAAATATTAGATTGTTAAAGCCCATGAAGAGTACGAATTACTCTCCACCTCCTCAATCAATTGTGCTTCTCAGTAGGACGAGCGCATCAGAAGTATGACCGAAATTACTGAAAAAATCAAAGCCCTTCAAGATGCTTATGCTTTGGAAAAGTCTACTCTAGCTGAGATAACTTGTAAGCAAAAAAATCTTTGCTGCACAATCTAATGATGCTAGAAACACTGTTGAAAGGCTTGACCTTGAACTTGTCCTTTTAGAAGAAAAGCGTGCTAAATTGACACCTTTCCGAGATAACGCTTTAAGACAAGCTGAAGCAGCGCGTCGGGCGGTTGACCATAAGAAATCTGAGAGAAGAATGGCAGAGCTCTGTAAAATGCCTGACCATCTTTGAAGCTTTGTAACTTTTTTCTTCTTCTTTGTTTTTGAATGAACATGAAAGCATTTTGTATCTTTACTTCATTTTGAAAATAAAAAATATTTTTCATTTTGCTGGGGATACTTAAAGTTTGATATTTCTCCAGAGGTAATATGGGAAAGAATGACAGAATAGGAATAAGTAGTGCTTCCAGTGTTCAGTTTTGACATAATTTATAGACACTTAAAAGGGTATACAAGGTATACATTTATCCATGTAAGAATTGAAGGGAGGACACAAATGTGTATTGACAAGAAAGTTTGGAACCTCGATAACAAGAAAGAAAACTAGTTCAGCCTATATATGTATATCTGTATGCATACCAGGGGGTAATAGTGTAGAATTAACTAAGCCAGTAGTGGTATATATCTGAGCTGTTGTATAGGAAGATGGGTAATATGAATTAAAGAAGCAACCTTAGGAATATGAAGTCATGGAAACTAAGGGCAAAATAGATAGGGTAAATCTTAATGTTTCTAATATCATTATTGACACGAATAATTCATATATAAATCTGGTTTATTGGGCTTTGACTCGGCACTTAACCCGTGCCAGCAGCTCAGGACCACAGGCAAGTATACCTTGTCGCTCTTTACAGCTTTATTTACATGCTTATTCTTTTCATTATTCATTTCTCATGTTTGAGAGTTGACATGTGTTTCTCGTATCATGTATACTAGTTCGCTAGCTTCATTGGTATATAGTCATTGTTTACGATTGACCTTGTAGTTCATATTGGACCTGTTTCTCACGTGTGCTTGATTGAGCATAGAACGAATGAGCTATAGTTGAACTGCTATTTTTTGTTTGTCGTTTTCTCAACCTGCGAGTCCACACTAGGGACGAGGGTTGACTGTTTGCACCTGCGAGTCCACTCTAGGGGCGAGGGTGATTGCCTTGAACTAACCTGCGAATTCATGCTAGGGGTAAGGGTTAGTGATTAGTTTCAAACCTGCGAGTCCACTCTAGGGGCGAGGGTTGGGTATCTAATTGATCTCTTGATATGTGTTCACTTGTTTTCTTCCAGCAGTTCATTTATGCGTAGTTGTTCTTATATTCGTATATTGTGATTGCTTAGTCTTTTCCTGTTTATATCCTGGATTTCCTTCATGCATGATAAACTATTAGAAAGGCTTGTATATTATGTATCTTGTTAGTCCTCTAAGGACCTAATGATCTCTTCAGGTTTAGCTGAGATTGAGCCAGGTACACACGAGCGGGTTTGAGCCAGCTTCAAACCACGGTACTACTGCAGTGAAAATGATTTTGATGTTTAGCCTAGTTTGACTCAGTTTATTTTATTCCACGTCTTTACTTTATTTCCGTTTATTGGTAGTGGATTTGTATCCACCGGACGTGACTTGGATTCTTGATAACTTGAAAACATTTTAGTTTATTTTATATTATTATCCAGTATTCAGTTCTCAACTATTCATGTGTACTTATTGAAGTTGATGGTATATTCTTTCTGTGGATGAGATCTAGACCGCCATGTTAGTTCTATAGATTCTGTGACGTGTATACTAGACAACGTTCTACCGCCGACACTGCGGCGTAGGCTGGGCTTGGACACAGACTCGTATCCGGAAAAGCGGGTACGGGTTGTGACACTTAGTAACAACACGGTCATGGACAACTTGTCGACAAGGGCGATGGTTTCTTCGAGCGGCAACCCAGGGCCACGGGACCGACTCGGCCTAGAAAGAAACAAATTATAGCCGAGCTGAGTAGAGGCAACCGGTAGTTTGGGGACTTGCAACGGAGTTCGCTACTGGTGTTGCAAGGGCCCCATTTACCAGGCTATGTCCAAGATGGCTAGTTAATGTCAGTGACCTCATATAGATGAGTCGGCATGGCGACAATCTGCGTATGCCTTTGGATTGAGTCTAGTTGAATGTGTGTGCAGTTGGAACACAAAGTTTGGGTTTAAGACTTGGCTACAACGAAGGCAACGTGCTAAGGCACGAGATGTGGCGTCGAGTCTTAAGTCGTTGGCATATGAGTTGCATAAGTTAGATTTGAGTCGTTTCGAGTTTAAGTCAAGAAATGCCGCAAGGCAAGGTCGGTTGAGTGACACTAAGTTCACAAGTCTTGATTGGGTCAGTTGGTGATTAAAGCAGTAAGGGCCACGAGGCGGCGATATGGTTAAGTCATACCAAGTTGTGAGGCACGACCACATTATGGACCTAAGCACGGTCACATGGAAATCATCCCCCTCTATTAAATCACACCCATTTGACATTAGTTTCGAAGAAGACGAATCCTACAAAGCCGGAGGACTTCCGGCCCATAGCTTTGTGCAATGTGGGTTACAAGGTCATCTCCAAGATTCTGGCAAATCGAATTAATCCGCTGTTAGACAAACTGATATCATCATATTAGAATGCTTTCATCCCAGGTCGACAAATATCTGATAATATTATCATTGCGCGGGAAATTTTCCATAATATGAAATCCCTATCAAAGAATAAGAATTCATATGCTCTCAAGATTGACATGTCCAAGGCATACGATCGATTATCATGGGGGTCCATACAGCGTATGCTCCATGGCATGGGTATACAAGGGAGAGCAAACGAACTTATTATGAAGTGTGTCAGGATGCCAACATACTCTGTTCTTGTCAACAGCTCACCGGAAGTTCTTCGCTCCATCAAAAGGGGTCCGTCAAGGATGTCCACTGTCGTCGTTCTTATTCGTTCTCTGCTCTGAAGTCTTGTCCAAGCTGTTCAGCATATACGAACGAGACAATCTCTTTCAAGGTATTCTGCTTAATAGGTACGCGCCCTACCATATCCCACCTCCTCTTCGTTGATGATATTATGATTTTTGGGAAAGCTACTCTCTCCTCCTTAGCTACAGTACAGGAAATCCTCCATACCTTCTCGACGTGGTTGGAACAAAAATTTAATTTTGATAAATCTGGCATTCACTTTAGCAAATACGTTTCACGTCATGATCAAGATATGCTAGCTACCTCCTTTCATTTATCCACCATTACTATTGAAGACAAGTACTTGGGATATCCCCTCCTCTCGAAGTGCAGGACGTCTTCTTCCTCCCATCTAATCGACAAATGCAATGTTGGGTTGCAAGGCTGGAAGTCTAAATTATTATCGCATGCGGGACGCACCACTCTCATCAAAGCAACTCTTGGATCCATCCCCATCTATTATATGTCGACATTCTTACTCCCCAAAGGCACCATAAATAAACTGTCTAAGCAGCAGAAGTCCTTCTGGTGGGGACATGACACAACCGAGAGAAAACTCCACTTCTTACGCTGGGATAAGATTGTTCAACAGACAGAAACGATCTCTCTGGAGTGCGAGGCAATCTCAGAGAGCATCACCAACGTGGGCTAGCATTCTGGACATGCGGCGTCACATGGAGAATAATGTTTGTTGGAGAATAAAAGACGGATGGACGAAGATTGTGGAAGACCAATGGATACCTTCTCTACCAAAATTTCGTATCAATGGTAGCATTATCCCAACAGATAGCCCTAAACATGTCCGTGAGCTACTGAATCCATCTTCAAACACTTGGAATATCCTTCTACTGCAATCTCTATTCACACCAACAGAGGCAAATGCCATTGCCAACATCCGGATCATGGAAGAAGGGGGAGCTGACGAACTCATCTGGACTAAGGCTAGGAACGATAAATTTACTCCTAAGTCTCTCTACGAAGAGTTGAGAAATGAGCCTGGCAGCTCAGCAAATGATCATGACAGACCAATATGGCGTAAGTACCTATAGAGAGTGCAGAAGATATCACCTAGGATTCAGGTCTTTATCTGGAGACTGCCCCACAACTCCCTCCCCTTGCTTACTGCCATCAGCAAACGCCTCCCCCATATCAACAAGTTCTTCCCTTTCTGTCTATTGCAAGATGAAGACGCAAATCACTTGTTCCTTGACTGTGAAGTGACGAAAGCAGTATGGTTTGTTAGCCGAGTGGGGTTACGAACTGATAGTATACGGGACATCCTGAAGCTTCTAGAGGAATGGCTGCAAGATCCTAATGGCGAAGAAGTCTTTCAACAATGGAGGCCACTTATATGTTATCAGAAGAGAGAGTTATCCTAGCAGAAACTCACGCCATACACCAAGGTGTTCTCCTTGCAAAACATCTCAATTCAAACAACAATGTCATTGAGGGGGATTCTCTAACTGTTATAAGGATATTCAAAGGAGAGAATGATTTTATACCATGGAGGCTCAAAGACCTGATTTTGTCAATTCGGCAGAAGATTAGCACGGCAGGCATACTTGCTGAGATTTCTTTCATCCGCGGAGAGGGAAACATGGTAGCCCATTATATGGCTACCTGTGCTTTGGATAAGTCTAATAGCAGTGTGTTTAACCATCCCCCTGACTATATCAATCATTTGATTGTAAAGGAAGCAATAGCTTCTTCTCCGGACATTTCTAGCCCACATTAATAAATTGCCTATTCCTTTTTCCGAAAAAAAAAGGTACTGCTAATGATTCATGAAATTTGGCGAATGTGGAATTAAGAGTCGATAAATGTGGACTTGTGACGCGGGAATTTAAGAAGAAAATTTTGATTCATGGATTACATATCCAATTTGGTAAGTTCTTAAGTTAGAAACAATAGAAAATGAATTTCAATGATGGGTTTGAATTTTCTAGTGATGGATTCTTTAGTAGTTAAGATTCTTATTTAAGCTTCCATATTTCGTAGAGTTCAAAATGATGATGGATCACGGATTCGAACTCCTGACCACTCGGGCCGCATGCATCTCTCTTAACCACTAGGCTAGAGGTCATTTGCATATATATATATATATATATATATATATATATATATATATATATATATATATATATATATATATATAGGAAATTGTAATTTTGTCGAACGCTCCCATCGGGAATCTCCTAATCACTTGGGCTGTAGGGAATCTCCTAATCACTTGGGCTGTATGCCTTACCACTACCACTAGGCTAAGGCATACAGCCCAAGTGATTAGGAGATTCCCGATGGGAGCGTTCGACAAAATTACAATTTCCTATATTATATATATATATATATATATATATATATATATATATATATATATATATATATTTTGATGAATGAATCATATTTCGAAGGGTAGGATAAAAAGGATATTTTGACAACTAAGATATAGGAGCAGCATGCAGAAGACCTCATAGGAGACTAAAGCTTCAAGAAGACGATCTTGGATAATGAATTTGTATTTCACTATTGGCTTTCCTTAACCTTCATATGTCCGTACATTCATATAATTTAGTATATGAATTCAGTTCGGTATGTTCACATGCAATTCTTGGGTTTCCTGAGAGTGAATCTCATATTATCTTGGAGAAGTTAAGAGTGTGACAAAATCATCAACTGAGCATTATAATGAAGTCTCACCTCCAGATCGACGGATCGAGAGAGCGAGAGAGAGAGATTGAACAAGTATTAAGAACCTCAGTTCGCAATATATTATTTCCATCTTTCTGTGCCTATTCCAGATTATTTGTCTTTCTTTCCTCAATCTTTCTTCCCTCAGTCATAAACTTCTTTCATTGATTGACTTATCTAACCCTTATTAAAAATCATGTCTCCCTGCTGGAGTCCTACTTCCAGTATTGATCCACATCCTAGAATCGGTTGAAACAAAGCTAAATTATTTTGGTTAAGGCAATAGTCTCACAAAAAATACTAACAACATTATATCCTTTGTAATGTCAAAATTATTAGCTCCGCTATTTCTTTAGATTTACCATAATAAAAGCTACAAATTGGCAAAAGGTGCAATTTTTTCTAAAGCAAAGGTCCTACTCGATAGAGGTCACAACATTATCGTATTGCCAACAACATTAAGACTCGTCGTTATGCAACAATATTAACCTCGTAGAATATTATTTTTGCTAGAAGAAAAGCTCAATATTGGCAGAGGGCTAGCCTCACCATATTGCTAGCTTTCCCAGAAGCAATGCTAGATATTGGTAGAAGTATAGCCAAGACATTATGCATGAGGCGAAGCTACTAATTGGCAAATGCATAACCTCACCATAGATATGCTTGACGTATATGAATAGAAACTGAAGTTCATAAATAGAACATGAAGTTCATATACTTGAAACCTGCAATTTCCTAAAATTAAAACGTTACACATTGAGACAAGAAGTTCCACATGCTTAATCCAAAATTTCTAAGTTGTAGAACCCAAAGTTCTCATATAGTTGCTTGTGGATAATTTATTTATCCAATGCACTAACATCTTGTGTCGAATCTGAATAATTCTCTTATCTAAAGCAAATATGCGATATTAGCAGTGGCGGAACATAAGCTGGGCTGGCCCGGGCTGTAGTCCGGGCTTGATAACGGTTAAGTAGCCGTTTATCACATGTAGCAACAGATAGTTGTGTTAGCTCAAATGGTAAAGTGGTTTTGTGTACAACGGTTTGTTCCAAGGTTGGAATCCTGTTTTGGGTAGATATGGCATTTTTGGTCTTAGAATTTTTTTCCTCTCTACTTTCAGCCCCCCATAAATTTTTTTTCTTGGCTCCGCCCTTGGATATTAGGAATAGACCATTGATCTCGCATCTGTCGTGTGCTGCCAACGTAGTAAACAAATATCATTGTATACTACTTATAAAATAGTTAACTTCCACCTGTCGATGGAAGAGTAGATATAGAAGTCCCTAACGTGCCAGAATTTAAATTTCATTACTGGATTAATGTGTTCTCATTTAGTTTGGTTATTTTTAGGATAATTTGTTTTTCGAATGATTAATTAAATTATATCAATTGAATTATATTTCATACACATGACCAATTCAATTAATTTGTATGACAACTAGAAAGTTAGATGTATGTCTGACAGTACGACTACGCACATTATTCTTCCTAAAATAAAATACTTTTCTAACCTTATACCTAAGCACAATACTTTGACAACCCTATCAGGCCTACCCAATTTGATAGAGGGGCACGACATAGCCCACTTCACGTTGTCTAATGGTATCAAATTTACCATTAAAGATGCCTTATATTCTTCCCCTTTCGAAAGAGCGTGTTGAGTTTTAAGAATATCCAAAAAATAATTATCATGCTAAACCACTTATGAGAATGGGTAGAGTTCTAATACATATGGCCAAAAGCATATATTAGAGATGATGAACATGTTTATGCTTTGGTATGACCATCTGGGTCAACATGGTCGAGACTTTGTGTCGTATCTTTAGTTCTATATACAGTCATCACCTTACCCATAGTAAAAATCTCGTGTATTCTAGTACGCTTTGCTAAACATGTTCCACCTTTTTTTCTACATTGGATTTGAAGGGTTCGTGGACCTATCAAACCAGCATACTGACCATTTAAAATATGTAATGGTATTTATTAATAAATCGACTCGCTAGTCACAGCATGCTTGTTATCCACTCGAAAAAAAAAATACGGTCATCACCTTACCCATAGTAAAGATCTCGTGTATTCTAGTACGCTTTGCTAAACATGTTCCACCTTTTTTTTTCTACATTGGATTTGAAGAGTTCGTGGACCTATCAAACCAGCATACTAACCATTTAAAATATGTAATGGTATTTATTAATAAATCGACTCGCTAGTCACAGCATGCTTGTTATCCACTCCAGAAGCTACAACTCCTGGCTTAGCTGATTAAGTTGCGGGCTCACCACCCAAATTATTACATAAAATTCATAAGATTTGATAATGCCAAAGAAGACATTTGATGATTATTGTATGTTGTTGGAGATTAAAGTTGAACATAAAGTCCGCCATGTTAACACCCATAATGGCATCACATAAACATTTATTAGGTGTTCTAGTCGATTGCAAGGACTTTGGTGATGCACACCAAACTTTACTTCTTCTTTTTTTCGTGGGACTATACAATATTGCATGCAGCAACATTGGTCCGCTTAAGGCTCCACCCTATTTAGTGTTATAGTTGGTTACTAGCTAAAACCCTGACGTTTTGTATTATTATATATTTTCTGGTGTACAGTCTATGTGTTAGTTGCGTAGTCACAACATACCAAAATGGGTACTCAGAGAAAGATGGATATTTATGTTGGTTATGGTTCATCATCGATTATTCTCTAGTTAGAGCTGTTGACAGGCAATCTCTTTACCGAACGATTTGCAGATTTTCACTTTGATGAGATATTATTCCTATCGTTAGGAGGAGATAAGAACATCAATGTTCCTAAAGAACAATACGAATTGACATGGTTTGTGCCCACTTTGTCACATTTCGATCCCCAAACCACTTAGTCTAATAATAAAGTAGGGAGGATCCTAGATCTTTATATAGTAATGCAATATATGCTAGATGCGTTCTCTAATCTAGCAAAAATGACGATATCACATATACCAACTGCAAATAACCTTGAAGGATAGATGTCCAACGCGGACGCAAATTTTTCCTTAAAGAAATGCCATCCGTGAAAGATGTCGCGGTGCTGTCCATGAAGGACGACGTTCCTTACCCGAAGTGCGATGCGGTACACCGGCGACTAGCCAATCATCTTCCCTCAATCGCAAGCGCGACAGACCAATTGGTTCAAAGGATTCCCTCCTCAGAAAGAGGAGGAGCTTGGCACTCCCAAATCATGTCACTATCTCAACTGACCAACTCATGATATTATCCCGGATTATAGAAGCATCCTGGAAGAGACGAGTGCAAAACCACATATCTGAGAATCAAGAAATCTCCATCCAGTATGCTAGCTTAGACGAGTTGTAGAACATGAATGAGATAATTATCGATGATATTTTGCATATTCAGTGGCCATTTTAATAATAAAATTTGACGACATTGAACTGTGTTCCGTTAAAGAATGTCAACATAGAACTGATTGATCAAAATGGAAAGAAGCAATCCATGTCCAGTTAGAATCCTTAGCAAAGAGAAAAGTGTTCGGACCTATAGTTCCAAAACCACCCAATGTAAAACATGTCGGATACAAATAGGTCTTCGTAAGAAAGGGTAATAAAATGAATGAAATAGTACGGTATAAACTACACATCATGGCGCAAGGCATCTCTGAACAACCTGGGATACGATATATATTCTCCCGTAATGGACGTTACTACGTTCACTACCTTGTCAATTTTGTAGTTTCCAAAATACTGAACATGCAATTAATGGATGTAGTTATAACGTATATCTATGAGAAATTGTGTATATATATATATATATATATATATATATATATATATATATATATATATATATATATATATATAATGCAAATAGTTCTAGACACCGTAACATGCTCTTAATCCAGTTGAGGAGTTCACTTCAGGGATTGAAACAATCCAGGCAGATGCGGTATAACTGCCTAAGTGATTATTTAATCAATTAGAGATATATGAATAATGAAGTATGTCATTGCATATACATCAAGAAATAACATTCTGGATTTGCGATTGTAACAGTCTATATTGATGACACGAATCTCGATCATCAAGACTCTTGACGAGCTTGAGATAACTATCTGTCACCTGTAGTAGGAATTTAAGATGGAGGATCAAGGGAAAACTCGATTCTGCTTAGGCTTCTTGCTTGAGCATTGTAAAGATGGTGTTTCGGTTGACCAATCTAGTTACATCCAGAAGGTTTTACGTCAAGTTTATATGGACAAAGTAAAATCCTCGAGTATACCCATGATCGCCCGATCTCTAGATGCTAAATGATACCCATTTTGTCCTAAGGACGACAATGAAGAGGTATTGGAACCGAACTTCCATACCTAAGTATAATAATCAAATTATTGTACTTAGCTCAATTTACTAGACTTGGACATCTCATTTGAATGACATTAAAGGCATCTTCCATAACCTTACCTTAAGAGTACTACGTACATGGGCTTAATCTATTCATATGCATCTTAGAATGGATCAAACCCCATTGATTCTTAGAATGATGTATGTCTTGTCGACTATGCCTAGGGGATGAACCAAACATTCCACTATGTGGGGGACGAATTGACCTTAATAGTAATTCTTAAATAAAATATATATATTGTACTTGGAAGTTAAAAAAAATCGTGGGAGCATGTGACCCAAATGTTCATCATCTAGCTACCCTTGGCTATATTTATCTGACCTACACAAGACGAGATCTCAAAATGATTTGTCTTTACCATTTGTGGTACAACAATATCCAACATCTTGGAAGTTTACAAAGCAGACCCTGGTCGCTACTTCTTCAAAATATGCCAAGCTCATCGCTCTTCATATATTCCTTTTCAAACTACTTGAATTCCTCTTCAAACTACTTGAATTCAAACAAGAAATATGAACAAACTTTCACACGTTATCAATATCTTGCATTCAAATTGAAATTTATAGAATGTAATATAAAATCAATTTACTATAAATAAGTTGATTTGAAATGTTTTAACCTATCCTATATTTTCTCCGACGAACTTGTGGATACCTCTTTACCACAAAAACATTACAGTGAGATACTAGGTACTTATTTAAGAGGTATACGTAAATGGCTATCAGGGCAATTGCTCATGAGCCAATTAGAAACATACCTTGCTCTTATAGTGCTAAGTAACACATTCAATCTGGATAATCAATTAATCATAGCATCCTCCAGGAGTGGTATGTCTGATACTGGGCAATTGCTCATGAGCCAATTAGAAACATACCTTGCTCTTATAGTGCTAAGTAACACATTCAATCTGGATAATCAATTAATCATAGCATCCTCCAGGAGTGGTATGTCTGATACTGGACATTGCAGCACACATTTTGAAGGGGGGATAGATGCCACCACATTCCAAAGAAACGACAAACAGAAATTCAACCAAATATGTATAAACCAAGTATAGAAGAAGACTAATGCACTCTAGAAGTCAACTGAGATGAAGGAACGTGATAGGTCACACAGAGGCAACAAATACATATAAATCTTGGCCACGTACAGGCACATCGGAAGAAATTGGTTCTCATTACCTAGCAATGCACACTGATTTTGGGCCTTTACTACAGGAAAATTGCCACATGAATATCATCTAAGGGCACCTGTAATGACTAATATATTATGCTACTACTAAACTTACTAAACTAGAGTATATATCTGTAAGCATCTAGTTAAGGTTCTCAAAGTACAACAAAATACGACTCTCTGGGCAAGACTTACAGCATCCTTGTTAGTAACAGCATTTAGTTCCATCTGACTCTTATTTTTTTGTGCTTTTACCGTTCCTTTCATTAAGATCTCTTTCCATGCTCTGTTGCTCAATAATTAATATTGACCAAAAGGGAAGTCTTCAGGTCGTCGCCACAATCCCTTGTTGAGTTTCTCCGTATATCCACTCTAATTCAGTTTATTCAGTTGCCTCATTCCCAAAGAAAATATTACATACCTCTTTTATAAACCAATCTCCCTAAAGTATCAGCAATCTGGTGATTCAAAAATAACTTGTCATGTCCGAGTTATTTACATCTTTAACAAAAGATCAAGATTGAAGTCAGTCTTACCATGGTCCACATTAGTAATTCAGTTTCTTCTTTGCTACAAGAAAATACTGTTGCTTGAAAATGACGAAACTTGTCCTTTCATGATATTCTCTGAAGAAGGTGCCATTTCATGAACAAATTTGACAGACTCAGATAGCCTATGCAGAAGGTTTCCCAAAGCAATGACTTCATTCCTTTGAAGCTGCAACTGAATGACAAGTTGAAAAAGCAGCAACTTAATGCAGGAATTAGCAATGTCAGAACGAGGGAGATGCTTTCACGACCTCACTTTATACACTAAACATCTTCACTTAAGAAATTGTGAGAAGAAAGCCAGTTACAGCAGAAACTGGGAGTATTCATAGTATAGAAAACCATAGGCTTCCGACTGTGTTAGCTGTTGCTCAGTTTGGTGATGTTAGCCTTTATTGATAAAAATAGCTAGAGAAGAAAAAAGAGAGTATGAAATTTCCCAAAAAAATAAAAAATCCTACTGTGCTATGCCTTCTTTTCTTATGAGAAGAGGTTTTGTTTGTTGGACTGTGAGGCGATCCTCACCATGTGTAAAATGCAGAGTCATCACTTTTCCTAGGGTACAAAAATATGCAATATAGTAAACTAAAAGTGGAAAAAGATAGTAACATACAGGCAAATCTCTTGATGTTTGGCCATCAACAGAGAAAAGGATCTTTAATGCCGTGCCTAGACCAAGAACTTGGAGCTTCCCCCATAGGCGACATTTCTCACATCCTACGCAATCCATCAACGCACTGAAAAAAAAAAGTAATGGAAGCTGGTTACCAAATGTTTTAAGCTCCTCTTAACAATGGGAGTAAATTTAAGATTTCAACCTGATGTTCCTGAATTGCTTCTGAATTTGCTGCTTCAGTTCAGGCCCACTTTCACCTTGCCAAAGCTTGGCTTCGTCAAATGGCACTGGGCAAGCAGCTTGTAGCTTGGGATTGAAGACTAGCTGTCTCACTAGGGACTGTGTCTTCAGGTCTTCTTCAAGGTTTCCAGTACTATACTCTGCTTGTTCTAAATAATCTGCTGCCTGAAACAAATCAAAGGAAACCATCATAAGGATAGGAAGCCAGAAAAGAAGCATGAACATAGCACCAGATAATTCCAGTTTAAGTAACTGAGAGTGCATGTGGAAACTAAAGAGTTCAACTTATGGAGCAACTTTCTTTTCCTTCAATCTCCAACTAAAGATCACTCAGAATTGTGGTGCTATTCTTTTTGCACACTTATCTTCTTCAAGCAAATAAGAAATATAATATGAGGGTCACAGAAAGAGCTAGAAGACAGAATTTTGCATCCATAAATTGATTCTCTAAATTAAGAAACAAAAAAAGAGGATACAATAGTCAAAAGGAAAAAGAACGTTGAACACGAATATAAAAAGAGGCGATCCATCTCAACAGTTTGAAAATAGGAATCATTGAATGTAAATGAGTTCAAGAACTGGTCAATGTTAAGCTTTGCAATTTCCCAATGTCTGAGTCACCATGTCATTATACTGCAACAAGGCTTTCTGCCTCGAATAAATATCTAGAAATAAGATGAGTAACTAAGTGCATTAGAAACTGCGAAGAGTCGACAGATATGCATTAGATAAATGGCTATGACCAAGCTTTATCTATGTATTATTTATAATTTTATCGTAGTCCTAATGAGCTTCAATTGTACCCTATATGTGTTTCTTAAATTAAAGAAAATCAACATTCATCTGTTTTATATAGCATGTTCAGTCACATATTTGGATCTGCTGTTAAACATGGTCGTATTGCAGTTATTGTCGTTAACAAAGGCAGTCAGGGAAGCACATTGGATGTTATAAGGGCAGGTTGACCTAATGCAAACTTAAACTGTGTCAGAGTGTACCACACAGTTGCTCCAAACTAGGTAGAAACTTCCAGTCTTACTATGCCAGGCTAGCCTAGCATAACTCGTAATATGTTAGACTATACAAAGATGAAGAAACAAATCGTTCTGCATGTATTAATCGCTATCTCCTTAAAGGTATGCCCAAAGTACTGATTTATCTCCAACTATGTTGCATGGATATGAAAGGTACGCCCCACATACTGATTTCTCTGCAAAAATGTTGAATGGGTACGAATATGAACACAACACTGATTTTTGCATGTGCTAGTGTATTTTCTCGAAGAGAATGGGCACAATATGGAACAACAAATCCGGAGTATTCATGCTTCCCGTAATCATATATGGTTCCAAGTATCCATGCATGACTATTTTCATTTCTAAGAGATGCATATCCTATTTCCAAATGTACATGTGCTAAAACTTGGGGTTAAAATATGGCTCATCTCGCCCAAACTTCTAAGAAAATCCAAGTTACACTGATAGCCTAGAACAAAGGAACAATTCAGCTTAATCAACAAAATTTCGTAAGAGAGAGGGTTCCCTTAGAAAGTCAAATTCTCAAGGGGGAAAAAGGAGAAATACTTGACCAAGCAAAGTCCATTATTTAGAAGCTTCATAACAGTGATTTGGTCGATCATTAGTCATAGGTTTGGCCAAGGAGATAGGAGTGTTCTAAATGGCGGCCACCTAGCCCGCCTAGGCAGCAGCGCCTAGGCAGTAGGCGGTCTCTCTCCGCACCGCTTTTCTATAGGCGGTGGAGTAGGCGGCCAACGGAGGTTGGCGGCATAGATGGAGGTGAGGCAGTGTAGGCGGGCGCCTAGGCCAAGCAATACCTAACAAGATATTTTGGCCAAAAAGGTTTTATAAGCATTATGAGCCTATGGTTCATTTTTACAAAACTAAAACTTTATAAATCTTCGTTCTATAACTTAGTTATGCATGGAACACCCTTAAAATATGCATATTATGCAAAAAAAAAGTGATAAAATAGTAAAAAATGTTCAAAATGCACGACCGCCTAGGCGGACTCTCTCCGCTGCGCACCGCCTACCGCTGTTTAGAACCTTGCGAGATAGACTATTTTCCTAAGATGGGAATGACATTAACTACTTGTTTTGTACTTTTTAATCATTAACCCTTAAAGGTACACCCCAAAAATAATGATTTTCCTGCAATTTTGTTGCATGGATATGACATAGAATACTGATTTGTCTGCAATTATGTTGCATAGATATGAATATGTTAGACTATACAAATATGAGGAAACAAATCGTTCTGCATGTATTATTCGCTATCTCCTTAAAGGTATGCCCCAAAGTACTGATTTATCTCCAACTTTGTTGCATGGATATGAAAGGTAGGGATGGCAATGTCCCCCCGAACCTGACGGCAACCCCATTTTTTATCCGATGGGGCGAGTTTGGGATTTAAAAACGGAGATGGGGGCAGGATGGGGATTAAAATAATTTTCTGGTCGGGTTCGGGGACGGGTATAGTACTCCCCGCCCCGGTAAATCCCCGACCTCGATTACTTGTACCCTTATCCATATGTGCAACCCATTGAAAATGGTACGATTTATGATTTATCTAGTAGTATATTTTATGAAAACCATGTTTTATTAACATGCCTTGTACTTTTTTAGAATGAAAATAACTTTTTAAGCTTATAATGTACATAAAAAATTGTTAACGGACGAGAAATGGAGACGAGAAAATTCGGCCCCGAAAGTGTTAACGGGACGGGGACGGGAATGCATTGTTTAACGGGAACGGAGATGGGGGTAAAAAATTGAACCCGAAGGGGAACGGGGATGGGGATGGGAATTCAAATACTACTCGGGGATGGGGATGGGGGATATGGTCTCCGACCCCTACCCGCGTTGTTGCCATCCCTAATGAAAGGTACGCTCCACATACTGATTTCTCTGCAACAATGTTCAATGGGTACAAATATGATACAACATGATATGAACACAACACTGATTTTGGCGTGTGCTAGTGTATTTTCTTGTAGAGCATGGGCACAAAATGGCACAACACCAAATCTGGAACAGCCATGCTTCCCGTCTGCAGCATTCGTATCCTAGTAAGTCTAGGGACTTGAGTGGACTGTAGAAACTAGAGACTACATTGGTAATAATGGAAAACGTTCATTGAAAGCATCGAGTACTACACATCTAGGGGAGGATGAACCTCTCACTTTGATTTCTAAGCAACGTGGGAATAAACATCTCCCAACATACTCTATAACACACATTCTCTCTTTATCGGCATTACCCTGGCTTTCATCATTTGATGTCCTAAGAATATAAGGTACTATTATCCTTCATTTCATTCCATGTAGATTAAACCATAGTTTGCAATATCAGGATAAGGCCGATACCGATACAGTTTGGCTTGTTCCTAATCCGCTACTGATATTGACCGATACTTACGTTGGGAGTCTCTTCCTGTCAATTCGGCAAAAAAACTTGAACTAAAAATACCAATCAACAAAGGTGTAAAAGCATACTAAGGTCGTAAAAGCATGCAAATGAATAAAACTTATTTATCGCAGGTAAACCAATCGACAAGAGTAACTATTATTTCATTCAATTTCAAAACTACTAAGAAAGAGCACAAAAAATACCTAAATTATGTCTAAATGTATAAAATATTTTTTTCTAATTTTTTAATAATTTATCAATAATTACTTGCTTTCCGATACCCAAAAAAATCTGATACTCCGATCTAAAACCGTCAATACTGCCGATACCATTGACCCTGATACTCATAGGAAGGGTCCGATACCGATTCCAATACTTCGAGCTTTGGGTTAAACAAACCTAATTAAACCTTTCGCATTTCATATATGGGCATAACCTTCTTTCTACTCACAGTGTTTTACAAAAGTCATCCATGTTTGGGGACCCCCTAAGTTGAACATATTACTTTGTTCTATTAGCAACAAGAGATAGTAATAAAAGCAAATAGCCAACTTGAGATAAGTACCAAAAAAGTGGCATCCTCTCATAGTGGCATAAATGAAAACTATTAACACAAGGGTCACAAGCATTGGCAGGGAACATGGTTACACTGAACTATATATCATCTGCGAATCAAATTGCTTAAAACTTTACTGCAGCATTCCAATTATCAGCTCACCTTTGTCACTGCCCGAAGAACAAACTGAAATGTGAAGTAGAGGTTTTCAACACGATCTGGATGTTTCAGCACACGTTCGTATAACAACTCAAGATTTTGGCCCCACTGATATCGATCAAAAAGGTAGAGGTATGAAAACCTATTTTTATCAGTAGTTATTCCAAAGGCACACATTTGCGAAGATAAAACAAATTCTGTAGAGTAGAAGTTAGAAAGATAACCATGTTGGTAGCTTCATTAAGGAGATAATCAGAAGCTATGTGAACAGATATTGAAGAATGCAACCCAGAAATCAACTTGTACAGAATTCTTTTTTCTTGACAAATTTCTCCAGAAGGATCTGCAAAATCAGAAAAAGGTTACTAAAAGAATAGGAAGTACCAAAATCCATGAAAATAGCATTTTAACTTATGTTCATTTACATATAGCTGAGTCATGCATAAGAAACATTCTCTAGATTACAGTCATGGACACATGTTGTCAAACTACAGATTGGTGCACAATAATAGCATTGTAGTTTGATGCACAATAATAGCATTCATAGTATGATTTAACTGCCTAAATAAAGACAACTCAGTGTTGCTAAGGTAAGTAAATTGTCTTGAATATAACATAACTATAAACTAACACACTTGATATCGCTTCGAAATTACCTTTAAGCAAGCTTCTTCTAAATAGATTCATCAAAAAATAG
The DNA here is from genome assembly GCA_029216955.1 of Iris pallida. Taxonomy (NCBI): domain Eukaryota; kingdom Viridiplantae; phylum Streptophyta; class Magnoliopsida; order Asparagales; family Iridaceae; genus Iris; species Iris pallida. The sequence continues at coordinate 2,898,362 of JANAVB010018000.1, read as the reverse complement.
TTTCCTTAGTAAGGACATGGAAGAGTAGAGGATGAGATTTGAAGTCTTGAGAACAAGAAACAAATTAGCAAACATAGTAGCAACCTACTACCCTACATAGTCGGATTTCAGGAGAACTTGAAGAAAGTTATGGCCAGTCACCAACTTTAGAAGAAAAAAGTAAAATGATAACAAACACAAAGAGACAACCTCAAAACAAATCATTCATGATGGATGATTGAGAAACCATGCAATTTTGATCTGATGAAGTCAAGGTAGTCAAAGGCGCAATGCGCCCGAGCGAAGCGAGGCACAAATATAAAAATAATAAATATATACATAGGTAAATAAATAAATTAGTAATGTAAGAAATAAAACCAAATAACATATTAAAACCAACAAAAATACGTTAAAACATAATCAAGTTAGCTAGCAAAGCAATAGTAGCAGTCAAAGTAACTAACAAGAGTTTGTAATATCCCTATCATTATTTTAGTAAAAGTAGAATGGAATAGAATAGATGATTTCTTTATTGAAGAGAGACTACATATATATAGGAGAGGCTAGCCTCCTCTCCTATTACTCTAAGCAATGTGGGACTAAAGCCCAATAACTAATAACTCTAATATAACACTTAACACCCTCCCTCAAGCTGGAGCATAGATGTCAATCATGTCCAGCTTGTTACATAAAAATTGAACCCGGGGACCCAGAAGAGCCTTTGTGAAGATATCAGCTATCTGGTCGCCGGTCCGCACATGTTGAAACTTTATCACTCCTTTTGTATATTCATCACGAACAAAATGAATGTCAATTTCAATATGCTTCGTCCGTTCATGAAATACTGGATTGGTGGCAATGTAAATAGCAAATTGGTTATCACACCATAGGCGTGCCACTTGAGATCCTGCGTCTTCTCCCAGTTCTTGTAGGAGATGCTTCATATATAATATCTCTGACGTGCCATGAGCAATAGCTCGATATTCTGCTTCCGAGCTTGAGCGTGCTATCACACTTTGTTTCTTGCTTTTCCATGATACTAGATTTCTGCCAACAAATACTGAGTAGCCAGATGTAGACCGTCTATCTGTCAAACTTGCCCCCCAGTCAGCATCAGTAAAACACTCAATGCGAGTGTGTCCATTATTCTCCATTCGAATTCATTTTCCTGAATTCTTTACTAGATAACACAAAATTCTGAGAACTGTCTGCCAGTGTGGAACTCTTGGAGAAGCCATGAATCTACTTGCGACACTTACTGCAAAAGAAATATCCGAACGCGTCATGACTGCCAAGTAGTTGAGTTTTCCAACCACTCGACGATACTGATCTGGATTGGTCATCAAGATCCCTTCGTCTGGAAGTAATTTTGCCCCTGGATCCATAGGTGAGTATGCTCCCTTTGCTTGCATCATGCCTGCATCATTTAGTATATCCAGTACATATTTTCTTTGAGACATTACAATGTCCCGCTTACCCCGTGTGACTTTAATGCCCAAGAAATAGTTTAAGGATCCCATATCCTTGGTTTGAAATTGTTCTCCAAAAAATTTCTTAAGACTTGCAATACCCTAGCTGCCATCTCCCGTGATTACAATATCATCAACGTAGACACCAAAAAGTATTCTTCCAGCAGATGTGTGTCGATAGAAGATTGAATGGTCCTTCTTCGACTGACACATTCCAAATTGAGTAACCACCTGTGTAAATCTACCAAACCATGCACGAGGTGATTGTTTCAGGCCATAGAGGGCCTTCCTTAGACGACACACCTTACCCTCCCTTGCAACGAATCCGGGAGGTTGCATCACATATACTTCTTCATCAAGATCCTCGTGGAGGAAAGCATTCTTTATATCGAGTTGAAGTAAAGGCCAGTCATAGTGAATGGCCAAGGCCATGAGGACACGAACGGATATCATTTTGGCCACAAGAGAAAAAGTCTCGAAGTAATCCTCACCATAGGTTTGAGAGTAACCTTTGGCCACCAGACGAGCTTTCAATCGGTCAAGAGTGCCATCCGGTTTCACCTTAATCGTGAACACCCATTTGCTGCCGACTGCCTGTTTACCATGAGGTAGATCGACTAAGTCCCAGGTATGATTCTCCTGGAGAGCCTTCATCTCCTCGTGCATAGCAGCACGCCAACCAGGATGTCGGAGACCCTCCTCAGCGGTCTTGGGGATCTGAATCCCATCAATAGTAGCTACCAGAGACTGAGTGTGACTGGTAAGTCCTTTGTAGTTAACATACAAGGGATGATCTTGACATGCACGACGAGGACGTTCTGGAGACGGAATCGCCGGAGCTGCTGGCGAAATTGGTGGAGCTGTTGGAGGGACAGATGGAGGCAGCTCACTAGAGCCGGAGCTGCTCGTGAAACCAGAGGAGGAAAATTTTGTGGTTGATGTCGTTAATGGCTGAATCGGTGTATGTGGACCATCATCCTGGGAGACTGGCTCGGTAAGGGAGGGCACCCATACGGGGGGTTGTTGTGTTTGAGGAGGAAACAACAAAAAATTTTCTTCGGGATAGATCAGGGGAGCCGGACCTGATGATTGGGGGAACGGAAAAAATTTTGTTTCGACAAAGGTAACATCCCGAGTGAAAAAATATCGCTTTAAGACAGGAGAGAAACACCGATACCCTTTTTGATCTTTAGGATACCCAAGAAAAATACATTGTATAGCCTTAGGATCTAATTTAGAAAGGGTTGGTCGGATATCCCGAACATAGCATAAACAACCAAAGATGCGGGGAGGCAGAGGAAACGGCTCTCTTCCAGGAAAGAGCCTAGAGAAAGGAGTGCTACCATTGAGAACTGACGACGGCATGCGATTAATAAGATAACAAGCTGTAAGGACCGCATCCGACCAAAATCTCTTGAGAGTACGTGCTTGAAACATAAGAGCACGTGTTGTTTTCAATAAATGACAATTCTTGCGTTCGGCTACACCATTCTGTTGTGGTGTGTACGCACAAAAGGTTTGGTAGATGATGCCGTTGCTGGCCAGATGTTTATCAAGATCATGAGATAAATACTCACGACCATTGTCACTCCGAAAGGTTTTGATTGGAAGACCAAATTGTGTAGTTATCTCGGCATGAAAATTACACCAGATGTTAAATAATTCAGCACGACTTTTCATTAAATAAATAAAAGTGACACGTAAGTAATCATCGATAAACGTGACAAAGTACTTAAAACCCATTACAGATTCAGTCGGACAATGTCCCCATATATCAGAATGCATCAACTCAAAAGGAGCGGTTGCAAGATTATTTGGACTCACCGGATAAGAAACCCGATTATGCTTAGCTAAACTACATGGCTCACAATGAAAAGAAGAGGGAATAGCTAAAGATGAGTACATTTTCTGGAGAACTGGAGACGACGGATGACCTAACCGACAATGTAACTCGACCGGATCAAGTTTCATGCTTGCACACACAACAGAAGGAGTTGCGTCAAACAGGTACAAGCGTCCAGCCACATGCCCCTTACCAATAGTCTTTCCGGTTGTCAGGTCCTGAAAAACACAATTATCAGGAAAAAAAGGTTACCGAGCAATGAAGTTCACGAGTAAGTTGACTGATAGAAAGTAAATTGAACGGGTTCCCAGGAGTAAGTAGAACAGAGGTAAGTGACAGTCCGGGAGAAAGAGTAGCACTTCCACGGCCGTGGACTGCCAGAGAACCGCCATTGGCAACAGTAATGCCAGAAGCACGACGAACAGGTACATAATCATGTATCATACCTGCGTCACCAGTCATGTGTGAGGATGCACCAGAGTCAATTATCCACTGCTTGGGTTTTACTATGCATGCTGCGGAATATCCGGCTGTGGAACCAGATGTTGATGCTTCACCACGACGTTGAGCCTAGAACTCAAGAAATTCCGCGTAAGAATCGTCGCTCATCTGAACCGAACGAACGCTATTATCAGTAGCATCCGAAGTAATATTGGCAACAGGAGCTCTAGGGCACTGCCACTGGAAATGTCCCTGTTGGCCACAGTGGAAGCATGTTCGTAGTCGTCCCCCATCACGACCACCATTGCCGCGTCCGCCATCGCGATCATAAGTCCGACCACCTCGTCGTCCACTACGTCCACCACGAACGCCAGGACGAGCAACGCTACCAAGGGCAGATCGATCAGCAGGAGCATCTGCCGGAGTGGTCTCAACCACCTTTGCGGTCCGAAGAACACGGAAATGGGCCTCCATCAAAGATGGAACATCAGATCCAGCAATGATCTGGGATCGAGCCGAGTCCGCATCAGGACGGAGAGATGCAAGATATGCCATAACATGAAGCTGCTCGCGTTGAGTCCGAGCTTCATTGATATCCGACATCAGAGGAAGAACACGATCAATTTCATCCACCATAGCCTTGAAGGATCGGAAGTGGTCCTTATGAGACTTGTCTCCTTGAGTTGTTCGGTAAACGCCAACAACCGAGTCGTATATGCGAGACAAGTCGCGTTTTCCATCAAACGACGTTGCTAGGACCTCCCATAGCTCCTTGACCGTGTCCGTGTTTTGAACCATGTCCTCGACGGACGGTTCCATGGAGTTCATCAACTGTGTAAACAGTCGACTATCATCCGGCTCCCACTGTTCAAATGTGGGATCAGTCGTTGCCGGAGGGCTGTCAGTCAAATGTTTAGATAGCCGCATCCCACGAAGTGTTTTCTCAACTTTCTTCCGCCATATTGAGTAACCATCTGGATCGTCCAATCGACGGTCGACAAGTCGAGTCGAAGAGATCGTTGTGCCAGTGCTCGTCGTGTTGCTGACACCGTTCCATCATCTGCCTTCGAATCTATTACTCTAAGCAATGTGGGACTAAAGCCCAATAACTAATAACTCTAATATAACACTTAACAGTAAATTTTAGTTTTACCAGTTCAACTGTAACCAACTACTTGTATGAGGTAAGGATTATCTCCATTACCTCAAAGTTTTTTGTATAAATAAAAAACATAAGGCGCGTCTAGGCACGCCTTTTCGTGGTTGTGCCTTGTAGAAAGGCGCGCCTTGGGTGCGCCTAGAGAAAGATGTCATGCCTAGTGAGGTGCGAGACGCAGCTGCTGCACCTTTCTGCAAGGCGCGTCTTAGGCGCGTCCGAAGCGTGCCTTTGACTACCATGGATGAAGTAATTGCAATAGTTCTCAGATAGAGGAAATTGGGGTGTGAGATGTACTTGAAGATATGGGAGTGCAGTGGAGTCTAGAAGGAGGCTCAAAGTTTCCTCAGTTGTAGCTCACAGTGGTAAAGATCCAAGGGGCATCCCAAAGGCACCTACATGTTTTCTTGCAATATATGTAGAATGCACCAAGAAAAGAAGAAGGAAGAGGTTATTTCCTATACACCTGTGTCCCCTTCTACTTACGTTTACTCGGTGCAGAAGAAGAAACTTTCCAGTATACTATTTTCTCCAACAAACTATATTCTCCCCTTTTATCTAAGCAACAAGACAGAACATCCTCATTTTCATACCGAAGTGTATATTCTAATTATGTTACAAAATAGGTGCATCAAAAAATTGCCATCTGAATTAGAAAGCTTAAAAACAACTGGGGTAGAAATAGTTTAAAGATAGCTGAATAGTATGTTAATGGGAAGTTGGATGTGGCGCCACTTGTGGATAGAAGAGAAATTTGTCTCAGGTGGTTTGACATCTGCAGTGTAGACAAATAGATGCACCAATTAGTCGGTGCAATAGGATGTTAGTTGAAGAAGCTGCTAGAACTAAAGGTACGTCTAAATGAACTTGGATTGGATTACAAAGAAGGATATGTTTTGTTGATGTTACAGAGGACAAGATCCGCAACAGCAGTGAATGGAAGAAAAGGAATCAAATACCCAAGCCCTCAAAATTTGGAATAAAGGCTTTGTTCTTGTTGCTGCTGTTGTTGTAATTGAGTTTGCAAGCAACTACAGGACTTTAGCATGATCTACCTAAGCTACTCTACCTTGCAGAGAGTAAATGAGGCAGAAAGTTAATATTAGAATTGGAAACAATGTAGCGGTGTAACTGTTATAGGAAGCCAACATTATCATAATGACCTGATGTTAAAGACAAAACGCAGCAGGATCAAATGATGAAAAATATTGCTATCCAAAAAGAAACTGCAAAATGATGCAAAAATCATCATAGTTATACTATGTTAAGACTCTTAATTGATCCTAGCAACTCTCACAATGAAACAACCAAATGCACCCTTATCAAATAATTGAAATGGAAAAGAAAAGAAAACATTTAACACGTGAATTTCCATAAGCAATGTGCATAGGACGAACATTTTGGACAATTTTCAGTATAGATAGCTTCCCATATCCTCCTAGCTGATGGTCCAACATAGCCAGTGTAACGTTCAGGATTTAGCTGGAGATTCACATATGTCATTTCAGCTGCAGAATTACATCTCACATCAAATTGCAATGGTGAAGCCATGAAATATATAAGGCAAATAGGGACATAATATAATACTGGATAATATACCATTATCAGTCTCATCATCAGCTGTCCATGGATTGTCAATCTCAACCCAGCCTTCAAATACTTTACTATCTAGCGATCGATCAACAGTTGCCTCGGGTTTCCCTTCCTGACAGATGGGATCATCTGCTAAAAGCCGATTAAAGGGCATCTTAAATGGCTCCGGAAACTCATTCTCAGGGCACTCGCAAACACTGCAATCACGGAGACGGCACATCCCATCATCTGGCCAAAATGGGCAGTCACACCACAATTTAACCTATAAAGTAACCAAATGTTGAGTAAGTCATTTTCCAAGAATAATCTATTTAAAAAAGGATAGCATCCTAATATAACACACGTTGCCAGGACGCTCGATGTATGGTTGTACAATAACATGTTTCGCAATCAGAAAACGTGTTGATAAGATGTATCACAAGGAATGTCAATCTTGTCTATGCTGGAGAAAAAGCATGCCATAGTAACTGCATAAGCTATCTGTTCTCGAAAGGAATAGGAAGATCAAACAGCAAAAAATGGTGTAGTGTTCAAAAAATCCTTACAACTAGCAGAGTTTAGACCACAACAGAATAGTCCTGAAGTAGAATGTTTCCACTACCAACAAATTAGAGTGATATGGGTTAAACTCTTTCAATAGAACATCAAAGTGTAAAGTATACACGAATAGCAGCAGCAAAGCCTTTATCCCAAATTTTTGGTATAAATAGCAAAATGCGAAGTATTTAAAGCAATAAATTAGACCATGCAAGGACATCTATTACTACAAGTATCTAAAACAACACCTATTTGTTCTCCTTTTATTTTATTTTCTTAAGTATAAAATTTGCAATGTACAGAGATGCTAGATTGATCCGTCTTATAGTATTATCATTCCTGTTGTTTCTCTTTCTTTTCTTTGTTTATTGATTTCCTTCTTGTACACCAACAGAGTGGTGATATTTCATAATATTAGGTGGATATTGCATCACAACACTCCTAATTCCAATAGGCATTGAATATTTTGCAAGAAAGGCTCCAAAATAAATCTGTCATAACTTTTATCATTTTTCTTCTTCTCTTTCATTTCTACATTTATTCCTACTGTGTAATTTTTTCAATGTGATTGCAGCATAGCCTCCTAAATGACATGCCAAAGTTAATTGGGACGCAGTTCGCTTGAATACGTGACAGGGGAACGGGTACACTACTTTTTCGGGTATGGAGTATGAGGGGATAGGTTTTACTACTACAGTTCGCTTACGAGCAGTTCGTTTGTCGGATACATATACCTTCTAAGGAATAATTTGTACCAAACCATACAACAACCTACTCTTGTATACTTCATTTTGAAAATTAATGATTTTGTTGTCTTTTATATTACCATTTGATTGCTATCTTTGTTTAGCTTCATCTTGTAAAATCCAGGTTGCCACTTACGGCTATCTGGTCCGGAAATGTGGGGTTAGCGGGATTCAGGAACCCGTCAATAATTGAAATTTGGAGTCTTAGGCTCAATAACTATTCTCAAGAAGACATCTGCCCTTATATTTGATAGCATTTTGTTGTCCTCCTTTCAATCTCTATTTTTGAGTTTCAGATGACAGCAAACATAAGACGAATAATCAGCATACTCTCTTTAGGATATTTTCTTATTTATAGTAGAGAAAAACAATTCTATTGGAATAACCAGCATACTCTCTTTAGGATATTTTCTTATTTATAATCATCAAGAAACAATGATAAACTCAATATTGAAAGAGTTTGATAAGTTAAAAATAAATAACTCAATATGGAAAGAGATTCCTTGATCCAATCTGCAAATATGAGTGTACAAATCTAATAGAGACAAATAATCTACTAATGCTAAAATAAACCCAGAATTGGTGCTTGACTGAAATTCCGATCGTGACACAAAATTTGTATTTGACGTAATTCTGGTCACGACTCATGACCAAGTTGAACTATTGTCAACAAATTACTATATTCTTCTAAGTCCGTGTTTCATAATATCCAGTTATCCACTAGGCTCAAGGCCTATTATATATATATATATATATATATATATATATATATATAGAGAGAGAGAGAGAGAGAGAGGAAGGATCTACATCCCCTCACTTTTGTATCCCCATGCATCCCCATGATAATACCCGTTGGATCTTGTTTAAGTCATCTAATCTTAACCGTTGAAAAATCAACAGTTAAGATTAGATGACTTAAACAAGATCTAATAGATGTGAAAGAGGGGATGCATGGGGGATGCAAAAGTGAGGAGATGCGGATCCCTCCTCATATATATATATATATATATATATATATATATATAATAATTTTTTTGAGATGGTTCAGCTGCTCCTCTCCCGTTCGTGGCCTCTCGGGGAGCCGAGTCCCTGCTAGGGGCGCCGCCTCCGCCCACCGTCGGGATCCGCTCTGCTCCCCATGGCCTCGCCCCCGCCCGACCTCCTCGCGTTCTTTGGCCTCCCTTCCGGACCTGCTTTCTTCTCCTCCTCCACCGCGCCTCCCACCCCGCCACCCATCCGCCAATCCCCTCCACCCTCCTCCCTCCGCCCCCATCCTCATCCTCATCCGACCCCCTCCCTCCTCCCCTCCCCCTCCGTCCCGTCCCGGTCGATCCCCCCGCCGGCCGTCACCTCCCCACCCCCCCTCCGGACTTATCTGCCGGTCCGGCGTCAACCAATCGGAGCAGCTGGCTCGGAGGAGCCCCCGAGCTGCCGTCCCGGAGGACCCCCCCACCCTCCTCGAACTTCGTGCCGTTCTCCCGCTCTCCATCCCTTCCTTTTTCGAATTTGTGCGGGGGTTCGACCGATTGGAGGCCACGTGTCCTCGGTCCCCGAGCTCCCCTGGGGGGCGTGCAGCCCTCGGACGCAGTCAACGACGGGGGGGGGGGGGGTGATGCCCTCCGGCACAGTCAACGGTTTTTTTCCCCCGGCCTCGTGGCCAGGTGTGGGTCGACTTTTTGTAGGGGTATAACCGATGGAGGCCACGTGCCCTCGATCCCAGAGCTCCCCTGGGGGGTCGTGCTGCCCTCAGGCGCAGTCCACGCTTTTTTGCCTCCTGGCCTCGTGCCCTCGGTCCCAGAGCTCCCCTGGGGGGTCGTGCTGCCCTCAGGCACAGTCCACGACGGGACTGGCGCAGTCCAAGCTTTTTTGCCTCTTGGCCACGTGGCCAGGTGTGGGTGCAGCGTACCTTCTGATGCGGATGCATCAGCTCATTTGGGCGCCATTTCCAGCGCGCGTGGGGGCGCCCCCCATCCTCGGCCGGATCCCGCGCACCCTGGCGTGGACCCCACCATTTTGTCAGCCTCTGCGCGCACAGCTGTGTGGGCTTCTCCCCCTGCGCCACCTGTTAGCGCAACCCATCATCACCCCCCCCCACCTCTCCGTTTGCGCCGAGTGCGGGCGCACCCCACCCCTTCAGTCCCCTTCCTCTCCCACCCTCTTCGCCAGCCGGCGACGCTAGTGTGGCCCCGTTGGGCGCAACCCTCCCGACCCTCCCCTCAGTTTCGCTGGGGGTGGGCTCATCACCTCCTCTGCCTCCTGTCCCGTCGGGCGCAGCCCTCCCTACCCCTTCCCACCCTCATTGTGCGCCGGGAGTGGGTCTACCCCTCTCTTCCTCTTTGCTCCCTCCTCCTTCTCCTTCTCCGCCGGTAGATGTGATGTTGCTCTCCGATGCGGCAGGTCTGCTGGGCGCTTCTTCTGGCGCTACCAATCCTCTGCCCTCTCTGGCCTACCCTTCGGGTCTGACGAGCACGCACCCAGGGATCCTGAGGAATCAGCCCCCCCTCCCTGGGCGAGAGACTCCCTCTCCCGAGCTCTGTGCCTTCTGGCGCAACCCCACTTCTGGCACTCCCACCCTCATTGTGCGCCGGGAGTGGGTCTACCCCTTCCCACCCTCATTGTGCGTCGGGAGTGGGCCTACCCCTTCCCACCCTCATTGTGCGCCGGGAGTGGGTCTACCCCTCTCTTCCTCTTTGCTCCCTCCTCCTTCTCCTTCTCCGCCGGTAGATGTGATGTTGCTCTCCGATGCGGCAGGTCTGCTGGGCGCTTCTTCTGGCGCTACCAATCCTCTGCCCTCTCTGGCCTACCCTTCGGGTCTGACGAGCACGCACCCAGGGATCCTGAGGAATCAGCCCCCCCTCCCTGGGCGAGAGACTCCCTCTCCCGAGCTCTGTGCCTTCTGGCGCAACCCCACTTCTGGCACTCCCAGCCCCTGCCACAGCTCAACGCCCGCCTACTTCCTTTGCCGACATCCTTCGTCCCGACAGGGCTCCCAAGCCGGGACTCCTGTTCCCGGACGTCCCTCTTCCCGATGTTGCGTACCCGCAGGCATCTCCCACGCCGACTGTGCCATTCACCGTCCAGGAACTCTCGTCTCTGGCCACCTCTTTCCCCTACTCCTTCGTCCTCAAATTCTCAGCAGGCTGTCCCAAGCTCGCCAGGGTGTCAGAGGTTATAGCTAGTTGGCGATTAACGGCGGAGTACAGGGTAGCCCCCCTCGACCCGAGGCATATACTGCTACACCTATCTTCCGACGGGGACCACAGGACGGCGTGGTCCAAAGGTACCGGGCGGGTAGACTCCCACCAGATGAAGATTATCAAGTGGTCACCGCACTTTAACACCAAGGAGGACTCAGCGACGGTTGCTGCCTGGGTCACCTTACCCAATCTTCCCCTCATTTGGTTCGTCCCGGCGGCCCTCAAACGTATAGCCAACTCCTTCGGGACTTATGTGGCCACCGCCGACGAAACTAGCAACCTGACAAAAGCTCACTACGCCAAGATATGTGTGGAACTCGACCTCACATCAGACCCCCCCAGCCATATCCTCATTGAACTTGGCAACCAAACTCACACTCAGCAAATCATCTACGACAACCACGTGATCTACTGCACCCACTGCCATTTACGTGGTCACCTATCGAAGCACTGCCTCCGTCTCCATCCAGAGCTGAGGAAGGAACCAGAGAGGGCCGATCCCAATCCCAAAGAGAACCAGTGTCACAAAGTTGTCCAATCACCCCTGCTTCCTCTTCCGAACTACCACACCAGATTCAACTCCAGCGAAGGCAAATCCGGCAGAGGCAATACAACAGAAAAAGCAGTGATCCCCCACCACCCACCTAACCTCTCCATGTCCAACCAATTCAATGCACTCGCGTCAGAAGCCATAGACTCCCCCCATGATCCGATCTGGCATGCTGACCTCGACCAGGACCCCGGAACGGCCTCCGAGGACCCCAACGTCCCTCTCCCCGAGGAGTCGGAAGAATCCTTCCTAGCTCATCCGATAGCCGCCGACATGCATACTCCGCCCGGCAACTCCACTGTCGATGTTCTAGCCATCCTAGGGCCAGAGCAGGCCTTTAGAGGTCTTCAGGTCCTAGCCGCTGGATTCCCTCTCCAAGCGGAAGGGGACCAGATTGGCATCTCAGACGACTCCCTCCTCATCCCCCCGGAGCAGCCCGACCTCGATTCAGCAGGAGAAACGGTCACACCGCCTAAATGCCTCGAGGACTCCTCCCTCGGCACACCCCCGAAGAAGACGAGGGAACCATCCATCACTAACAGGAAAACGGACAAAAAAGGAACCGCCAAATCCCCGTCCATGCACACTAGGTCCGCTACGAAGCGGTCCAACCAACCCCTCCCAAAGCCCATTAATGCTGAATATTCTCTCCTGGAATGTCCGCGGCCTGACGAACAAACCTACGATGAGGAGAATCACCAGCCTTAAAAAAACCCACAAGATCGACATCTTGATCATCCTCGAACCCAAAATCTCATACAAGAGACTCAAATCCATTCAACTGCAGTTAGGCTTTCATTCGGCCGTTGCCGGCAGACACGACATATGGATTCTCTACTCCGATGTCGTCAAAATCGGTGTCATCCACCATTCCAGTCAAGCATTGTCTTGCTGGATGGAACATCCCTTAATCCCCAAACGTGCCATCCTTTCTGCGGTTCACGACAGTTGTGACATTGCTGAACGCAGACACCTATGGCACGATCTCCTGGACACCTACTACCACAACCGCAACCTCCCATGGCTCTGCATCGGAGATTTCAACGCCATCACTTGCAGAGAAGAGAAGATTGGAGACCGCCCTCCCCCCTCTCCGTCATGCAAGACTTTAACAACTTCATCTTCAACTCTCACCTCTCCTCCCTCCCGTTCACCGGCAACGCATTCACCTGGTGTAACATGCAGGAAGGCGACCGCCGGCAATTATCCCGTCTTGATAGGGCGTTAACGAACGCCCACTGGCTTAACACGGGGACAACCTCCAAGCTTTCTCACCTTAACGCCACCGAATCCGACCACGCCCCCCTGCTGGTTGGAATCACCAGCAACTCCAACCACTCCAGAAAGAGCTTCCGCTTTCTGGACTTCTGGAGCGAGCAACCCCAATTCTTAGGGGTCGTAACGGAAGCGTGGAACAGCACGGACTCCATAGATCCCCTTAATCGCGTGGCCATCAAGCTCCAGGCCACGAAGAAAGCTTTGACAGCTTGAAGCAAGCAAGCTTACGGGGATATCTTCCAAGCCATTCGCGAGGCGGAAGACGACGTGACTCGTGTCGAAGCAAAATACATGGCCGACTGCTCGCCTGATACCAGGAAGGCGCTGAACCTCACCAAAGCCATCCTCAAATTCAGGCTGAAGATTGAGACCGATTTTTGGAAGCATAAAGCCAGGATCAAATGGGACAGCGAGAGGGACAACAACTCCAGTTTCTTCCACACCTGCGTCAATGGGCGGAGACAAACTCACTCTCCATCAGATTGCCACCGACCAAAAGGGTATCCAAGAGGAGGCCGCGAAGTTCTACTCCAGACTTTTCTCCAAGGAGATGGTTATGAAAGACAACACCTTCCTGGACGGGGTCCCCCAACTTATCAGCGACACAGACAATTTATGGCTTGAACAGCCTCCCTCGGAGGAATAACTGAAAGAAGCAGTATGGGCCCTCGACGAGCACAGCACCCCAGGGTCAGACGAATTTTCAGGGGTTTTCTTCCACACTTGCTGGGACATCATCAAGACTGACATCCACAATGCGGCCTCCGCCTTCCTCCAAGGAGCCACCTATCCCAGAGCCATATCGAGCACCAACCTTATCCTCATCCCAAAGAAAGATAACCCTGAGACATTTCGCGACTTTCGCCCTATCAGTCTATGTACCTTTACCAACAAGATAATATCCAAGATTATCACCTCCCGCATGGCAGGCCTTCTCCCCAAGATCATCTCGGAGGAGCAGAGCGGCTTTGTTCGGGGGAAAATATCCAAGACAACATCATGCTGGCTCAAGAGTTAGTCACCTGCATGAAATTCCCAACAAGAGGGGGCAAATTAGACATGGAGAAAGCCTACGACAGACTAGATTGACAATTTATGATCTGGGTCTTCAGAGCCTTTGGCTTCTCCGAAACCTGGACCAACGTGGTGTGGAGATCGATCAGCAACTCGTGGTTCTCCACGGTTATTAACGGGCAAGCGGACGGGTTCTTTAAATCCACTCGCAGGGTTAGGCAAGGGGATCCGCTTTCCTCCACCATCTTCATCATTACAGCGGACGCGTTGAGCAGAAACCTCAATAAAATGACGAGCACCCCCAACTTCCAGCACTACCATACGGCCAGTGGTTGTCCAATCATCACCCACCTGGCCTTCGCTGACGATATCCTTATATTCTCATCCGGAGATGTAGGATCGGTGGAAGTCGTCCACAATACGCTCCAGATCTATGAAAGGTGCTCAGGGCAGAAGATCAACCCGGACAAGAGCGTCATCTACACCCACCACAATATCAAGAGAGCAAGCGGCTAGCATATCTACCACCACATCATTCCCCATCAAGCACCCTCCATTCCTCTACCTTGGGTGCCCCCTCGTGTATGGGAAATCCAACGTCGGGATTTTCGAGAACCTGACCAATCGCATCAGGAAGAAGCTCGAGGGCTGGCACAATGCCACCTTATCCCCAGGTGGCAAGATTATCCTCATCAATCACGTCGTCACCTCCATTCCCATCTACACCCTGGCAGCGTGCTCTCCCCCCAAGAAAGTCCTATCCTACATCGAGAGCATATTCAACAATTTTCTCTGGGGTCACAGTGACGGCCACGAAAAGCATCATTGGGCCAGTTGGGACACCATGGCTCGTCCCACTGGAGAGGGGGTCTGGGTTTTACCAAACTTTTCCACATTGTTAACGCCTTCTCGATGAAATTGTGGTGGACGCTTCGCACTAGTAAGAACTTATGGTCCAAGTTCATGAAGGCCAGATACTTCAAGCATATCCACCCATCAACGGCCATCGCTAACAGCAGATCATCTACGGCCTGGCGTCGCATCCTCCACGAACGGACCCTAGCCGAACCAGCGATTCGCCTTAAGGTAGGCATCGGGAAAGCATCACCATTCTTGGAGCGCAGGATTAGCGATTTCTTGCTCACACCCACTCCGGCGGCTCCCAGAAACAGCACTGTCAAGGACCTATGGGACCCTCCTAATAACTCCTGGAACTGGATTAAAGTCAGGTCTTGGGCTGGGCCAGAAGCGACAGATTACATTCGTCGTAGCAGTTTGAGGATCGGGCCGGATGCAGATAAGCTCGTGTTGTCGCCCGACGGTGCTGGCCCCTTCTCGGTTAAGTCTGCCAGAAGCGTTATCCTGGACAATGCGGTCCCGTCCCCAACTATTGCCTCGTTCTGGCAGACGTGCATCCCCAAGAAGTGGTCTTTCCTCATCTGGAGAGCCCTACGCAATATCCTCCCCACTGACGACAAGCTCAACGCTATCGGGTTCAGCCTCGCCTCTGCGTGCACATGCTGCTCTGACCGCCAATTGGAAACAGCCAACCACATCCTCAGTCAGGGGGACCTACCGGTCAAGATCTGGAGAGCTCTTT
The DNA here is from genome assembly GCA_029216955.1 of Iris pallida. Classification (NCBI taxonomy): domain Eukaryota; kingdom Viridiplantae; phylum Streptophyta; class Magnoliopsida; order Asparagales; family Iridaceae; genus Iris; species Iris pallida. Next base: position 2,882,959 of record JANAVB010018000.1, on the reverse strand, counting down.
TCCAGCGTTGCGGATTACCTCATGGAGGCGACAACTTTCACCATCTCATAGACACCTGGTCTTCAGCGTCCCATGACCACCAGATCGTCGCTGCAGCAGCCACGTGGGTTATCTGAAAAAATCGGAACAAGATGAGATACGAAGGCCAACAGTACAGCACGGACCAACTAATTTGGGAGACCATTCGTCAATGCCACATACGGAGATCCCTCTGTAGACATGGCCAAGAGGCTTTCTGGAACTCTCTCCTTTCCTCGGCTTAGCCATTTTGTTTCTGTTCGCCTCTTCTTTTGTCAGTATACGTGTATAGGCTTCGGCATTTTGCGCCTTATGGTATACTTGTAAAGGTTCAGCCTTACCGGCTTTATTGAATAAAATGGTTGGTTCCCTTTCAATATATATATATATATATATATATATACATGCTCAATAACTTCATCTTTCTGATGTGGGACTATAAAGAATAAGAGAAACTAATAAGGCTCTGTTTGGATAGCAGTTTTCAACCGTTGTTTTGAGTTTAAACATGAAATCTGCTTCAGTTTATGTTTGGCTCTCTCTACTCCGTTTTTTTTTCTTCCAAAACTGTTTCTCAAAAACCAATGTTTAAACATTGGTTTGAGAGAGCAAAAGAAAGTTGTTTTCCCCCCGCAGCTTGGTGGGTCCCTCCTCTCCATCGATTCTCTCACCCTCTCAACACTCTCTCTCTCCACCTTTTCTCTCTCCTTTCCCAAAAATGGTTTCCTAATCGAGCACCACTGCTCTCATCATCATCTTCTTCTTCTTCTTCTATTTGAAGCCAACACTTTCCCTCCTCAATCCGAAGGAGTCCTAGCTCCAGGCCATCTGCAACTCCCACTCTCGATGCTCCGGCTTCCGCTTCCTCGCCTTCTCCCGCTACTTCCTCTACGGCTCCATACCGGATTCCCTTCCGGCGTCGATGTGGTAGCCGTTCCTCTCCGCCGAGCGAGGAAAACTGGTCGGCGATGTCCCGGGCCGAGGCGGGCCGGAGGACCGCTAGGGGCTTGGCGCAGGTGGTGCCACCAAATCGACAGAGGCCGAGGCGAAGTCGGAGAGGTCGAGCGTTCCTCGAAGCCGAGATAGAGAAAAAAAAGAACGAAACCTATTTTTTTTTGGAGAAAAAAAACCGTTTTTAAGAACGAAACCTTTTTTAAAAAAATTTACCATTTTTTTTTCTCACAATTACAAATATTTTATAAAAAACAATTAAAAAATTATTTTCTAAAACTATTTTAACAAACAAAATTTTTTAACTTTTGTTTTTAAAACTATTTTTGGGATGAAAGTAACCAAACGCAAACTTAGAATATGTGTACTCAAAAAATAACTTTATAACATCTTCTTTGAAAACTGTTTTCAGAACAAAATTTCAGAAAACATATCCAAACGGACCCTAAAGCTCTACAAGGTTAATTTCATAGTTTGCAGTATCGGCCGATACCGATCCGATACGGCTGTCCAGATCCGATATTGACTGATACCGACATTGGGGTCTCTTTTCCGGTCAATTCAACAACAAAAATGAACGAAAAAGACCACTCACCAAGGGTGTAAATGCATAGTCAGTGTTCTAAACGGCGGCCACCTAGGCGGTAGGCGGTCTCTCTCCGCACCGCTTTTCGGTAGGCGGCCAACGGAGGTTGGCGGTGTAGGCAGAGATGAGGCGGCGTAGGAGGACGCCTAGGCGGAACAATACCGAACAAGATATTTTGGCCAAAAAAAATTTGTAAGCATTATGGACCTTTGGTTCACTTTTACAAAACTAAAACTTTATAAATTTTCGTTCTACAACTTAGTTATGCATGAAACCACCTTAAAAATATGCATATTATGCAAAAAAAAATAGTGGTAAACTAGTAAAAAAATATGTTCAAAATGTATCAACCGCCTAGGCGGTAGGCGGACTCTCCACCGCGCACCCGCCTATCTCCATTTAGAACCTTGTACATAGTAAGGTTGTAAAAGCAAGTAAAACAATAAAACTATCGCATGTAAAGCAATCGACCATCATTCAATTTCAAAATTATTAAGAAACAACACTGAAAATACTTAAAATTATGCCTAAATGTATGAAATATATTTTCTAAAATGTTAATAATTTATTAATAATTATTTGTTTTCCGATACCAAAAAATTCGATACTCCGATCCGAGACTGTCGATATTGCCGATACCGCTGATCCTGATACTCATAGGAATGGTCTGATACCGATACTATGAACCTTGGTTAATTTTTATTAACAATGACACCGATCTTGGAGTGCATGCTTCTTAGACAAGAAGGGTTTTATATATTATAGAATGATAGAAACAAATAATGACCTCTCTTATGTCAATGAGACCAAAGAGAGATGAAATGAATGTAATTGGGAAGACATGGATTATAATGAAATAGTCACTTTAAGGTTCCCTATGAAATGAGGCATGCAACAAACACCATGAAGTTTCAAAACTGCATCATTGTCCCTATGGCATATAAGCTACTAACACTTTTTTTTCCACCAAAGCAAGTTCTCCGTCAATAGCAGCCGCACTGTCCAATAAAACTGTTCCCTCTTCAATTCATGGCTCAAATAATTTTTTAAGCCAATGACTGAAAATTCATATAGGGCAAAAAGTAAATAATTATTTTTAATAACGGGTCCATCAATTGTTCGAATCACGAATAAGTATCTATACTTTCCTTCCATTAAACAGGGAACAGTCCTGTCATTGCATATTGGTACCTAGGCCATGTTTGGTTAGTGGGATCAGAGCCTTGGGAAAGGAAAGTCATTCATTTCCTGTGTTTGGATGGATAAGGAAATGAGCAGGAAAGAAAATTGATTCCCAAGAGGAAGGAAAATAGGAGAGAAAATGATTCCCCCATCCACCCAAGGATTTACTTCCCCTCCCAATTTCCTTGGCTTTCCCAAAAACTTCCAAACAACAGAAAGGAAATTGATTGGAATTTCAATTTCCAAGGGAAGGGGAAAAAAAGCAAAGAATCAATTTCCTTTCCGCGAACCAAACGAGGCCATAACTTGCAAAAGATATTGAGCCCAATAACTACTGTCAAGAAAGGCGTAGATCAATCAACCAATCTCTCCCTCCTTTCTTGATTTCCTTCATTCCCATTTCTTTTCTTGATCCTGATCCTAATTATTATTAAATCGATAGTTTCTAATATTCATATTCAAGAAGATGCAATTATCACAGAGTAATAAAGAAATTACCTTAAAATATCGGAAGAAGGGAGTGGTGACGAGTTCCTGTAAGATCGGATACAGCACCTCCTCATTCAAGTAATCCACAGTCTCGTAATCGCAAGAACAATCCTCGACCAACCCACTCTTGATTCTTGATCCCTACATTATTTCCACCAATAAAACCATTCTTTACTACATAAAAATCCCCCCAAAAAAAATCGATTTTGCAAAGAGAAGAAGTGGGGAAAGAGATCGATACCGGCGAGCACTGGCTGGATTTCTGGAAATTGCCGATCGAGAAAAGAGGGATCTTGGGGAAACCCTTCGAGGTCGCGGCGATGGCGAGGACGGCGATCACGGCGGCGGCCGCCCACCAGCGCCACCTCCTGCTGTCGCCTGCGGCGTCGACGTCTCCCATTGGGATCGAGAAACCCTAGATTTGGTTCAAACCCTAATTTTGACAAGAAAGAGGGGATTTTGATTGCTTAAATGGGAAGTTTCAACGGAGAGAGAGAGAAGCAAATGGCGGTTTCCGACAGCAGTTAGAAAACTAGGGGTGTATTATATTCAAAAGATCACATTAGTAAAGTCAAGAAAAGATTTGCTCATTCTGCTTAATCCTGTGCAATGTTTTCTTACACAAAATCCATAGTGTTCCATCAAATAAGACCTCGCCACGAATGCGGACCAGTAAGAATTCGCCACTAGTGCAATTATGCACACGTTGTATTTGGTTGTTTCAAAGTGTGGGGGAGAAATTGGATTTGAATTTTCAAGGAAAAAAAAAACTAGGGGTGTATTATATACAAAAAAAAAAAAAAAATCACATTAGTATAGTGAAGAAAAGATTTGTTCATTCTGCCTAATCATGTGCAATGTTTTCTTACACAAAATTTAGAGAACAGATATGCTATTAACTCTAATTATGTACTATTTTTGTCATCGCTAACAAAAACTGTGGGTTCAGTTGTTAATATAAAAAATCCAGTAAGAATTCGTCACTAGTGCAATTATGTATAGTCTTGTTGTATTTGGTCGTTTGAAAGTAGGGGTGTAAACGGGTCGGACGGACACGGACAGTCCACTGTCCGTGTTCGGTCCGAAAATAAAAATGAGTTTGGACGGACGTACACGGACAGTCCACTGTTCGAATTCAGGCCGGACGGACACGGACAACCACTGTTCGTTAATTCAATCGGACGGTCCACGAACAAATTAAATATATTATCAAAAGCTATTATTTTATCACGATTACTTGATAGTTGCTAAAAAAATCAAGTTGTAAGAAAATATAATGGAAGGTTATAGAATACAACAAACAATGGTAAAAGGTTAATAAAAATCGAGACCGGACAACAATAAATTGATGCAAAACCAAAATGATATGACATAATTGATGCAAAACTAAAAGGAGTTTCCACTATCGGACGGTCCGTGGACAAATTCGGACCGGACATGGATATGACCGTGTCCGTGTCCGATTTTTAAACGGACCAAAAAATATGTCCAAGTTTTGTTCGTTAATCAATCGGACGGCCCACGGTCGAACCATTTATCGAGCCGGACACGTACGGACAACGGACTACTTTGTCCATTTTACACCCCTATTTGAAAGTGTAGGAGAAAATTGTATTTGAATTTTTAAAGAAAAAGAAGAACTTTTTTCTCCCAACAACAAAATGTGTTGGATTAGAAAAGAATGTGTGAAAGTTAAAAAAAAAAAAGATAGAAACACAAATTATAAATACTAATGATTAGTAATATAAAGTATTTCATTAGCTACTTTTTACTTAAGAATTAATTAATTTCTTGAATATCAACTAATTATCTTATTTATGAAGTAATTATCTAATTATTTAATCAAATAATGATAATAATAACAACAATTATTATTTTTTATTTCTTATTTAGGACAATAATATATCATATTAATTTTTTAATATTACTTAAGACATAATCACTAATTAAATAATCACATTATTTATTATTTATTAAATTAAGTATTATATAAAGGTTTCCTCTTCTTCTTCTTAGTATTTTTCTAGTCTTCTGGTTCTCTCTCCTTGTTTGTGTTGTTGTTGAGGGTCACATACTCTACAAAATCCATGACCTCCTCACACATCCACCATCATTATCCACATCACACATATGCCTCTCCTCCTAGTCGTGCCGCTATGAGCGTCTCAATGTCAGTGACTGCCATTTGTATGCTCCTCCTGATCGCTGATACAGCCGTCTAAATGTCTTCTGAAGGAATCCTAGACAGGAATGAATAGAGTTTAACTAATAATTAAGCATAATTAATAAACCTAATAGAAACTTTGAAATATGTGCTAGAAATAAGACAAGAATGTCGACACCTGATGTATCCAGATATCATCTGTAAGGCACTCCAATCTCGAAACTATCTTCGACTTTAATCCACTATTATAAAGAATAGTTACACTTGTGAGCTTCGATCCAAAAACTTCGCCGACTTCTTACGTACGAACTTTGATACGAATGGCTCGTTGAATTCTACACAAGCTTTGATACGAAGGCTTGTGAACTTCAACATCTTACAAAAAATAGTTTTGATCTTCTTGCAAAAATATGAATCTCTCACTTTTCAACTCAATTCAACTCTATCTCAAATAGATATAGAAAATGAAAACTCTTATATATGTGGAGATGTTTGTATACGATAGAAATTTTAGGTTACAAGAATGGAAACAAATGAAGGTAAATGGGTTCTTTTATAGCATATAAAATAGCCTCTAGAAATAAAGTTGTTATTGTGCATGTAGTATACCGCTCTACATAGTAACGGCTATAAAATGACTAGTTTTATGGCCATTGCAACATTAATTGATGAATGAAAATCACTCAGACAATATACCGTCGGTATACTGCTGGTCCAGTTTTAGACAACACAAAGAATTCTGGAATGAAGTAGGTTTACCCGTTTATCGTTGATATACCGCTACTGGTATACCGTCGGTATAACGGTATGATACTCTAGTTCAGATATTTGGGTAATTTGGTTGGGTTATATTTTAGCTTTTATTTTTTTGTTCTCTACTGTAACCACACTTTTCTAAAATGAGAATAATTTTGAACTTTTGTAAAATTTATCATTAAATAATAGGATTTAAATCATGTTAATGATTAATGATAAATTTTAATTAATTTAATACTATTTAATTTAGTGTTGTGACTTTGGCCTTTTCACTAGTGTAACCTTAGAGCTATTTAGCCTAGAGACTAACCATGACCACGGAGACCTAACCATATGATTAGAATAGCTAATTACCACTTCTAGGTTAGGGGTATTTTGGTCATTTGTGACTTTTTAATTATTTTGAATTATAGTTAATTAATAATGTGCTAATTAAGATATTAGGCCTTAACCTAGAATTGACAATCTAAATATTGATAATGAGCATAGATATTTCATTAGTAGCTTCCAACTAAATGACAAGGTTAGAGATATCTAGATATTATGTTAAGATAGATATTTTAGCTTGAAACCCTAGTTTACTTGGGTCTTTCCTAAGAGGGCTTGAATTATGCATGTAGAAGCCTACCCATTACCTAAATATCTACCCAAACCCTAGATAACCCTAGCCCCCTCCCCTATATAAACAACATGATAGTCCCCTTTGCCTCTTTTCATTACACCCTTCAAACCCTAATTGAATTCTTTCCCAAATTCACCCCCTTTATCCAAATTAACTCCAAATTGAGCCTAATCAATTGCAATACACTCCCCTAGTGTATAAGAGGTTATTAGTGACTAGCTAGCAAGGATTTGGAGCTAATTGACCATTGGAAGTGGAGGAATTTGGCTCTCAAGTGCATTTACATTGAGATTCCAACTCTCAATAGGTAATGGCCTCTAAACCAATTAACGTTCTTATTTCTTTCCATATATGCATTCATTTATGATCCCCCTAGCCCTAGGCCAAGTTTGGTTAGAAATCAGACCCATTAGATATGCGTATCGAATGCGTATCGAAGTGTAGTGTGAAGTGTTTGGTAAAATGCCTCTTAGGAATTTATTTTGCTGTTTTTCAAAACTAATTACATGATTTTGTAGCCCTATATGTGTAGATCACTAATCCTTTTGACTGAGCACATTTTGACATGTTTTTTGTGTCGAAAATCGACACGGGGACACAACACGAGGACTGTGGTGCACTCTCCTGCTGCTGCATGTCCCGTTTCTTACTGAACACGACACGGTTTGGGGTGAGACTTTGTGTAGGGGTGCAACTCGGGCGGGCCAAACCCGAGCCCGATCGGGTAAACCGTTAATGGGTTGGGTTAGGGTTGAAGATACTCGGGTTCAGGCTCGGATTTGGGTTAAAATATTTGAACCCGATCAAAAATCGGATTGGGCACGGGTTCATGTGTCGGATTACCCGAAGAACCCGATATATATATATATATATATATATATATATATATATATATATATATATATATATAAAATAAAAAGTTTAAATCCTAAATTTCTTCACTCAAAACTCTTCAACTCTTTATCCTAAATTTTATTTCAGTTTGTATTTTGTAATGATCAAGACTTGATTGCTATTTGATTATGTGTCTAATATTACTTTTGTTTAAAATTATTTCAAATATTTTATTAGAGCCAGATAAACCCGATGGATCCGACCCAACCCAAGTTCAACCCGATCCTCCGGGCTCGGTCTTTGGCTTCTTATATTGAACCCGAGGTCGGGCCGGGCTCGAGCTCGGGCTAGGCTTATGATTCATCGGGTTAGGCTCGGGTTGACCTCAAGCCCGACCCAAGCCGCCCGAGTTGCACTCCTAATTTTGTGGACACGTGGGCGCATTTACTGACAGCCCACACACGAAATTTGAAGAGATTTACTTGGGTATTCGATGAGAAATCGAACCCGTATTGGTTTATACAGACACACACACGCGAAAATTTGGTTTTTGATACGCACACACACACACGACACAACACGACTTGGGCGTGTCCTAGTTGGACATTAGGACACCTTGACACTCGGTTATGAGATTCACATGCCTGCACGACCTAATTATTGGTAACATGCTCGACACATGTCACGCCCCAGTTCCAAAAATATGGAACCGAGCTACGTGGCAAGGCCAGCGAGTACCGCTCCTAATGATTAACCCAATTTAATGGAATCATTTGAGTAGCACTTAAGCTGTAACATGCAGTAAGTGAGAAAGTAAATGCCCAGACGATCACAAATATCTAATCTCATCCACAAGTAAGATAAAGGAACACATAGTGAATAATCTGAAAATAAATCACAATGTGATAGCTAACAAGTCCGAAAGTAGTAATAATACAATACTGAATGAAAAGAGTCTTGCGGAAACAATCCCGCAGATACAATGCTGAATGAAGTAAACAGGAAGATAACTAGACCTGCCAACAGACGAACTAGATAATGAAGACAGATCAAGAAGAGCTCTACCACAGGAATAAGCTACTCTGCTGGATAAACTTCGTCCTCTGGAACTGCTCCCGTGTCAAGTCCGGATCCGTAGACCTCCGTATAATCCTCGTCTAAATCTGGAGAGAAAACTAGGCCCTCAGTGGGACATAACAAGGTACATAATATGCAAGCCAAAAGTACGAAAGTGTAGATACATATAAGAAAGTGAAATGTAACTGTAAGGGGTGCTTCTAACATAACCAACTAGAATGCTAATGCAATTTAAGAAACATCACTCGAACACGCGGGCTGTCAAGGTGTACCTCGGATACCTGATAGGCACTCCGGCAACTATGAATACACCACAGTCCGGTAAGGACTGTGGTAAACTATGAAATCCCCGAAGCTCTGGAATGAGACAACGGCATACTATGTGGGAAAGTAGCCCAAGCGCATGGTGTATGTTCTCCCCTCCCATGTGACCTTGCGAATCATATCCATGAGACGCTCGGTCGAATCTTCTAACTAGAACATCGAGTCATACTAGTAAATACAGTATAAAGATCACAAGTCATCGTCCTAGAATCAATCTTGGATTTCCGTATAATAAGATATAAATCATGTACGAGAATCCGACAGTATAAGTAACCGTGAACATGTCCTAGAGTCTGAATGTGTACCGTAACGAATTGTCGCGGTAACACAAAATGTGGATATCTAATATCGATACCCGATGGCGCTAACGTCCATCAGCACCCGAATGTGATTCGGACGCGAAGTACCGAACACAGCCCTAGGTGTTGTAATAAAATACACACAAATAAAATTCAAGAATTTAATAATGTAACTGAAGTACAAGTATGGCAAGGTACACTTGCTTGGCTCTGGGTGCTGAAGATGAAAAGCTGGTCCAGCGTCCGAGTCCGAGGTGTAAAAAGGACCTAATGAATAATTTGGGATCCAAATTAATTAATCGAGCTAGAAATCTATTTATTAACAAAAATACATTAAGTACAAAACAAATTTTTAACCCACATGCAAAAAGGAAACTCACAACTCCCAAACCTGGAATTGAACCCAAGACCTCACATATACAAGCCTCCCTACACAACCAATGGGCTAATGTTCTCAATGAGTTATATGTGGCTCCATTTTTATTTAATCTAAAGCTCATAAAAGGATACACAAAGAAACTTCCGAAGGACCATCCACACAAAAATCTAAAATATAGCCATTTTCCAGGATTCGAACCCAGGATCATTTCCTCCACCATTCTTTAACCAACCAATTGAGCTAATTCTCCTTTGTGCACACATAAATCCTTTGCTCTTTATTAATCTCTCAATCTAATTCCATCCATTTCTAGTAAATTTGTTTACTGCCACAAGGGACACCCTACTATATTTCAGTACTCTACACAACCAAAATATATATCAAATTTCACACAGAACATCAATCTCCCTACTGTTTGTAATATCACATCACGCATACATCATTCACAAATTTTAAAAAAAACACAACTTCCAAACTCATGGCTCGAAGAACCTCAAACCGACCATGCACACACCCACCTAGAACACCAGGTGAGCTATGGCTCATAAGTTCTTTCATTAAGTCCTGGTAATATTTATTCATATGTTCCTAGCTTCCTTCCCATTTGCTAAATCATCAGATCACTCTCCAACTATCCCATATTTCTGTCATAGCAGCCCATTCCCATGAGCTCGGTCCTCCAGCAAATCCCCGACTACAGGAAGAACTCTATGGTTGCATGCACAACAAAGTAGTGTACTATACAACTCTCCATTTCCTTCCCTCTATGGCTACCAGCTTCCACATAAACAAGTTGATGTTCAAGGGAACATCAATGTACATTCTTCCCACTGTGGTTTCCCTCTCCCCTACATGATCCTTCACATATCACTTCTTCAACAACACAAAACACATGTCAAACCTCTCTCCTCTATAATTAGTACTCAGTAACACTACTACTCTTAGCCATATTTCATACCCACCGAATGCTCCATTCGTTTCCTTACTCCATATATATATTTGAATGCCTTGCTAATGTCTACTATCAACCAATAATATGTTTACCATGCCTATTTGAACGACTATGCTAATTAAGGAGTAGTATTATTGCAGCAGTATACATATATAGTAGAGAGTGTAGGATGATGTGAAGATTTACACAACAGCTATAAAGAGATGTAAGCGAGGAGTGGAACGTTGAACGTACCGAGTGTGCAAAAAAATGGAGGTCCGTCGAGCTTGGTCGACTGTATCGACACGAGTGCGGCACTGGACGAGATGGGTAAGTCGTCGCTTACTCGCCACGTTCTCTGCCACGAGCGGTCGAGAAGAGGGGGTGGTGGAAGATGAGCTCGAGGTTAAAGGCGGCTAGGGTTTGCTGTGGAGGAAGGAAGTGAAGATATGAGGGATTATATAGAGGGGGACTTAGGGTTTCATCCGGAGGGCTGAGTCCAAGCCGTACGAGCGTGTACCTGTGGTCGCTGCGATGTCCGCAGTGCACAGTATTCGCGACCAATGGAGAAGAAAAAAAACAGTTGTATTTGAAAATCCGGGTTGGGTTTGGAAGCCTTACCCGTTCCAATGTGGCTGTTAGATTGGTTTTGAAGGGAAGGCTTAAGGCTTTGCTGGCTTCGAAATCTGGGGGTGTGGGATCAGCACTTGTGTTGCTGAGCATAAAGCTTGGCTTAGGGAATATGGTTATTAAAAGATTTATAATAGGATAGTTATGCTTAATAAGTTAGGCCTATTAAGCTAAGTAAGTAAATCTTTTTTTTTTAAATAGGCAATCATTCCATCACAATTTCTAAAATAACCAACTTTACTGATAAATTAATTCTTATTAGGAATATTTTAATTAACTATAGTTATAGGTTTGATTGTAAGAAAAATCTTGTAAGGAAATTTTGGAAGCTTAATAAGGTAAAATTTTGGTTGAAAAAAAATATTTATAATTTTATATATTAAAATTTTAGGGGGCTCACATCCTCTCCCCCTTAGAAAATTTTGTCCCCGAAATTAAATTAAAAAAAGTGATGGCACGAATAGGAAAACGAGATTTAAAGGAGTCATTACGATAATCAAAATACAGTACGTAGATTTGTACCTCGATCCTCGAACAAATGAGGAAAACGCTCCCGAATAGAGTCCTCGCGCTCCCAAGTGGACTCGCCAGGATAATGATACTTCCAAGCAACTCGGACAAGTCGAATCGTCTGTCCTATCAAAACTTTCTCGCTGCGATCGACAATCGCGACAGGCTGCTCCACATATGATAGGCTCGGTCCAACTGTAATCTCCGAATGGTCCAGCACGTGACTGGGGTCTGCCACGTACCTCCTCAATTGCGATACGCGGAAAACATCATGCACTCCCTCAAGGGACGTGGGTAATGCAAGACGATAAGCCACCTCACTCACTCGCTCCAAAATGTCGAATGGTTCGATGTACCTCGGACTCAACTTGCCCCTGCTGCCAAATCTGATAGTTTCCCTAGTCGGCGATATCCTCAAGAATACGTAATCGCCTTCCTTGAACTCCAAGGGTCGGCGGTGCGTATCAGCCCAGTGCTTCTGCCTATCCTGTGCTGCTCTGAGGTGTCTCTGAATCTGCTTCACCTTCTCCACTGTCTGTGTCACCAACTCAGGACCAAGTATCTGACGTTCTCCGACGTCACTCCAACAGACTGGAGATCTGCACTTCCTGCCGTACAGAGCCTCGAAGGGTGCCATCTGTATGCTCGCCTGGTAACTGTTGTTGTATGAGAACTCGACCAAATATAGGGGATCCTCCCATGATCCTCCAAAGTCTAACATGCACGCCCTCAACATATCCTCAAGTGTCTGGATCGTACGCTCTGACTGTCCGTCAGTCTGCGGCTGATAAGCTGTGCTAAATTTGAGGCGAGTCCCCAAACTCTCCTGCATACTCCTCCAAAAGTGTGAAGTGAATCTGGAATCTCGATCCGACACAATGCTGACCGGTACTCCATGCAGACGCACTATCTGCCTCATGTACAGATCAGCAAGAATCTCCGTCGATTGTCCAACTCTGAAGGGCGAGAAATGGGCCGACTTGGTGAGTCGATCCACGATGACCCAAACTGCATCCTTCCCGCTGGGGCTCCTCGGGAATCCAGTGACGAAGTCCATCGTGATATGTTCCCACTTCCACTCGGGAATGGGAAGCGGCTGCAATAGTCCTGCAGACCTCTGGTGCTCGTCCTTGACCTGCTGACAGACCAAACATCTCGCTACAAATTGAGCAATCTCCCTCTTCATTCCATACCACCAGTAATGCTGCCGTAGATCCCTGTACATCTTTGTACCTCCGGGATGAATAGTATATATCGAGCTATGCGCCTCTGTCATCAACTCCTGACGTAGCTCTCCACTCAGAACGCATGGGCGATCTCCACACCTTAACGTCCCATCCTCGTGAATCTGTAGCCCTGTTTGCTCGCCGGCCTCTGTCCTCTCCCGGAGTCTCCGGAATCTCGCATCTGTAGGAAGCGCGGCCTTGATCCTCTCAACCAAAGTAGACTGTACCTCAAGGGTAGATAACTGTCCGTCCATACCTGACAGTACAACCTCTATCCCCAACTCCTGGAGATCCTCCAATAAATGACGCTGAGTCGTCAAAAAATAAGCCGTGGGCTTTCTGCTCAAAGCATCCGCCACGACATTCGCCTTGCCCGGATGGTACTGTAACTCGATCTCAAAATCCTTCATCAGTTCCAGCCAACGTCTTTGTCTCATGTTCAACTCCTTCTGCGTGAAGACGTACTTCAGGCTCTTGTGATCAGTAAATATCTCTACCCGCTCACCATAAAGGTAGTGCCTCCATAGCTTTAGTGCAAAAATCGTTGCAGCTAGCTCCAAATCGTGCGTCGGGTAGTTCTTCTCGTGGATCCTCAATTGTCTCGATGCGTAGGCCACAACCTTGCCGTGCTGCATCAATACGCATTCGAGTCCGCTCCTGGATGCATCACTGTATACCACAAAGCCTCCGATCCCGACGGTAGTGTCAAGATAGGTGCTGACGTCAGACGCTTCTTCAACTCATCAAAAGCCGTCTGACACTCCTCTGTCCAGATGAACTCCTGGCCCTTACGCGTCAAACGCGTCATAGGCTCAGCAATCTTCGAGAAGTTTTCTACGAACCTCCGATAATATCCGGCAAGTCCGAGAAAGCTCATCACTTCTGTAACTGACGTCGGTGCAGGCCAAGTCTTCACTGCTTCAATCTTCTCTGGATTCACTGCTAATTTGTCTCCTGTAATAATGTGCCCGAGGAAGGATACCTTGCTCAGACAGAACTCACACTTACTGAGCTTGGCATAGAGTCTTTCTCTTCTCAATGTCTCCAGCACGATCCTGAGATGCTCCTCATGCTCCTCGTTGCTCTTAGAGTACACCAAAATGTCGTCGATGAACACCACCACGAACTTGTCCAAGTACTGGTGGAACACCTTGTTCATTAGACTCATGAACACCGCGGGTGCATTGGTTAAACCAAACGGCATCACAATGTACTCATAGTGTCCATACTTCGTCCGAAAGGCCGTCTTCGGAATGTCCTCCTTTCGCACCTTGATCTGGTGGTAGCCTGACCTGAGATCAATCTTCGAAAACACACAAGCACCACTCAATTGGTCAAATAAATCATCAATACGAGGTAACAGATACCTGTTCTTCACCGTCGCAGCATTCAACTCTCTGTAGTCGATGCACAGCCGTACCGACCCGTCCTTCTTCGGTACAAGCAATGCTGGAGCTCCCCATGGTGAAATACTAGCCCGAATAAAACCCAAATCCAATAGTTCATCTATCTGGGTCTTTAACTCGCGTGCCTCCTTCAGTGCCAGTCGATACACATAGGAAGTAATAGGTGGCGTTCATGGATCTAGCTCGATGGAGAACTCTATCTCCCTGTCTGGTGGCAATCCTGGAAGCTCCTCAGGAAAAACGTCCTCAAACTCCGAGACGATCGTCGGGCGTGCTGGTTCCTCTAATGCAATACGTGCCTCAAGGGTGGGGTGATCATCCATCTCTACGGCTCCCCGAGAGAACTCAAACTCGATGTGACCTGGGGGTCGGAATATGACGCATCCACGTCGGCAATCTAACGTCGCATGGTACTGGCTCAACCAACCCATGCCAAGAACCACATCATAGTCTGGCATGGAGAAGACTAAAAATCGGGCACGCATCTCACGCCCGCAAACAATTACTGAACAAGATCTACATGTATCGCTAACAGGTACTATTCTGTCTCCCGTGAGAATTCTCATGGTCTTCGAAAGGGGTGCAGTAGCTACTCTATGGGTGGCTTACATCCTACCCACCTTAAAAAAATAAAAATAAACCCCTGAAATTCAGGGGGCTTACATCCTACCCACCTTACAAAAATTTCGTCCTCGAAATTTAAAAATCATCCAATAGGTCAAACTATAACATGTAGCTGCTCTGGCTACGATACTCAATCTGCTATCCTTGTAATCATCTCTTTTGTTTCTCCTTACAATCTTTTTGGTTCAGGTTCAACAAAGTCCTTCTACCATAAACTACGTCATATATCCTTTAGAATCCTCCATACAAACATGAAACATTTATGTATACCCTAAACTATAGGTCATTCTCTGGGCATGTTTATAAGCCTAAAATGCTCAATCATCAACCATATTTCCAACCTCAATTGTAAATACTTGATTTCCTTATCATATCCTAAGTATCCATATTCTATCAATCTACAGTTCCTTAGCATCATTTGTCGTCAATCCTTTCCTACAGTTTCTCCTTGAAATTATACGTTTAATTCTTATCCTTGGCGTAGGGCCTCTTTCTATATACTCAACAAGTCCTCCGAATATAAATCCTCGATTTCAAAACTTCCGATTTATTAATTATCAATGTACATATGTCTTTGTCTTGTTCCATGTCTTTTTAACTGATATCTTCCCGATCTCGTATGCAATATTATATCCCATTCTAACTCATTATATACCATTCCACATATCGATCTACCCTCTAATCACATGTAATTAGCTAGAGGTAACCAACCAAAATTCTACAAATGCTAAATCCTCAAACTGCTAAGCACCAGATCCTGATCCTCAATCCATAGTCACAATAATATAATATCTCATTTCTCCATCTTTAGATACCCTATCTCGAGTCATACTACCAATGCAATCGTTCTTAAGGGTTTCCAAGTCCACTACAGTCAGTCACCCATACTTGTCCTATAAGCTTAATCTAACCAATCCCTAGGAAAAGTATTTATCACAATCACACAATACATTTATAGTTATACTACAGGATCAGTCAACAAGTTTTGGCTATTTCGGTCGTCTATCAAATAGAAGGTAACAAGGCCTAAGACTGGGTCAAGCAATCCATAACAGTGTCCAAACAAGTTAAAGGGTCAAGCAAGACGGGAAAGTTTATCGGAAAATCTCCAAGAATGGTACGGAGACAACGGGATATATAACGAGAAAAATTACCCAAGAGGTTAACGAAAAAGAGTTTAGTCAAGTCATAGGAAAGATGGAACACAATAATAATTATGTCCAAAAGATAACATGAAAGCAATCCTATTGGAGAGTCCTAGAGAACCTGTAATTCTAGTTGTAGATGTAGATAGAACAGAGTTAATCTAGACGGGAAGGAATAATAATAATAAGAATTTATTCTTGCTCATTCGGTCATAACAAAGTGAACCAAGTTGAGATATGATCTGATAACCATATACGTCTTCCTGAAATCATGTTGCCAGAATTTTCGCCCCACCAGTAAGCTTAGATGCAATAAACGGTAGAGTCATAACTAAGGTATACACCCTATAATCATGTTATCTAGAATCCTCGCCACGCCAACCGGTATGGCTGCGAGAAAATCTAAATTCTATGAATAGGATAGTATATCCAAAATCAGGCTCTATGTTTTTGTCATACCAGCTAATATGGCTGCGATAAATTCTAAACTCCATAAATAAAGCAGATGTTTACCTTATCAGGATATATCATAATTCAATCCACAAAATTTATCACGATGCAAGATCAAAGTTAACAACAAAATCAGAAATTAAATTCAACAACGAATTAAGGAAGAGCAAATGGAATTTAAGCGGAAACAGATTTCTAGGTAAGATTAGAGTGAGATTAGAGTGAGATCCTTGGGGGTCATCCCAAGGGTACAAACTTGGTCTAAATTGACCCACTGAAATACAAACAAGAGGCTAATTATAGCTAACGGTCCTATGCTGTGATGAGTTCTCCTATGTTGCAATCCTAGAAATCCTCTAGGTGTTCTAAATGTTATTCCTAGTATTATCAAGTTGTCCTAGATCCTAATTGCAGGCATGCTTGGTACAATAACGTAACCAAATAATTTAGTCAGGACCTGCATGGGCCACCAAAAAAAAACATGTCACGACCCGTTACCCAAATTGTTGGGCCAGGCCGAGCCATGTCCAGCCTACGCTTGGTTAAAGCGCAGTAAGCTGTTCTAAGAATAGACAATAAATGATCTAAGCTACTAACAGTTCTAAAATCACATTTAAATGTTCATCACAACACAGCATCTATAAGCGAAGGTAACATAAGCACAGACTTAATAATACATAACCAAAGTATCTAACTGGAGACAAAGTCCAGTATCCAAATATAAGAACATACCAAAGTCTCAGTCTCAAAACATATGAAAATAACTAAGCAAGGTTCCCCGCTGGGGCCTCTTCTGGAGCTAAGGCCAGGTCCTCAAAATCAGTGCCAATATGTAACACCTAGCATTTCATCCTCGAAAAGTATACCTACAACGTTATCCTGTCAGGACGGGAGCAAGTACAACCTCTACAACTAAAGTACTGAACATATAATGAAAGAGATGTACAACAAGAAACATGGTGTGATAAGTCTATAAAACAGGAAATACTAGAAACATGGCCTCATGGTACAACTGGGATCACAATATCATAGTAACACAGGGAACATGGCATATCTGAAATCATGGTATATCTCATAATCTATCATGGCAAGGATACACATGTCATAAAGACAGATGTATATGTAATGTTTAAAACTGTAGTAAGTACGTGATCGGTCAATAGATGTACAATGTACTGTGGTACATGTAAATAAAATGTACATACGTACAAGTCAACAAGCATAGGTGTACATCCGTACAGAAATGTGGGATAATGGCCTACGGCAAAGTATGCATATAAAATACGACCTCGCTCGCTACTATAGGGGGGTCATGATCACGTACACTACTATCAGTTTTCCCATAACCCATATTCTATCATGTGAGAGATACGAGAACAGTAAAAACATGTGAGAGACACTGGGAGTAATATAAGCACAGCCGGTACTGGGAACAATATGAAACATGTGAATACTCCGAGTAGTATAAAGCATAGTAAAACATGTACTGAGAACCAGTAAGGAACATGTGAAGATATGATAACTGTCCTAAGCATGGTAGGGACCAATTTAATGTAACATGTGAAGATTTAACTTGCAGTTATTCAGAAAGCAGTATTTTAACAGGGTTAATACATGTTCTAGCATTAAAAGACAGTAAATGAGTGTGTAGATGTACTTGCCTCGAACAAAGCAAGAATACTAGTATGAAGATATAGATGCCTGGTGTCCTGTCAATAATGATATACAAACTCAGTTCTAAGCTATGTTCAATATTACACTAGTGATGAGACATGACTCCTAACTGGACACTAACTAAGTGGAGACCTAGCATAAAAGTCTAATGTGAAGTGCCACTATACACAAACTAACTCTCTAGGGTCTTTATACTAGTGCGGGGTGAGGTCCAATACTATAACAACTCAAATCAACGCAAAACTTGCAAGTTGTAACTACTCAATAAATAAATCAAACGGTACACTAAGTTCCAACAATTTTAGAGATAGACAAAAAGCTTAAATATATATAAAATAAAGTACCAAAATAATCCTTGTTAATTATAGAAATTTATACTAATTTTTCTGGGATTTATAAACCCTCATAAATATTTATTAAAAATCAGCAAACTTAAATATATTGAAAATGAGTTCTGTTTTCCCATTTTTATAAAATACCAAAACTACTTATTAAATGCTAGAAAAATTATAATAAATTAGCTAAATTAACATAATATTTAAATACCATTTTTCCAAGATTTTTACAGCAATTAAAATATATATAAAAATTCAAAACCAGAAAGTAACAATATCTAAAAAAATAATTAATTATAAATTAAGGATAATACATAATCAAAATCTACAGATGTTGTCGGATGATAAAATAAATATCACCAACGTGTCCAGAACGGTCAAATCAGCTAGGATAGCCTACCCATAAGTCCAATTTAGACACAGGGGCAAAACCGTAATTTCGGGTCAAAATGATGTCCGCCGTTGGACACACTTTGCACCGAAAAGCGTGTCAGGATAGAAGTCTACAAAACCTAGCAAATTATATGTCCACGAATTCAGAATGATGATACGAACCCAATGGTATGTCCAAAATGGAATTCCGATGTGCCGATCTCAAAATGATACGTTGACGCGACACTTGGTATCCGGTTTGCACGGAAATGCGTGCCGGAGCAAATGTCTTCAAAACTCAGCAAATTATATGTCAACGAGTCCAGAATGACGATACGAACTCAACGGTATATCTAGAATGGGATTCCGATGAGCCGGCGTCAAAAAGTCCCGTTGACTCAGAAAGTGGGACCCGCTTTGCACCAAAATGCGTGCCAGGGCCCACGTTCTCCAAATCAAGCAAATTTTATATGAAAACAAGTCAGAACGACGCCACGCGTCTACTGGTGGTGTCAGAAATTGAATCCGGAGTCCCGGGTTCAAAAATGGAATTTAACAAGTGCAAATTAAAGAATTCGGACGACCAACTTTGGCGTTGAATTCAACCAACCAAACGTGCTTAAAATGAAACGAAATATAAAGGAGACAGGAAGATGGTTATACCAGCTGTGCACCGGAACTGACGGTGCGCAAAACGGAGCTGCGACGGCGAAGTTATGAGCTGACGAAGTTGGCTCCACGAAACTGTCCAAAAACAGTTCAATTTAAAACGTCAACTTGGTGGCCAGTTTTGAGGTATCAAATGATAAAATTAACGGACGAAAATTGACAGGAGTGAAGATGGATATACCGAGATTGAGACGGAACAAAGAGATCGCCGATCCAACGGTCGGATCTCCCAGAAAATGTGTACGAACTTGCTGCGACGGAGCACGAATTCTGAGTTCCAAACTCGCACGTCACGACGGGATTTCGTGCGAAATGCACGAATAGCCTATGCGTCGCGCCGGGGAGGAAGGCGGCGGCCAGGGGGTGATCGCCGGGGGCTCGCGCACGGTCGGGGGATCTCGCCGGCGGCGGCGGCCGACCATGGTGGCGCGCGCGGCGTGCGTGGGGTGGCGCGTGCGACGCGCGGAGGAGCTGCTGCCCGCTGCTGCTGTGTGCAGCTGCATGCTGCGGCTGCTGCTGGTGGCGCGCGGAGGCGGGCTCGCCGAGCACGGCGGCCGGAGGTGGTGGCCGTGCGGGTGGTGGTGGCGGAGGGCGTTGGTGATGGAGGTGCATGGTGGAGGTGGTTGTAATGGTGATGGAGATGGTGTTTATGATGGTGATGATGATGGTGAAGATGATGAAGGTGTAGGGGGAGGAGAGGGTGAAGCTCGGGGAGGAGCTCCGGCCAGGGGCACGGCGAGGGTGGTGGTGTTCGGCATGGGTGGAGGTGGTGTGTGTGGTTTGTATGTGTGATGAAAGAGGGAGAGAGAGATGCATGTATGTGTGTGTGTAATAAAGAGAGTGAGAGAGAGTTGTGTGATATTTAAAAAGGGAGAGAGGGGAAGTCAGTCCTAAGGGGGGGGTGCTGTTGATGATGGGAGAGGGGGTGTTGTGGGTGTGAATGTAATAAAGGGGGGAGAGAGAGATATTATATGTGTTTGATATTTGTATATATATGTATATATATATATATAAGAGATATTTGTAAAGTGGAGAGAGAAAAATAGATATTTTCAAAATGAAAAAAATAGGAAAATTATGTAGGGTATTTGGGCAGTCATGAGAGGGCAACCTGGAGCTTGGGCTCGGGTTCGGTCGAACCGGGTCGGGTCAAAATCGAACCGGGGGCAATATTCGAATTAAAATAGGGATTTATAATCATGGGTAAATAAATAATATACGGGGACTCCAATAAATGGGACACAAGTTTCATGTGGGTAGTAGGCTTCGTATGGGCCGCGTCCATACTTCGGGTTGACATGCTGGATCGATGTCGGGTCCTGAAATTAAATCGGAAATTAAATCGGGTTTTACGGCAGAAAATAAATCGGCCTAAATTGACCCGGAAGTTGTGCGAAGAAAATGGAGCACAAAATGAAGTGTCTGAGTGGAACATGAAGGTCATGGGTGCAGAGCGTCTCGAGTAGATCATCCATGAGAAGTTGGTTTCGAGAAAATGGCTGATCTGGTGCTCCTAAATTAAAAGCAACGGCAACGTGCAAACGATGATCAAAAATAAAAGTGGAAATAATTATTCAATTATTAATTGGTCTAAGTTGACCCGAACTTGCGCGATACAAAAGAGCACAAGGGAACGAATTCAAGTGGGACATGATATATCAAAACGAAGATAATCTTGTCTACTTCAAAACCCATGAAGAGAGTTTACAGAGATTGGCATCCCTGACGCTCCAGAAGTCAAAGTCATGGAAAGGTACATTAACGATCTAAACAATTAAAAAATAAAACATTTATCGAAAATAATTCATTTAGAAAAATAAAAATAAACCCCTGAAATTCAGGGGGCTTACATCCTACCCACCTTACAAAAATTTCGTCCTCGAAATTTAAAAATCATCCAATAGGTCAAACTATAACATGTAGCTGCTCTGGCTACGATACTCAATCTGCTATCCTTGTAATCATCTCTTTTGTTTCTCCTTACAATCTTTTTGGTTCAGGTTCAACAAAGTCCTTCTACCATAAACTACGTCATATATCCTTTAGAATCCTCCATACAAACATGAAACATTTATGTATACCCTAAACTATAGGTCATTCTCTGGGCATGTTTATAAGCCTAAAATGCTCAATCATCAACCATATTTCCAACCTCAATTGTAAATACTTGATTTCCTTATCATATCCTAAGTATCCATATTCTATCAATCTACAGTTCCTTAGCATCATTTGTCGTCAATCCTTTCCTACAGTTTCTCCTTGAAATTATACGTTTAATTCTTATCCTTGGCGTAGGGCCTCTTTCTATATACTCAACAAGTCCTCCGAATATAAATCCTCGATTTCAAAACTTCCGATTTATTAATTATCAATGTACATATGTCTTTGTCTTGTTCCATGTCTTTTTAACTGATATCTTCCCGATCTCGTATGCAATATTATATCCCATTCTAACTCATTATATACCATTCCACATATCGATCTACCCTCTAATCACATGTAATTAGCTAGAGGTAACCAACCAAAATTCTACAAATGCTAAATCCTCAAACTGCTAAGCACCAGATCCTGATCCTCAATCCATAGTCACAATAATATAATATCTCATTTCTCCATCTTTAGATACCCTATCTCGAGTCATACTACCAATGCAATCGTTCTTAAGGGTTTCCAAGTCCACTACAGTCAGTCACCCATACTTGTCCTATAAGCTTAATCTAACCAATCCCTAGGAAAAGTATTTATCACAATCACACAATACATTTATAGTTATACTACAGGATCAGTCAATAAGTTTTGGCTATTTCGGTCGTCTATCAAATAGAAGGTAACAAGGCCTAAGACTGGGTCAAGCAATCCATAACAGTGTCCAAACAAGTTAAAGGGTCAAGCAAGACGGGAAAGTTTATCGGAAAATCTCCAAGAATGGTACGGAGACAACGGGATATATAACGAGAAAAATTACCCAAGAGGTTAACGAAAAAGAGTTTAGTCAAGTCATAGGAAAGATGGAACACAATAATAATTATGTCCAAAAGATAACATGAAAGCAATCCTATTGGAGAGTCCTAGAGAACCTGTAATTCTAGTTGTAGATGTAGATAGAACAGAGTTAATCTAGACGGGAAGGAATAATAATAATAAGAATTTATTCTTGCTCATTCGGTCATAACAAAGTGAACCAAGTTGAGATATGATCTGATAACCATATACGTCTTCCTGAAATCATGTTGACAGAATTTTCGCCCCACCAGTAAGCTTAGATGCAATAAACGGTAGAGTCATAACTAAGGTATACACCCTATAATCATGTTATCTAGAATCCTCGCCACGCCAACCGGTATGGCTGCGAGAAAATCTAAAATCTATGAATAGGATGTAGGAACCCTAGAGGGGGTTGAATAGGGTCAAGCTAACTAATCAAGCACTTAGCACAGGCAAATTGGTAATTTAAAAATATAAGTGCAAGAGAAGAAGCAAACACAATACCGACACCCGATATATCCTGGTATCCTCCTAAGAGGCAGTCCAGTCCCGGAACTCTCTCCGGCTTTAATCCACTATTTGAGCAAATAGTTACACACGAGTTTGGATCCGAAGAACTCGCCAACTTCTTACACAAGAGCTTTAATCCGAAGGGCTCTCCGACTTCAATCGAGAGTTTGGATACGAAGACTCCCCAACTTCAACCGAGAGTTTGGATACGAAGACTCTCCAACTTCAACCTTTCACAATAGGTTTTGATCTCCTTATACAATAGGATGAAGATCTCACTTTTCAACTCAATAACTCTAACACAATTTGTAGATGGCAAATGAAGGCTTTGTAGAGTTGTATGTGGATAAGCTTTGGTGGTTTGGAAATTTTTAGGCTCAAAGCATCAACCTTGAATGAAGGGGTTCAAGGCTATTTATAACCAAAGCAAAGAAAAGTGCAATAATGCAACTTTCACAGGCTGACGGATCATCCGCCGGATTTCCGCGGAAATCCGCCGGATCATCCGCCTGAATAGTCCAACGGCTATAAAAAGAGCCGTTGGGATCAATCATTCGTAAAATCCAACCGTTGGAATGCAAACGGTCATATGACGGAAAATCCGCCGGAATTCCGCGATTTTCCGCCGGATAATCCGAACACTCACAGAAGGTATTCTGTGAGACCATTCGGATCTTCCGCCGGATTTCTGCGGAGATCCGCCGGATTATCCGCCAGGATTCCGAAGATTGTCCTGGGTTATTATCTACCCTAGCTTTCGATTTTGCCATCCATTTCTTGTGTTTACAATTATTCCTAAGACTCATTACAGACTCCAGATATATTATAGCAGGTGCAGACTTCTTCAGAGTCTTGAAATGATGATGGCATGGCTTGGCTTCTTCCTTTGATAGGTGCTGGCTTTTTCCCTTGGCGGCAGCTGTCCAAAGATATCCAGTTTGCGAAAACTGAATACCTTTCGGGGGCTTCGCCCCCGAACCCCCGACGAGGGGCGCTGCCCCCTCGACCCCCGTCCGCTGACCGGGCAGCGGAACCCGCGGTGCGTGGCTCCAGAGATGTCGTCGGGTGGTTCAGAGAAATCTTGTGGGATCCGTCGTCTTTGGCCCACCATGATTTCTTCATTGCATATGTCCACGTTGATCTTGCTTATTGCTTTTCTGCATGTACATGTTAGACGAACAAAGCAATATCCATAGTAGCAAGTATGATAAATTAAAGCACATTAGGACTATGCAAAGTTTAAGTATAAGTGCTAAGGTGATGGCATAAATGTTAGTGATATCAGAATGATTAAACTTAATTGAATGACCACAATAAAAAATATAGTTTTGATTTTGGCAACCCAATTAAATTTAAGATAGATAAGCTCATATCACTAAGATGTAAACCAATGGGCACATATCACCAAAGATATAAGTATAAGTAGAAATGCTATAGTGATAGTATGAAGATTAGTGATAATGAAATGCTAAACTTAACATATTAACCATATTCAAAAACATGATACAATCATTAGGCCAACAATCTCCCCCTTTTTGATTATGGCAAATCGGTTAAGTTTAGTATAGACATAATAGATGCATGTATCACTAATATACAAAGGACATAAGCAATATCACTAAAAGCACACTACTTAGATTACTTATAAAAGCATACTTAAACTTACTTCTCCCCCTTTGACATGATAAAAAAAAAAGGCTCTCCCGTAATAAGAGATAAAAAGAAATCAATCTCAAGCATAGAAATCAAAGCATGGGGAAGGCATAGACAATCATGATCAAGATATACTAATTGAGGAACAATAGGAGAAGTGTGTAAAGACAAGTATATAAAACTACATACCAAATGTAGAGTACTAAAGAAAATTGCTTGTCAAAACACAATATGGTTGGTAAAACTTAAAAGAATTTGAAGAAAAAGAAATAAGTAGTTTATCAACTTGAAATCCAAGGAATAAATCCAAAACACAATAAGATATGAAATATTGCTCCAGTTTTGGAAGAGAACTATGAAATAAAGGATTTCAAACAAAAGCCATGAGGAATAGATAATTGCAACTAATAGATACCAATTGAGATATGAAAATAAATAAACTTGATACCAATTGAACAGATGTAAACTTGAAACATTGATCAAAGAAACCATTAATAATCATAATTGTCCACAAGTAAATAGTAGAACAAAATAAAAGAATGATCAATGTAAAATATTGTAATTGATATAAAGTAATCTCATTATTTGCAAGATCTATATGCTTATCCAAGTTCATGCATTTGAACTCAATTACCTTATCAAGCTATATGAATACCCTTTAGATAAACATGAAGATAAAAGAGAAAAATACTTGAGAAAGAGAAATTCAGTCGACTTGAATGCCCCCCCTCAAAGTACTACCAAAGGTGATAAAAATCATGAATTTTGGATAAGTCCTCAACAAGGAAAGCCAAACTAACGAAAGCACAATAGTCATCAAGATAATATATGAAAGTTAATATTTAAGAAGATGACTTATTTAATCCATATAAAAGAGAGATAAATGATAAAGACAATAGCATATACTCTCATAAATCCTTCACAAATAAAAGTATCATGACCTCATTCACTTAAGAAAATAAAAAAAAAGAAGGTATGGGTCCATGATGAACTAGGTATACGACATATTTAAGGGTATAAATGAATTGAATCAATTAATTTGCTCCCCCTCAAAATATGCGTATCTAGTTCCAAAGCACTTATAGCATAAAATAGATAACTACAAGATCTAGGGATAAATCAACTATGGATTTTTCCCCCTTGCTCGATGCATATAAGGCTACAATATCGTCAAAAGACGAAAAATATCATCTTTAGTCAAGAAGAGATAACCAATAAATAGCCACTAAAGATGAGAAATCAAAAGAATATTCCAATAAAGCACATATAATCAAAAGATGGCATACATTAGTCTATATAGAAGAATCTCATATTTAAATGTGATAGATTAATGTATGTAATCCTTTGAGAAAATGTCATCATGAAAAAGAGTAAAGTCAATTAAGAACAATCATGATAATAGACATAATATAGCTCAAAAATAAAATAAAAATAAAACTCAAACATCATGTCCATGATTATCTAATTAAGAAATAATCAACCAATTTATTGCTTTGCATGGATTAGATATGTTTTATCGCATATGTACCCATCAACCGGATAATATCCAAACTTTGCTACTTCTAAATGAAAGACCAATAAAGTTCAAATAGCAAAGGTCATATGTGATAAACCATGAGTAGTCAAAGTAGAGTAATAAATTAACTTGACATTTACAAAATTAGATAGTTTAGGACTACTCAATCATTAGGAACATTCATATAGTAAACAAATGAATAAACATGATCCAATGATAAATCTCATCAAGAGAAAATTCAAAATCCATATTTATAAAGAATCTCATAAAAAAAATGAAAAATATGAAAAAGAGTCATTCTCATTTAAATGATTGCAAACATAAACAAGAAGAGATGTAAATGATAATACGATAAAATCATGACTCAAAAAGTGAGAGAAAATTAAGAAAGACTTGCTAATGACTAGTTATGGAAGAGAGTAAAAACAAGGAATCACAAACCTCTAAGAGAAAACAAGATTTAATAAAGAATTTGTAAAACTAGTTTTAGAGATTAAGCATATCACAAATCTTGTTTTTGTAAACTAGCATATCATATATAGATTGAAGTATAGGAATATAGCTAGATGTGTGAAAGTGAGCCAAAATTATATAGCTTAATAATATATCACAAATAAGCAAACTATATAATCCAAATAAGATTAATGAGAGAAGCCATTAACAAGATAAATGTGCTCATTAATTCTTAAGTCACTAACACAAAAAAAAAATACTTGCTTAAGCATAGAGTTCACAATTAAGGGAATACATTTTGAATGATCAAAATGATTTAGAGACTCTTTACTAAGCAAGGATAAGAGCATAAGATGATAAATAAATGAATTAGACTCTTATCAAGTAAAGGACAAAAGAGATGTTCATAAAAACACAATAAAATAAATCTCTTTGCCAAGTATTGAGATTAACCCAAGATAATGAAATGATAGATCAATCTAGAGAATGCAAAATACTATAGCCACATTAAAATAAGTGTATTCTCTAGAAGTGGAAAAATCTCAACATAAAAGCTCAAACCATAGTAGCTAAAGTCATGAGAAATATGATGTAACAATTACATGTATTCTCATGTGCTACAAAAACATCATTGGGCAACAATAATTCAAAAAGAAGCATAAACCCAAGGAATGAGCAAAGAAGGATCATTAAAAACAAGAAAGCTGATCGGATTATCCGTCGGATTTCAGCGGAAGTCCGGCGGATGATCCGAACTTAGTGCTCACAAAGCTGCTGGAATTGATCGGATTATCCGTCGGATTTCAGCGAAAGTCCGTCGGATTATCCAACTCTCTATAAAATCAAATTCTCAAAGATCTTTCATAAATAGTCATGAACAAGACACTAATAAAAAATTTCTCTCAACATCCCAACCAAAAGTTAGAAATCATATATATATGAAACTACAAATATCACGAATAGGCATACATGAAAAGATCAAAAATTAATTAAGAACATGTATCCATAATGCCAACCAAAAAGCCAAGAAGATATAATCAAGAATAAGGCTTTTAGGAAGAAGCTAATTGATTCAAGATGAAATACACAAATTTGATCAAATGAATCAATAGCTAAAGAATATGAGATAGGCACAAGTTTGAAAGTAACAAGTATAATTAAATACTCTTCAAATCAAAATAAACTTTAGCTTAACTCATATGCCTACATAAAGGTATTTATACAAAAATAGATATCAATATAAGAGATACATGAACTATATGTAAATGAAAATTTTAATAAATATAGTCATGTATCCTTAATGAATATTTGAGAAACCATCACAAATTCAAGAGCATGTATAAATAAACTTTATTAGGCAAAGACGTAATTAATTCTCATGAAGATAATCAAGATAAAGTATGAGAATCAATAATGAATATATTATGTAAACACAAGGTTAAAGAGGAAGTATAAGTGTATACTTGTCAAGTGATAAGAAGCTTGTGCTAAACATATATATTCACAAATACCGATTTAAAGTAAATATTACATATTAAGAAAAAATCGGTAAGAAGTAACTATTCTCAAAAACTTTAAAGACGGAGAGTTAAAATCATATTAACTCAAATCAAAATCAAGCTCCTATGGACTAAAGTGATATGCATGCTTCATAATATAGAGATTAAGAATAACAAGCATGCATAAATTAAATGTGTCATACTTAATAGAAAATGAGTGATAAACTACAAGTGTGAACTAAACATTTAAGCTAAGTAACTAGTCATGCTAGATAAAAGAAATAATAAGAAAATTAACTAAGCATGCTAGTATTACATCTCACATTGATTTATACAATAAGCAACTAAGGATATCAATGTGATCTAGTAGCAAAATATCAAGAGAAACATGCTAGATTCTACTAATATAAATCATTTAAAGAGAATCGTTTAGCATGTTACCAAAGTGGCTCTAGTGGCCACACTTGTGTTGGTGCAATTGCTTGAAAGATGACCTTTGAGCTTTGCAACCACCAACACGCTCCTTGGTGCTATGTCCCGATAAAAGAAGCTCCACCTACAACATTAGGCGAAGACTTTGGTATCCAAAAGAACTTGGATCCACATTTGTTAGCTTTAGGGACCCATATACTATTTACTCTAGCAGTGGTAGAAAAACTCCTACGAATAGGACAAGTTAAGCTCATATGTCCAATGCGAGAGCAATAGAAGCACCTAATACTAGTGTGTGCACATGTATCCGAATGAGCATGGTTATGAACATGTGACATACTAGAATGATGAGTATCTCTAGGGTGAGCATGAGAAGATTTGGTTTTAAGAATATTATGTTCTAATATCAAATCATCATGCATACAAGTAAGAGAATCAAATTTAACAATTAAAGCATTATTCTCTTTTTCAAATAAAGCAATTCTAGAAATAAAATCATCATTTTGTTTCTTTAAAGAGTTAATAGAAGAATCCTGCAAATGATTAAGCTCATGTGTTTGCCTCTTAAGATCTTCTATTGATGAGGAAAGAGATTTGATTTTCAAAATTAAAGCCTCATTCAAACTCTTTAAAGAAACACAAGATGAGTTTTGAGAATCAAGTCTAGATAATAAAATATTGTTTTCATTTCTCAAAAACTCATTTGCTTCTTCTAAATGAATAACCTTTTCAGAAAGTTCTTCATTTGTAGAATGAAGGTTGTCAAGAATCTCTAAGGATTGTTTAGCCATGGCTTTCCACTTAGAGCATTTCTTGCATTTAGAAGAAACATGATTGTCTATGCTACTAGAAATAAAACCCTCTTTATCGGAGGATGAGGAATAGGTTGCCATAGAAAAATAACAAGGATCTACTCTAAGGATGTTAAGCCTAACAATAGAGTCCTTGCTCTGATACCAATTGTAGGAACCCTAGAGGGGGGGGTGAATAGGGTCAAGCTAACTAATCAAGCACTTAGCACAGGCAAATTGGCAATTTAAAAATATAAGTGCAAGAGAAGAAGCAAACACAATACCGACACCCGATATATCCTGGTATCCTCCTAAGAGGCAGTCCAGTCCCGGAACTCTCTCCGGCTTTAATCTACTATTTGAGCAAATAGTTACACACGAGTTTGGATCCGAAGAACTCGCCAACTTCTTACACAAGAGCTTTAATCCGAAGGGCTCTCCGACTTCAATCGAGAGTTTGGATACGAAGACTCCCCAACTTCAACCGAGAGTTTGGATACGAAGACTCTCCAACTTCAACCTTTCACAATAGGTTTTGATCTCCTTATACAATAGGATGAAGATCTCACTTTTCAACTCAATAACTCTAACACAATTTGTAGATGGCAAATGAAGGCTTTGTAGAGTTGTATGTGGATAAGCTTTGGTGGTTTAGAAATTTTTAGGCTCAAAGCATCAACCTTGAATGAAGGGGTTCAAGGCTATTTATAACCAAAGCAAAGGAAAGTGCAATAATGCAACTTTCACAGGCTGACGGATCATCCGCCGGATTTCTGCGGAAATCCGCCGGATCATCCGCCTGAATAGTCCAACGGCTATAAAAAGAGCCGTTGGGATCAATCATTCGTAAAATCCAACCGTTGGAATGCAAACGGTCATATGACGGAAAATCCGCCGGAATTTCGCAATTTTCTGCCGGATAATCCGAACACTCACAGAAGGTATTCTGTGAGACCATTCGGATCTTCCGCCGGATTTCCGCGGAGATCCGCCGGATTATCCGCCAGGATTCCGAAGATTGTCCTGGATTATTATCTACCCTAGCTTTCGATTTTGCCATCCATTTCTTGTGTTTACAATTATTCCTAAGACTCATTACAGACTCCAGATATATTATAGCAGGTGCAGACTTCTTCAGAGTCTTGAAATGATGATGGCATGGCTTGGCTTCTTTCTTTGATAGGTGCTGGCTTTTTTCCTTGGCGGCAGCTGTCCAAAGATATCCAGTTTGCGAAAACTGAATACCTTTCGGGGGCTTCGCCCCCGAACCCCCGACGAGGGGCACTGCCCCCTCGACCCCCGTCCGCTGACCGGGCAGCGGAACCCGCGGTGCGTGGCTCCAGAGATGTCGTCGGGTGGTTCAGAGAAATCTTGTGGGATCCGTCGTCTTTGGCCCACCATGATTTCTTCATTGCATATGTCCACGTTGATCTTGCTTATTACTTTTCTGCATGTACATGTTAGACGAACAAAGCAATATCCATAGTAGCAAGTATGATAAATTAAAGCACATTAGGACTATGCAAAGTTTAAGTATAAGTGCTAAGGTGATGGCATAAATGTTAGTGATATCAGAATGATTAAACTTAATTGAATGACCACAATCAAAAACATAGTTTTGATTTTGGCAACCCAATTAAATTTAAGATAGATAAGCTCATATCACTAAGATGTAAACCAATGGGCACATATCACCAAAGATATAAGTATAAGTAAAAATGCTATAGTGATAGTATGAAGATTAGTGATAATGAAATGCTAAACTTAACATATTAACCATATTCAAAAACATGATACAATCATTGGGCCAACATAGGATAGTATATCCAAAATCAGGCTCTATGTTTTTGTCATACCAGCTAATATGGCTGCGATAAATTCTAAACTCCATAAATAAAGCAGACGTTTACCTTATCAGGATATATCATAATTCAATCCACAAAATTTATCACGATGCAAGATCAAAGTTAACAAAAAAATTAGAAATTAAATTCAACAACGAATTAAGGAAGAGCAAATGGAATTTAAGCGGAAACAGATTTCTAGGTAAGATTAGAGTGAGATTAGAGTGAGATCCTTGGGGGTCATCCCAAGGGTACAAACTTGGTCTAAATTGACCCACTGAAATACAAACAAGAGGCTAATTATAGCTAACGGTTCTATGCTGTGATGAGTTCTCCTATGTTGCAATCCTAGAAATCCTCTAGGTGTTCTAAATGTTATTTCTAGTATTATCAAGTTGTCCTAGATCCTAATTGCAGGCATGCTTGGTACAATAACGTAACCAAACAATTTAGTCAGGACCTGCATGGGCCACCAAAAAAATATATGTCATGACCCGTTACCCAAATTGTTGGGCCAGGCCGAGCCATGTCCAGCCTACGCTTGGTTAAAGCGCAGTAAGCTGTTCTAAGAATAGACAATAAATGATCTAAGCTACTAACAGTTCTAAAATCACATTTAAATGTTCATCACAACACAGCATCTATAAGCGAAGGTAACATAAGCACAGACTTAATAATACATAACCAAAGTATCTAACTGGAGACAAAGTCCAGTATCCAAATATAAGAACATACCAAAGTCTCAGTCTCAAAACATATGAAAATAACTAAGCAAGGTTCCCCGCTGGGGCCTCTTCTGGAGCTAAGGCCAGGTCCTCAAAATCAGTGCCAATATGTAACACCTAGCATTTCATCCTCGAAAAGTATACCTACAACGTTATCCTGTCAGGACGGGAGCAAGTACAACCTCTACAACTAAAGTACTGAACATATAATGAAAGAGATGTACAACAAGAAACATGGTGTAATAAGTCTATAAAACAGGAAATACTAGAAACATGGCCTCATGGTACAACTGGGATCACAATATCATAGTAACACAGGAAACATGGCATATCTGGAATCATGGTATATCTCATAATCTATCATGGCAAGGATACACATGTCATAAAGACAGATATATATGTAATGTTTAAAACTGTAGTAAGTACATGATCGGTCAATAGATGTACAATGTACTGTAGTACATGTAAATAAAATGTACATACGTACAAGTCAACAAGCATAGGTGTACATCCGTACAGAAATGCAGGATAATGGCATACGACAAAGTATGCATATAAAATGCGACCTC
The DNA here is from genome assembly GCA_029216955.1 of Iris pallida. Classification (NCBI taxonomy): domain Eukaryota; kingdom Viridiplantae; phylum Streptophyta; class Magnoliopsida; order Asparagales; family Iridaceae; genus Iris; species Iris pallida. Next base: position 2,850,329 of record JANAVB010018000.1, on the reverse strand, counting down.
GCTCGCTACTATAGGGGGGTCATGATCACGTACACTACTATCAGTTTTCCCATAACCCATATTCTATCATGTGAGAGATACGAGAACAGTAAAAACATGTGAGAGACACTGGGAGTAATATAAGCACAGCCGGTACTGGGAACAATATGAAACATGTGAATACTCCGAGTAGTATAAAGCATAGTAAAACATGTACTGAGAACCAGTAAGGAACATGTGAAGATATGATAACTGTCCTAAATATGGTAGGGACCAATTTAATGTAACATGTGAAGATTTAACTTGCAGTTATTCAGAAAGCAGTATTTTAACAGGGTTAATACATGTTCTAGCATTAAAAGACAGTAAATGAGTGTGTAGATGTACTTGCCTCGAACAAAGAAAGAATACTAGTACGAAGATATAGATGCCTGGTGTCCTGTCAATAATGATATACAAACTCAGTTCTAAGCTATGTTCAATATTACACTAGTGGTGAGACATGACTCCTAACTGGACACTAACTAAGTGGAGACCTAGCATAAAAGTCTAATGTGAAGTGCCACTATACACAAACTAACTCTCTAGGATCTTTATACTAGTGCGGGGTGAGGTCCAATACTATAACAACTCAAATCAACGCAAAACTTGCAAGTTGTAACTACTCAATAAATAAATCAAACGGTACACTAAGTTCCAACAATTTTAGAGATAGACAAAAAGCTTAAATATATATAAAATAAAGTACCAAAATAATCCTTGTTAATTATAGAAATTTATACTAATTTTTCTGGGATTTATAAACCCTCATAAATATTTATTAAAAATCAGCAAACTTAAATATATTGAAAATGAGTTCTGTTTTTCCATTTTTATAAAATACCAAAAGTACTTATTAAATGCTAGAAAAATTATAATAAATTAGCTAAATTAACATAATATTTAAATACCATTTTTCCAAGATTTTTACAGCAATTAAAATATATATAAAAATTTAAAACCAGAAAGTAACAATATCTAGAAAAATAATTAATTATAAATTAAGGATAATACATAATCAAAATCTACAGATGTTGTCGGATGATAAAATAAATATCACCAACGTGTCCAGAACGGTCAAATCAGCTAGGATAGCCTACCCATAAGTCCAATTTAGACACAGGGGCAAAACCGTAATTTCGGGTCAAAATGATGTCCGCCGTTGGACACACTTTGCACCGAAAAGCGTGTCGAGATAGAAGTCTACAAAACCTAGCAAATTATATGTCCACGAATCCAGAATGATGATACGAACCCAATGGTATGTCCAAAATGGAATTCCGATGTGCCGATCTCTAAATGATACGTTGACGCGACACTTGGTATCCGGTTTGCACGGAAATGCGTGCCGGAGCAAATGTCTTCAAAACTCAAAAAATTATATGTCAATGAGTCCAGAATGACGATACGAACTCAACGGTATATCCAGAATGGGATTCCGATGAGCCGGCGTCAAAAAGTCCCGTTGACTCAGAAAGTGGGACCCGCTTTGCACCAAAATACGTGCCAGGGCCCACGTTCTCCAAATCAAGCAAATTTTATATGAAAACAAGCCAGAACGACGCCACGAGTCTACTGGTGGTGTCGGAAATTGAATCCGGAGTCCCGGGTTCAAAAATAGAATTTAACAAGTGCAAATTAAAGAATTCGGACGGCCAACTTTGGCGTCGAATTCAACCAACCAAACGTGCTTAAAATGAAACGAAATATAAAGGAGACAGGAAGATGGTTATACCAGATGTGCACCGGAACTGACAGTGCGCAAAACGGAGCTGCGACGGCGAAGTTACGAGCTGACGAAGTCGGCTCCACGAAACTGTCCAAAAATAGTTCAATTTAAAACGTTAATTTGGTGGCCAGTTTTGAGGTATCAAATGATAAAATTAACGGACGAAAATTGACAGGAGTGAAGATGGATATACCGAGATTGAGACGGATCAAAGAGATCGCCGATCCAACGGTCGGATCTTCCAGAAAACGTGCACGAACTTGCTGCGACGGAGCACGAATTCTGAGTTCCAAACTCGCGCGTCACGACGGGATTTCGTGCGAAATGCACGAATAGCCTATGCGTCGCGCCGGGGAGGAAGGCGGCTGCCAGGGGGTGATCGCCGGAGGCTCGCGCACGGTCGGGGGGTCTCGCCGGCGGCGGCGGCCGACCGTGGTGGCGCGCGCGGCGTGCGTGGGGTGGCGCGTGCGACGCGCGGAGGAGCTGCTGCCCGCTGCTGCTGTGTGCAGCTGCATGCTGCGGCTGCTGCTGGTGGCGCGCGCAGGCGGGCTCGCCGAGCACGGCGGTCGGAGGTGGTGGCCGTACGGGTGGTGGTGGCGGAGGGTGTTGGTGATGGAGGTGCATGGTGGAGGTGGTTGTAATGGTGATGGAGATGGTGTTTATGATGGTGATGATGATGGTGAAGATGATGAAGGTGTAGGGGGAGGAGAGGGTGAAGCTCGGGGAGGAGCTCCGGCCAGGGGCACGGCGAGGGTGGTAGTGTTCGGCATGGGTGGGGGTGGTGTGTGTGGTTTGTATGTGTGATGAAAGAGGGAGAGAGAGATGCATGTATGTGTGTGTGTAATAAAGAGAGTGAGAGAGAGTTGTGTGATATTTAAAAAGGGAGAGAGGGGAAGTCGGTCCTAAGGGGGGGTGCTGTTGATGATGGGAGAGGGGGTGTTGTGGGTGTGAATGTAATAAAGGGGGGAGAGAGAGATATTATATGTGTTTGATATTTGTATATATATGTATATATATATATATAAGAGATATTTGTAAAGTGGAGAGAGAAAAATAGATATTTTCAAAATGGGAAAAATAGGAAAATTATGTAGGGTATTTGGGCAGTCATGAGAGGGCAACCTGGAGCTTGGGCTCGGGTTCGGTCGAACCGGGTCGGGTCAAAATCGAACCGGGGGCAATATTCGAATTAAAATAGGGATTTATAATCATGGGTAAATAAATAATATACGGGGACTCCAATAAATGGGACACAAGTTTCATGTGGGTAGTAGGCTTCGTATGGGCCGCGTCCATACTTCGGGTTGACATGCTGGATCGATGTCGGGTCCTGAAATTAAATCGGAAATTAAATCGGGTTTTACGGCAGAAAATAAATCGGCCTAAATTGACCCGGAAGTTGTGCGAAGAAAATGGAGCACAAAATGAAGTGTCTGAGTGGGACACGAAGGTCATGGGTGAAGAGCGTCTCGAGTAGATCATCCATGAGAAGTTGGTTTCGAGAAAATGGCTGATCTGGTGCTCCTAAATTAAAAGCAACGGCAACGTGCAAACGATGATCAAAAATAAAAGTGGGAATAATTATTCAATTATTAATTGGTCTAAGTTGACCCGAACTTGCGCGATACAAAAGAGCACAAGGGAACAAATTCAAGTAGGACATAATATATCAAAACGAAGATAATCTTGTCTACTTCAAAACCCATGAAGAGAGTTTACAGAGATTGGCATCCCTGACGCTACAGAAGTCAAAGTCATGGAAAGGTACATTAACGATCTAAACAATTAAAAAATAAAACATTTATCGAAAATAATTCATTTAGAAAAATAAAAATAAACCCCTGAAATTCAGGGGGCTTACACTCAAAGCGCAGCCCGTCATAGAACTTCTCGGCCTTCTTCTCCTCCGGTCGGGTCCTAGCCGATGCTCCTCGGCCAACCACCAATGGTGTGCATTGTCCGTCAGCTGCATTCTGACGACCTTCATCTATCTGTCCCTTGGAAGCTCTGCAGCCTCCAACTGGTGCTCGATGCTAGTAAGCCATGCATGAACCTCTGTAGGCTCCTCTGTGTCCGAAAATAGAAGGGGCACCATGTGACGAAAGTCCTTGATAGACCCCGTCGAAGGTCGTCACTCCGGTGGTATCACCTGCTCCAGCGCAGTGACGATACTCTCCCTCAGAGTATCCGCTTGGTGTTGCTGAGCCTGCTGTTGTGCCTGATACTGAATATGCTGTTGGGCTTGCATCATGGCGTAAAACATTTGATACATCTACTGCCCGTCTGCCTGCTGTCCTGGTGGCAGAAATGGTATGTACGGTATCTGCGGTGGAGGCGGAGGCGCTGGCTGCTGCTGCGGCTCTGTCCTCTACGGCTGTTGCTGCCCCGGCTGTGTCTGGTGGCGCTGCTCGGCTGGCGGCCCCTCAGTCTGCTGAGAAATCTGAACAAGGGGAGCTGGGTTCAGCATGAGTGTCTGCCTTGGGGTTGGCTCGTGTAATGCCTGTAGTTCGTATTACGTATTTCTGGAATACGTATACATATTTATTATTGTATTGCATGATTCCTTGTTTAGTTTTCTTCATGGCTTGGCTTGGTTTATTCTTGGCCCGGGTTGGTTTGGTTCGGTTGGAATTATTTTGGTTCATCATGAACCATGGATAAACCCCCTACCTACCACCACCTTTGATATTTATTGCCATTTCTTCTTTCTCTCTCTTCATTACTCATCTTCTTCTTCCCCATTACTTCCTTACCTACCAAAGAGAGGGAGAGAGAGGTCTAGACAAGTGCAACTTGCTTCCACAAGAGAGCTTATTTTTATTGTTCCATTAGCTTCTCTTCATGTTTCTAAGACACATTAGAACTTGTCATTTTCCATTTTGAGGCTTTAATTTTTGTAGATCTAGGAATTAGCTATTTTTGGATTTTGGTGGTTTTGATCTATCAAACTTCTTTGTTTTCAAGTTTTGATGGTTCCATGTTGTAGAGAATTTTATTCTACCCAATTTTGACCCTTGAAAAGTTGGATTTGGACTTATTTTGACCAAGTTATGGACTTTTGAAGCTTTGGGTTCAACCATGGAGTTTCTGCTGATTTGGAGAAGACAGTGAGCAGTGCGCGAGCTTTTTAGCTTGCGCCACTGAGCTGCACACGCTCTTTAGCGCAGCACAGTCCGATCCATACGCTGCCTTTTGGGAGCGTATGACTCGCATACGCTCGCTTGCTTGACAAGGAGTCGTATGGACCCCATACGCTGCCTTTTGGGAGCGTATGACTCGCATACGCTCGCTTGCTTGACAAGGAGTCGTATGGACCCCATACGCTGCCTTTTGGGAGCGTATGACTCGCATACGCTCGCTTGCTTGACAAGGAGTCGTATGGACCCCATACGCTGTCTTTTGGAGGCGTATGACTCGCATACGCTCGCTTGCTTGACGAGGAGTCGTATTGAGTACATACGCTGCCTTTTTGGAAGCGTATGACTTGAGCGTAGCCTGACTTGAGTATAGCCTGACCTGAGCGTAGCTTGACCTGAGCGTACGCTGACTTGAGCGTAGCCTGACCTGAGCGTAGCTTGACCTGAGCGTAGCCTGATTACCCTGGATCTTCTATAGCCCTGTATATTGATATTTTATTAGATATTTTATGCCCATTTTATATCCTTATACCTTTTGTCATGAACTTGATAATCACGAATTTATGTAATATGTTTGGAAAGGACAACTGAGCCTGACACGATAGTGACCCGTAGTGGTGCACTCCTGACATGAGTAACCTGACATGACCTGATAGTGGCCCGTCGTGGCGCACTCCTGACAAGTACACTTGGCATGATAACCTGACATGATTATCTCGAATAGCTGTTGCGACGGCTACCTGACATGACATGACCTGTATAATTAATCTGGACACCGTGGGCGATTGTGCTTGTATAAATAAACCAGTCCTGTCTTGCATCATGTCTAGGATGGGACTCCTGAGTACCACGGTCAGGAGTACCTATTAAAATAAACTAAGGGCTAATAACTAGATTAATACATTAGTCATGAAGAGATTTCCCAGCTACAGGCAATCCCGTTACCTGGGCACGCCTTGGGATCTGTAGCCTGCCGTCGAGTAGGGCACATTTCCAGCACACTGTCATGTGTTGCACCCTTCAAGCTACCTAAGGGTACATTCGTTTCCTGGACGATGTACCCACCTGAATTCAACTCTAATCTTTTAACCCGGGTAACCTGGATGGTCTGCAGGACTTGTGGCTGTGGAATAATTTCACTGCATCTTGTTAGTAATTAGGCTTGTGACAACCCTAGTTAGTTAAAGTATCAAGCCGTAATTCTTGCTTGGCCGTGAAGTGATTGGACGGAGTCTAACCAGTCTAGTCTTGCCCTGATCCTGTTCCAGATTACTTCCTGACCAGAATGCTTGTATTTATTTTACCGATAAATGGTGAGAATTCCAAGTTCTGTTCAGATGAAGGGTTACAACCCCGGTCATTGTTTGGTTTACGGGTTGTAACCTGGTTATCTGAATAGTTCCATGGTTATCTCGTCGTATATCATCCTGGTGTACTTTTTTATTTCCAGTTCTTACTTTTATTTATATCTTGTGCTGATTGCTGGTTTTAGTTCTTAAGTGAAGCTTCCTTTGTGGCACTTGCTCTTTCTGGGGTTTGACCCAGCTGGTTTTGTGTAGCCAGATTTCGGAGCAGCTCTAGAGGATCTACCGACCTTCCAGCCAGATGGTAGCCACTAGACGGAACCCTGGCAACGAGTGGATTATTTTTGGCTCTTCCACTCTATTGTAAAAATTATTCTTTTGAGGCGTTTAGCCGACGAGCACCTGTTTAGCTCGATTGTACTTACTTACTGTCTGCCCATGGGCTGTAACATGATTAACAGATCCTAGGGTTGATCATGTATGACTAAACTCTTGCTAGTCCTGACATTTTATAACGACTAGCTTCATGATCAGCTGAATATGTAATGTTTGGGACGCCTTACTATTGTATATTTAATGATCATACATCTTGTGACTTTTACTTACTTGCTTGTGATTGAGACACTAGGCTTGTTCATGACTTTAAGAGACTGCTGGCTTGTAGATAAACCCTCATGTATCTAGACAGCCATGACCGTATAGCGAGATGGATTCCATTTCATATACGTAGCTGGCTATGTCTGCCCCCGCTCTCCAGTATTCTGGTTCTGGGGCATGACATGGTTTAAGTGGTGGCCCATGCAGGTCTTATAAATCAAGATATGTGAAGGTTTACCGAATAGATGTCTCAATCAGTATTCGTCCTTGATCTCTGCTCGTATCTTCTGAATCCCTGGATTCTTGTCCTGATCATATGCTTGTATCGTTGATCTGTCCTGGTCCTTCCTTATTGTTCCCTATGTCGTCTTCTTCAGCGGCATTGTTCGTGGTCCTACCGACCAGCAAGGCGGAGCACCTCCCGTGGACCAGTAGCAACCTGGAGATCAAGCCCAACATTCCGGAGTAGCCTTCAGAGTCGTACCTTCTGGCGGAGAGCCACCAGTCCAGCCAGTTCAACCTGTAGAATATGATGACGGCACTTTGGTAGGACTCGTCAGGACCTTGATAGCTTCCCAAGACCGGCGTGGAGATGCCTTGCACCAAGCTGTGACGGATGCTTTGACCCGGGGTGGTCATCAGGGTAACAGCGCGGCCAACAGCTTCAAACGCTTGAACCCTCCATTCTTCGACGGTAGTGAAGATGCTATCGCAGCAGATGCATGGCTTCAGGACACAGAGGTGATTCTAGAAGCAGCCAGGACCCTAGAGAATGAGAAGGTGGCCGTTGTGCGCCTGCAGTTGTTAGATCTTGCCCGCAGCTGGTGGGCAGCGCAGACCGTTGGATTAGCAGCACTCATTGCTTGGGCAGTACTCAGAGAGAGATTCCAGACCAAGTATTTCGATGCCGTGGCTCGGTATGATCTGCAGACGAGGTTTACCAATCTGAAGCAAGAAGACAGGACGGTCGACGGATATGCGGCCGAGTTTTCCAGACTCAGTCGGTTTGCTCCCACTTTGGTGGCAATCGAGTATGATAGAGCCCAGCGGTTCCAGCAAGGACTTCACCTGGAGATCTTGTTGGCAGTTGAGCAGTTTGAGCATCAGACTTTTGATGCAGTCTTGAGAGCAGCCCGGAGACATGAGTATACCTCCCAGAGGATTGTGGATAGGACCGGAGGTCGGAAGAGATCTCACGGCCAGATGAATCAGTCTTCAGCACCGGCCCCGGCAGTCAGGGCTTTGACTATTGGAGCTCCGAGGCGAGCGGCCTCCGTGACGTCGGTTCAGCATTCAACTCCGACGTACCCTCAGCAGCAGAAGCAGAAGCAGTCTTCCGCAGTGGGATGTTCTCATTGTGGGAAGCCAGGCCATGTGGTGGCAGAGTGCCGTAGGGCACAGGAATTGTGTCTGGCTTGTGGAGCAGCAGACCATAGGGTTGGATCCTGTCCGAACAGGGGTGGTCCATCATCGTCCAACCTTTCTAGTTCTTCGGTGAGAGGACCAGCACCGGTCCAGCAGCAGCAGTATCCATTGCCGAGGCCCTTGCCGCCTCAGACCCAAGTGTTCCAGCAGCAGAACCTCCAGCAGTATGTACAAGTCCAAGCCCAGAGTCAGAGCAGGCAGCGAGCATTTCAGCAGAGGGGACCAGCACCCCGAGGGCACGGTCAGGCTATGGTGATGACCGTGGAGGAAGGATTGGCACCAGGAGAGGTAGTGGCAGGTACTATTCTCGTCAACTCCTTTCCAGCTTCAGCTTTATTTGATTCTGGTGCATCGCATTCATTTATGTCTGCACGATTCGCGACACGGGTAGGATTGAAGCCCGAGTCATTATCAGTAAGGCTTAATATACTTACTGGTAATGGACTTGTGGGAGTAGATAGAGTGTTTTCTTCGTGTCGGATCGTAGTTAGCGGTAGAGAATTCCCCGCTAGATTGATAGAGTTCCCGATGTCCGATTATGATGTGGTCCTAGGGATGGATTGGTTGAGGAACCAGTATGCTAGAATAGACTGCCATATTGGTAGGGTTGTTTTTAGCATTCCAGGCGAGTCAGAGTTTTCTTTCTCCCGAGGCGCAGTTGAGTCATCTCCTCCAGTATTGCGGATGGCAGTAGCAGCAGTTCAGTTGGCCAAGATAGTCGAGGAGTTTCCAGATGTTTTCCCAGTAGAACTTCTAGGTATGCCTCCGGAGCGGGAGATCGAGTTCACTATAGACTTGATTCCCGGGACAGCCCCAGTGTCAAAGAGATTCTACAGGATGGCGCCGTCAGAGTTGGAGATATTGTACAAGATGATTGAAGAACTCAGAACCAAGGGATTCATTCGTGCTAGTGGATCGCCTTGGGGAGCCCCAATGCTTCTTGTGAAAAAGAAGGATGGTATGTCCAGGTTATGTGTTGATTATCGTACCTTGAACTCAGTGACAATCAAGAACAGATACCCTCTTCCGAGGATAGATGACTTATTTGATCAACTCAAGGGGGCTTCAGTATTCTCGAAGATTGATTTGCGCTCAGGTTATCATCAGATCAGAGTCAGAGAGCAGGACATCCCGAAGACAGCTTTTAGATCGAGATATGGGCATTAGGAATTCCTTGTTATGCCTTTTGGAGCAACCAATGCGCCGACAGTATTCATGGACCTCATGAATCGTATTTTTATGCCTTACTTGGATCAGTTTGTGATTGTGTTCTTGGATGACATTCTGGTCTACAGCAAGAGTGAGACGGAACATGAGCAGCATCTCCGTATAGTTCTTCAGATCCTCAGGGAGCACCAGCTGTATGCCAAGTTCAGTAAATGCGAGTTCTGGCTCGATCGCATTTCGTACTTGGGTCATATCATCACCAGAGGAGGAGTAGAAGTGGATCCCCAGAAGATTGTAGCTATTGTGTCATGGCCAGTACCCAGCACAGTTGCAGAGGTTCGTAATTTTCTTGGATTGGCTGGCTATTACCGGCGATTTGTTTCAGACTTTGCTCGGATATCAGCACCATTAACCCAGTTGACCCGCAAGGATGCGCAGTTTGATTGGACAGCAGAGTGTCAGAGTTCTTTTGAACAGTTGAAGCGAGGCCTGATAACAGCTCCTATTCTCACGCTTCCAGATGGAACCGGAGGATTCTCAGTGTATTATGATGCTTCAGGCAGAGGTTTAGGATGTGTTCTGATGCAGCATGGGAAGGTAATAGCTTATGCGTCACGACAACTTCGTGATCATGAGAGGAATTACCCAACCCATGACTTGGAGCTGGCAGCAGTGGTGTTTGCACTTAAGTTGTGGAGGTACTACTTGTATGGAGACAGGGTGGAGATTTTCACCGACCACAAGAGCCTGAAGTATGTTCTCACCCAGAAGGATCTTAACATGCGTCAGAGGAGATGGCTGGAGCTACTTGTGGATTATGATGTCAACTTGCAGTATCATTCCGGGAAGGCCAACGTCGTTGCAGATGCATTGAGCAGGAGAGCCGGAGCTTATTTCCTAACAGCGCAACCAGAGCTGTTAACAGATCTTCAGAAGATGGATATTGAAGTTGTTCTCCCTTCCAGTGTGGCCTTGATGGCCAGTATGCAAGTTCACTCCACTATAGTCGAGAGGATCCGGATGGCACAGTCGGCCGATTCCAAGCTTCAGCGACTCAGAGCAGAGTGTGAGGCAGGACGAAGACCAGAGTTATGCATTCATGAGGATGGTACACTTCGACATGGTAAGCGTCTTTGTGTACCCAACGGAGATATCCGGCAGGAGATCATGTCAGAAGCGCACAGTTCGCAGTATTCCATCTATCCCGGCAGTACGAAGATGTACCGTGATATCCGGCAGCATTTCTGGTGGAATGGCATGAAGCGGGAGATAGCTCGGTTTGTCTTTCGATGTTTGGTTTGCCAACAAGTTAAAGCCGAACATCAGAGACCGGCTGGACTTCTTCAGCCCTTACCGATTCCAGAATGGAAGTGGGAGCATGTGACCATAGATTTTGTGACTGGACTACCTAGATCCCCAGCTGGTAGAGATGCTATCTGGGTTATAGTTGACAGGCTCACGAAAGTGGCTCACTTTCTTCCATTCAGAGTTGGTCAGTCGACGGCTCAGTTAGCAGAGATGTACCTCAGGCAGATTATCAGATTTCACGGTGTGCCAGTCAGTATCACCTCGGACCGAGATTCAAGATTTACGTCGCACTTTTGGCGTAGCTTACAAGAGAGTTTGGGAACTCATCTCCAGTTCAGTTCGGCATATCACCCGCAGACAGATGGCCAGTCGGAGCGCACGATCAAGACTCTTGAAGACATGTTACGGTCTTGTACACTTGACTTCGGTGGTTCATGGGAAGATCACTTGCACCTGGTGGAATTCTCGTACAACAACAGTTTCCAGGCCAGTATCCAGATGGCACCGTTCGAGGCACTGTATGTTAGGAAGTGCAGATCCCCGCTAGCCTGGGATGATGTTGGAGAGAGACAGATGCTCGGTCCAGAAATGATTGCCCAGACAGTTGAAGTGGTCAGGCGAGTCAGAGATCATCTTCGAGTTGCCCAAGATCGCCAGCGTCATTGGACCGATTCTCATCGGCGCCCTCTCGAGTTTTTGGTCGGCGATCATGTATTCCTGAGGATTTCGCCTAACCGTGGCGTCATTCGTTTCGATGTACGGGGCAAGCTTAGTCCTAGGTATATAGGACCGTTTGACATTCTGGAGCGAGTAGGAGATGTATCCTATCGTCTTGCTCTTCCACCGTCGCTAAGCGAGGTGCATGACGTGTTCCATGTATCCCAATTACGACGGTATATCCCGGACCCGAGCCACATCCTGGATCATTCGAAATTGGTTGTTGGTACCAACCTTTCGTATGAGGAGAGGCCCGTGTCTATATTGGACCGGAGAGAGAAGATCCTCAAGAACAAGACTATCAAGTTAGTCCGAGTTGCTTGGGGTCATCACTCTTTGGGGGAGTCAACGTGGGAGCGTGAGGATGATATCCGATCGCGATATCCCGACTTGTTTGACTCGTGAGGTATAAAGTCTTTCTTATGCCTCATGCCTACGATTCCTTGCTTGAATGAGTGATTGTATGCCTAGTTATAGCTTGCATGTGATTAATGTAGCTTGTCATTGCTCCTCTAGCCACTTGATTAAATTCCGAGGACGGAATTCTTTTAAGGTGGGTAGAGTTGTAATGCCTGTGGTTCGTATTACGTATTTCTGGAATACGTGTACGTATTTATTATTGTATTGCATGATTCCTTGTTTAGTTTTCTTCATGGCTTGGCTTGGTTTATTCTTGGCCCGGGTTGGTTTGGTTCGGTTGGGATTATTTTGGTTCATCATGAACCATGGATAAACCCCCTACCTACCACCACCTTTGATATTTATTGCCATTTCTTCTTTCTCTCTCTTCATTACTCATCTTCGTCTTACCCATTACTTCCTTACCTACCAAAGAGAGGGAGAGAGAGGTCTAGGCAAGTGCAACTTGCTTCCACAAGAGAGCTCATTTTTATTGTTCTATTAGCTTCTCCTCATGTTTCTAAGACACATTAGAACTTGTCATTTTCCATTTTGAGGCTTTAATTTTTGTAGATCTAGGAATTAGCTATTTTCGAATTTTGGTGGTTTTGATCTATCAAACTTCCTTGTTTTCAAGTTTTGATGGTTCCATATTGTAGAGAATTTTATTTTACCCAATTTTGACCTTTGAAAAGTTGGATTTGGACTTATTTTGACCAAGTTATGGACTTTTGAAGCTTTGGGTTCAACCATGGAGTTCCTGCTGATTTGGAGAAGACAGTGAGCAGTGCGCGAGCTTTTTAGCTTGCGCCACTGAGCTGCGCGCGCTCTTTAGCGCAGCGCAGTCCGATCCATACGCTACCTTTTGGGAGCGTATGACTCGCATACGCTCGCTTGCTTGACAAGGAGTCGTATGGAACCCATACGCTGCCTTTTGGAAGCGTATGACTCGCATACGCTCGCTTGCTTGACAAGGAGTCGTATGGACCCCATACGCTGCCTTTTGGGAGCGTATGACTCGCATACGCTCGCTTGCTTGACAAGGAGTCGTATGGACCCCATACGTTGCCTTTTGGGAGCGTATAACTCGCATACGCTCGCTTGCTTGACAAGGAGTCGTATGGACCCCATACGCTGCCTTTTGGAGGCGTATGACTCGCATACGCTCGCTTGCTTGACGAGGAGTCGTATTGAGTACATACGCTGCCTTTTTGGAAGCGTATGACTTGAGCGTAGCCTGACTTGAGCGTAGCCTGACCTGAGCGTAGCTTGACCTGAGCGTACGCTGACTTGAGCGTAGCCTGACCTGAGCGTAGTTTGACCTGAGCGTAGCCTGATTACCCTGGATCTTCTATAGCCCTGTATATTGATATTTTATTAGATATTTTACGCCCATTTTATATCCTTACGCCTTTTGTCATGAACTTGATAATCACGAATTTATGTAATATGTTTGGAAAGGACAACTGAGCCTGACACGATAGTGACCCGTAGTGGTGCACTCCTGACATGAGTAACCTGACATGACCTGATAGTGGCCCGTCGTGGCGCACTCCTGACAAGTACACTTGGCATGATAACCTGACATGATTATCTCGAATAGCTGTTGCGACGGCTACCTGACATGACATGACCTGTATAATTAATCTGGACACCGTGGGTGATTGTGCTTGTATAAATAAACCAGTCCTGTCTTGCATCATGTCTAGGATGGGACTCCTGAGTACCACGGTCAGGAGTACCTATTGAAATAAACTAAGGGCTAATAACTAGATTAATACATTAGTCATGAAGAGATTTTCCAGCTACAGGCAATCCCGTTACCTGGGCACGCCTTGGGATCTGTAGCCTGCCGTCGAGTAGGGCACATTTCCAGCACACTGTCATGTGTTGCACCCTTCAAGCTACCTAAGGGTACATTCGTTTCCTGGACGATGTACCCACCTGAATTCAACTCTAATCTTTTAACCCGGGTAACCTGGATGGTCTGCAGGGCTTGTGGCTGTGAAATAATCTCACTGCATCTTGTTAGTAATTAGGCTTGTGACAACCCTAGTTAGTTAAAGTATCAAGGCGTAATTCTTGCTTGGCCGTGAAGTGATTGGACGGAGTCTAACCAGTCTAGTCTTGCCCTGATCCTGTTCCAGATTACTGCCTGACCAGAATGCTTGCATTTATTTTACCGATAAATGGTGAGAATTCCAAGTTCTGTTCAGACGAAGGGTTACAACCCCGGTCCTTGTTTGGTTTACGGGTTGTAACCTGGTTATCTGAATAGTTCCATGGTTATCTCATCGTATATCATCCTGGTGTACTTTCTTTATTTCCAGTTCTTACTTTTATTTATATCTTGTGCTGATTGCTAGTTTTAGTTCTTAAGTGAAGCTTCCTTTGTGGCACTTGCTCTTTCTGGGGTTTGACCCAGCTGGTTTTGTGTGGCCAGATTTCGGAGCAGCTCCAGAGGATCTACCGACCTTCCAGCCAGATGGTGGCCACTAGACGGAACCCTGGCAACGAGTGGGTTATTTTTGGCTCTCCTACTCTATTGTAAAAATTATTCTTTTGAGGCGTTTAGCCGACGAGCACCTGTTTAGCTCGATTGCACTTACTTACTGTCTGCCCATGGGCTGTAACATGATTAACAGATCCTAGGGTTGATCATGTATGACTAAACTCTTGCTAGTCCTGACATTTTGTAACGACTAGCTTCATGATCAGCTGAATATGTAATGTTTGGGACGCCTTACAATTGTATATTTAATGATCATACATCTTGTGACTTTTACTTACTTGCTTGTGATTGAGACACTAGGCTTGTTCATGACTTTAAGAGACTGCTGGCTTGTAGATAAACCCTCATGTATCTAGACAGCCGTGACCGTATAGCGAGATGGATTCCATTTCATATACGTAGCTGGCTATGTCTGCCCCCGCTCTCCAGTATTCTGGTTCTGGGGCGTGACAGCTCGTCAGACGATACGGAGGCCCGGGGGACACCGTCCTGCTGCGCCACTCGTCCACTTCGGAGATTCATACTATGAAAGCAGATAAGCGAAAAATTAGCGACTTGGAATCAAACATGATGTAATTTTGGTAATGAAAACGATAAGGAGGTGTCATAGAGAGGTATTCAAGTAAGTAGATGAGATCTCTAAGTTCTAATCCTAAATGCAGGCTCGCTTGGCACAGTTAGGTAACCAAGACGATTTAAATCAGGAGCTGCATGGGCCACCACAAAAACTATGTCACGCCCCAGTTCCAAAAATATGAAACTGAGCTACGTGGCAAGGCCAGCGAGTACCGCTCCCAATGATTAACCCAATTTAATGGAATCATTTGAGTAGCACTTAAGCTGTAACATGTAGTAAGTGAGAAAGTAAATGCCCAGACGATCACAAATATCTAATCTCATCCACAAGTATGATAAAGGAACACATAGTGAATAATCTGAAAATAAATCACAATGTGATAGCTAACAAGTCCGAAAGTAGTAATAATACAATACTGAATGAAAAGAGTCTTGCGGAAACAATCCCGCAGATACAATGCTGAATGAAGTAAACAGGAAGATAACTAGATCTGCCAACAGACGAACTAGATAATGAAGACAGATCAAGAAGAGCTCTACCACAGGAATAAGCTACTCTGCTGGATAAACTTCGTCCTCTGGAACTGCTCCCGTGTCAAGTCCGGATCCGTAGACCTCCGTATAATCCTCGTCTAAATCTGGAGAGAAAACCAGGTCCTCAGCGGGACATAACAAGGTACATAATATGCAAGCCAAAAGTACGAAAGTGTAGATACATATAAGAAAGTGAAATATAACTGTAAGGGGTGCTTCTAACATAACCAACTAGAATGCTAATGCAATTTAAGAAACATCACTCGAACACGCGGGCTGTCAAGGTGTAGCCCGGAGACCTGATAGACACTCCGGCAACTATGAATACACCACAGTCCGGTAAGGACTGTGGTAAACTATGAAATCTCCGAAGCTCTGGAATGAGACAACGGCATACTATGTGGGAAAGTAGCCCAAGCGCACGGTGTATGTTCTCCCCTCCCATGTGACCTTGCGAATCATATCCATGAGACGCTCGGTCGAATCCTCTAACTAGAACATCGAGTCATACTAGTAAATAAAGTATAAAGACACAAGTCATCATCCTAGAATCAATCCTGGATTTCCGTATAACAAGATATAAATCATGTACGAGAATCCGACAGTATAAGTAACCGTGAACATGTCCTAGAGTCTGAATGTGTACCGTAACGAATTGTCGCGGTAACGCAAAATGTGGATATCTAATATCGATACCCGATGGCGCTAACGTCCATCGGCACCCGAATGTGATTCGGACGCGAAGTACCGAACACGGCTCTAGGTGTTGTAATAAAATACACACAAATAAAATTCAAGAATTTAATAATGTAACTGAAGTACAAGTATGGCAAGGTACACTTGCTTGGCTCTGGGTGCTGAAGATGAAAAGCTGGTCCAGCGTCCGAGTCCGAGGTGTAAAAAGGACCTAATGAATAATTTGGGATCCAAATTAATTAATCGAGCTAGAAATCTATTTATTAACAAAAATACATTAAGTACAAAACAAATTTTTAACCCACATGCAAAAAGGAAACTCACAACTCCCAAACCTGGAATTGAACCCAAGACCTCACATATACAAGCCTCCCTACACAACCAATGGGCTAATGTTCTCAATGAGTTATATGTGGCTCCATTTTTATTTAATCTAAAGCTCATAAAAGGATACACAAAAAGAAACTTCCAAAGGACCATCCACACAAAAATCTAAAATATAGCCATTTTCCAGGATTCGAACCCAGGATCATTTCCTCCACCATTCTTTAACCAACCAATTGAGCTAATTCTCCTTGGTGCACACATAAATCCTTTGCTCTTTATTAATCTCTCAATCTAATTCCATCCATTTCTAGTAAATTTGTTTACTGCCACAAGGGACACCCTACTATATTTCAGTACTCTACACAACCAAAATATATATCAAATTTCACACAGAACATCAATCTCCCTACTGTTTGTAATATCACATCACGCATACATCATTCACAAATTTTAAAAAAAACACAACTTCCAAACTCAGGCTCGAAGAACCTCAAACCGACCATGCACACACCCACCTAGAACACCAGGTGAGCTATGGCTCATAAGTTCTTTCATTAAGTCCTGGTAATATTTATTCATATGTTCCTAGCTTCCTTCCCATTTGCTAAATCATCAGATCACTCTCCAACTATCCCATATTTCTGTCATAGCAGCCCATTCCCATGAGCTCGGTCCTCCAGCAAATCCCCGACTACAGGAAGAACTCTATGGTTGCATGCACAACAAAGTAGTGTACTATACAACTCTCCATTTCCTTCCCTCTATGGCTACCAGCTTCCACATAAACAAGTTGATGTTCAAGGGAACATCAATGTACATTCTTCCCACTGTGGTTTCCCTCTCCCCTACATGATCCTTCACATATCACTTCTTCAACAACACAAAACACATGTCAAACCTCTCTCCTCTATAATTAGTACTCAGTAACACTACTACTCTTAGCCATATTTCATACCCACCGAATGCTCCATTCGTTTCCTTACTCCATATATATATTTGAATGCCTTGCTAATGTCTACTATCAACCAATAATATGTTTACCATGCCTATTTGAACGACTATGCTAATTAAGGAGTAGTATTATTGCAGCAGTATACATATATAGTAGAGAGTGTAGGATGATGTGAAGATTTACACAACAGCTATAAAGAGATGTAAGCGAGGAGTGGAACGTTGAACGTACCGAGTGTGCAAAAAAATGGAGGTCCGTCGAGCTTGGTCGACTGTATCGACACGAGTGCGGCACTGGACGAGATGGGTAAGTCGTCGCTTACTCGCCACGTTCTCTGCCACGAGCGGTCGAGAAGAGGGGGTGGTGGAAGATGAGCTCGAGGTTAAAGGCGGCTAGGGTTTGCTGTGGAGGAAGGAAGTGAAGATATGAGGGATTATATAGAGGGGGACTTAGGGTTTCATCCGGAGGGCTGAGTCCAAGCCGTACGAGCGTGTACCTGTGGTCGCTGCGATGTCCGCAGTGCACAGTATTCGCGACCAATGGAGAAGAAAAAAAACAGTTGTATTTGAAAATCCGGGTTGGGTTTGGAAGCCTTACCCGTTCCAATGTGGCTGTTAGATTGGTTTTGAAGGGAAGGCTTAAGGCTTTGCTGGCTTCGAAATCTGGGGGTGTGGGATCAGCACTTGTGTTGCTGAGCATAAAGCTTGGCTTAGGGAATATGGTTATTAAAAGATTTATAATAGGATAGTTATGCTTAATAAGTTAGGCCTATTAAGCTAAGTAAGTAAATCTTTTTTTTTTAAATAGGCAATCATTCCATCACAATTTCTAAAATAACCAACTTTACTGATAAATTAATTCTTATTAGGAATATTTTAATTAACTATAGTTATAGGTTTGATTGTAAGAAAAATCTTGTAAGGAAATTTTGGAAGCTTAATAAGGTAAAATTTTGGTTGAAAAAAAATATTTATAATTTTATATATTAAAATTTTAGGGGGCTCACAACCTCTCCCCCTTAGGAAATTTTGTCCCCGAAATTAAATTAAAAAAAGTGATGGCACGTATAGGAAAACGAGATTTAAAGGAGTCATTACGATAATCAAAATACAGTACGTAGATTTGTACCTCGATCCTCGAGCAAATGAGGAAAACGCTCCCGAATAGAGTCCTCGCGCTCCCAAGTGGACTCGCCAGGATAATGATACTTCCAAGCAACTCGGACAAGTCGAATCGTCTGTCCTCTCAAAACTTTCTTGCTGCGATCGACAATCGCGACAGGCTGCTCCACATATGATAGGCTCGGTCCAACTGTAATCTCCGAATGGTCCAGCACGTGACTGGGGTCTGCCACGTACCTCCTCAATTGCGATACGTGGAAAACATCATCCACTCCCTCAAGGGACGTGGGTAATGCAAGACGATAAGCCACCTCACCCACTCGCTCCAAAATGTCGAATGGTCCGATGTACCTCGGACTCAACTTGCCCCTCTGCCAAATCTGATAGTTCCCCTAGTCGGCGATATCCTCAAGAATACGTGATCGCCTTCCTTGAACTCCAAGGGTCGGCGGTACGTATCAGCCCAGTGCTTCTGCCTATCCTGTGCTGCTCTGAGGTGTCTCTGAATCTGCTTCACCTTCTCCACTGTCTGTGTCACCAACTCAGGACTAAGTATCTGACGTTCTCCGATGTCACTCCAAAAGACTGGAGATCTGCACTTCCTGCCGTATAGTGCCTCGAAGGGTGCCATCTGTATGCTCGCCTGGTAACTGTTGTTGTATGAGAACTCGACCAAATGTAGGTGATCCTCCCATGATCCTCCAAAGTCTAACATGCACGCCCTCAACATATCCTCAAGTGTCTGGATCGTACGCTCTGACTGTCCGTCAGTCTGCGGCTGATAAGCTGTGCTAAATTTGAGGCGAGTCCCCAAACTCTCCTGCATACTCCTCCAAAAGTGTGAAGTGAATCTGGAATCTCGATCCGACACAATGCTGATCGGTACTCCATGCAGACGCACTATCTGCCTCATGTACAGATCAGCAAGAATCTCCGTCGATTGTCCAACTCTGAAGGGCAAGAAATGGGCCGACTTGGTGAGTCGATCCACGATGACCCAAACTGCGTCCTTCCCGCTGGGGCTCCTCGGGAATCCAGTGACGAAGTCCATCGTGATATGTTCCCACTTCCACTCGGGAATGGGAAGCGGCTGCAACAGTCCTGCAGACCTCTGGTGCCCGGCCTTGACCTGCTGACAGACCAAACATCTCGCTACAAATTGAGCAATCTCCCTCTTCATTCCATGCCACCAGTAATGCTGTCGTAGATCCCTGTACATCTTTGTACCTCCGGGATGAATAGAATATATCGAGCTATGCGCCTCTGTCATCAACTCCTGACGTAGCTCTCCACTCGGAACGCATAGGCGATCTCCACACCTTAACGTCCCATCCTCGTGAATCCGTAGCCCTGTCTGCTCGCCGGCCTCCGTCCTCTCCCGGAGTCTCCTGAATCTCGCATCTGTAGGTAGAGAGGCCTTGATCCTCTCAACCAAAGTAGACTGTACCTCAAGGGTAGATAACTGTCCGTCCATACCTGACAGTACAACCTCTATCCCCAACTCCTGGAGATCCTCCAATAAATGACGCTGAGTCATCAAGAAATAAGCTGTGGGCTTTCTGCTCAAAGCATCCGCCACGACATTCGTCTTGCCCGGATGGTACTGTAACTCGATCTCAAAATCCTTCATCAGTTCCAGCCAACGTCTTTGTCTCATGTTCAACTCCTTCTGCGTGAAGACGTACTTCAGGCTCTTGTGATCAGTAAATATCTCTACCCGCTCACCATAAAGGTAGTGCCTCTATAGCTTTAGTGCAAAAATCACTGCAGCTAGCTCCAAATCGTGCGTTGGGTAGTTCTTTTCGTGGATCCTCAACTGTCTCGATGCGTAGGCCACAACCTTGCCGTGCTGCATCAATACGCATCCAAGTTCGCTCCTGGATGCATCACTGTATACCACAAAGCCTCCAGATCCCGACGGTAGTGTTAAGATAGGTGCTGACGTCAGACGCTTCTTCAACTCATCAAAAGTCGTCTGACACTCCTCTGTCCAGATGAACTCCTGGCCCTTACGCGTCAAACGCGTTATAGGCTCAGCAATCCTCGAGAAGTTTTCTTCGAACCTCCGATAATATCCGACAAGTCCGAGAAAGCTCCTCACTTCTGTAACTGACGTCGGTGCAGGCCAAGTCTTCACTGCTTCAATCTTCTCTGGATCCACTGCTAATCCATCTCCTGTAATAATGTGCCCGAGGAAGGATACCTTGCTCAGACAGAACTCACACTTACTGAGCTTGGCATAGAGTCTTTCTCTTCTCAATGTCTCCAGCACGATCCTGAGATGCTTCTCATGCTCCTCGTTGCTCTTAGAGTACACCAAAATGTCGTCGATGAACACCACCACGAACTTGTCCAAGTACTGGTGGAACACCTTGTTCATTACTCATAAATACCGCGGGTGCATTGGTTAAACCAAACGGCATCACAAGGTACTCATAGTGTCCATACTTCGTCCGAAAGGCCGTCTTCGGAATGTCCTCCTTTCGCACCTTGATATGGTGGTAGCCTGACCTGAGTTCAATCTTCGAAAACACACAAGCACCACTCAATTGGTCAAATAAATCATCAATACGAGGCAACGGATACCTGTTCTTCACCGTCGCAGCATTCAACTCTCTGTAGTCGACGCACAGCCGTACCGACCCGTCCTTCTTCGGTACAAGCAATGTTGGAGCTCCCCATGGTGAAACACTAGCCCGAATAAAACCCAAATCCAATAGTTCATCTATCTGGGTCTTCAACTCTCGTGCCTCCTTCGGTGCCAGTCGATACACATGGGAAGTAATAGGTGGCGTTCCTGGAGCTAGCTCGATGGAGAACTCTATCTCCCTGTCTGGTGGCAATCCTGGAAGCTCCTCAGGAAAAACGTCCTCAAACTCCGAGTCGATCGTCGGGCGTGCTGGTTCCTCCAATGCAATACGTGCCTCAAGGGTGGGGTGATCATCCATCTCTACGACTCCCCGAGAGAACTCAAACTCGATGTGACCTGGGGGTCGGAATATGACGCATCCACGTCGGCAATCTAACGTCGCATGGTACTGGCTCAACCAATCCATGCCAAGAACCATATCATAGTCTGGCATGGAGAAAACTAAAAATCAGGCACGCATCTCATGCCTGCAAACAATTACTGAACAAGATCTACATGTATCGCTAACAGGTACTATTCCGCCTTCCGTGAGAATTCTCATGGTCTTCGAAAGGGGTGCAGTAGCTACTCTATGGGTGGCCGCGAAACTAGCAGCTATGAATGAATGCGAAGCACCAGAATCGAATAATGCTACTGCAGGTAATGAAGCAACTATAATAGTACCTGCAATGACTTCCCCAGCTGTCTCTGCCTCCTCAACTGTCATAGCGAAGGCCTGTCCACGTCCGTGTGCTCTAGCCTGCTGTTTGGCCTGCTGAAATCGGGCTGCCTGCGGTGCCAAGGGTGGCCTCCCCTGGTACCCTCCCGGTGCTGTTGGTCGTATCGTCCCAACTCCAGCATGGGGCGCTCTCGGACCCTGGTAGAAGGGCCTCGGTGCTGGAAGTGCTGGTCGGTGTACCATCTGTGCTGCTCTACGATGCTCTGCGCAATCTCGCGCCTGGTGTTGATCTGATCCACAAACCAGGCATAGTCCCAGTTTGCGTCGACACTCCTTCGCTACATGGCCTACTCTGCCGCAGTGATGGCAAGTAGGGAGTCCAGGTGCTGCTGCCC
The DNA here is from genome assembly GCA_029216955.1 of Iris pallida. Taxonomy (NCBI): domain Eukaryota; kingdom Viridiplantae; phylum Streptophyta; class Magnoliopsida; order Asparagales; family Iridaceae; genus Iris; species Iris pallida. The sequence continues at coordinate 2,828,107 of JANAVB010018000.1, read as the reverse complement.
TCTACGGCTGATGAATCTGGGGGCATTTTGCTGGTGGTCCCTGCTGTGCTCGAGCTGCTGGTGTTGATGAGTGGGAGCGCTTCATGCTAGCCTCCCTATGGTTGATGCGCTCTTGACGTCTGGCTGCTGTCAGGATATCTAAGTACGAAGTAGGTGCGACTGATCCTACCAATCTCTGTAGCTCAAAGCGCAGGCCGTCATAGAACTTCTCGGCCTTCTTCTCCTTAGTGTCGATCAGATATGGGGCAAAACGGCTCAGACGGAGGAACTCCGTGTTGTACTCCTCAACCGTCATACTGCCCTGGACAAGATGCATGAACTTGTCCCGAAGCTCCGCACGCGCTGTAGCTGGAATAAACATCTCCTTAAAAAGCCTGGAGAACTCCTCCCAAGTGACCGGTCGGGTCCTAGCCGATGCTCCTCGGCCAACCACCAATGGTGTGCATTGCCTGTCAGCTGCATTTTGACGGCCTTCATCCATCTGTTGTCACGACCCGCACCCGGATATACGGGTACGAATACGTGGGCCACGCCCAGCCTACGCCGCGGTATCGGCGGTAGAACGCTGTCAAGTGCATTATACTAACTACAACATCTAAGAATCCATAACTAGAAATGTACTCATGTCACATCACGAAACTAAGGAAGATAAGACAAGAAATAATAACAATATCACTAGAACAACTAGAATCTACAATGATCATAAGACAGGAAGATAATGAAGGAACAACAAGACTAACTAAGGAATAACTACCAGGCAACTCACATAGAGGAACAGTGTGAACCACCTCAGCTAGAATCATCCTGTAGTCCAACAAATGTGGCACAACTACTCCTAAAATTTTGTCAACATATCCAGTCAGGATGGAACGAGCACAAACCTCCATAACAGTTCTAGTTAGACGATATTGAAAATGTAGCAGTAAATAGAGAGAATCTACGAGATAAATAATGTGTACATGAATCATGGTAAGGCATATCAAGACTGTAATCTGAATGTAAGAACAGGGAAAAAATAGTATAAATCATGTACAAGAATCTGGAACTATATCTATGTGAGTTTAGTATTAGTTTCAACATGTGATCGGCTTAGAACTTGATACAATGTTTGGCCTGGCTAATCATACGTGAGTGTATGATTAACACTATACAATGATGATACAATAATATCTGTGGGGTATTGATCACATCTCTACGCTAACACCCCCATCCCTGACCAATATAGTGGATCCAGTCATGACACGTCATGATACATATTCTCTGAGAGGGTAGCTAGCCTTCGCAGGAATCGTATCTATACAATGAACAATAAACAATGTAGACTTGTCCAGTGTATACCATATATAAGAGGAATAACATCTTATGACGGGATCCAGACAAATATCAATCCGTGTGAACAATGTGTCAAGAGAACAAGGATAATCTGCACTAAATACTAGAAACAAAGACGATATCATAAAACAGAAATATTATCAGAGAATGTACTCGCCTGTACTGTGATGGATAAGTCGACTGAGTCCAAGAACAGTGCCTCGAGGACCTATAGGTGGAATACTGTATCAATATAAGGGTTTGGAAGTAAAATCAAGTCATACTAAGTCAAACTGGGTTAAGGCAAGTCAAAGCAAGTCAACTAGATCAATCTAAGTCAATGGTCGACTTATAGTTGACTTTTGGTCAACTGGTCAACTCTGGTCAACTCTAGGTCAAACTTGACTAACGTTGACTAACAGTTGACTTTGGGTCAACTGGTCAACTTCGGTCAAGTTCTGGTCAATCTTAGGCTACGGTTGACTTCCGGTTGACTTTTGGTCAAAATAGTCAACTGTGGTCAACCAGGGTCAAAACTAGTCTAACCTAGGTCAAATGTTGACTCTACTTCAACGTTCAGTCAAAGTAGTCAACCATGGTCAAACAGGGTCAAAGCTAGTCTCTACAACCATCTACAGGGTCAATACATTCAATTCCAGTGGTTGTGAAATCACTGGAATCGATGGATCTCAAAATACCACAAAGGAGAAGGATTATAATAATAGGGTAAAAACTTACAGATGTTGTCGGATGATAAAATAAATATCACCAACGTGTCCAGAATGGTCAAATCAGCTAGGATAGCCTGTCCAAAAGTCCAATTTGGACACAGGGGCAAAACGGTAATTTCGGGCCAAAATGATGTCCACCGTTGGACACACTTTGCACCGAAAAACGTGTCGAAATAAAAGTACACAAAACCTAACAAATTATATGTCCACGAATCCAGAATGACGATACGAATCCAACGGTATATCCAGAATTGGATTCCGTTGACCCGATCTCAAATTGGTCCGTTGACCCGGACATTGGAAACCGATTTGCACGGAAAAGCGCGTCGGAGCCAATGTCCCCAAAACTCAGCAAATTATATGTCAACGAGTCCAGAATGACGATACGAACTCAACGGTATATCCAGAATTGGATTCCGATGAGCCGACGTCAAAAAGTCCCGTTGACTCAGAAAGTGGGACCCGCTTTGCACCGAAATGCGTGTCCGGGTCCACGTTCTCCAAATCAAGCAAACTTTATATGAAAACATACCAGAACGACGCCACGAGTCTACTGGTGGTGTCAGAAATTGAATCCGGAGTCCCGGGTTCAAAAATGGAATTTAACTAGTGCAAATTAAAGAATTCGAACGTCCAACTTTGGCGTCGAATTCGACCGACCTAACAAGCTCAAACTGAAATGAAATCTAAAGGGGGCAGGAAGAGGGTTATACCAGCTGTGCACCGGAACTGGTAGCGCGTAAAACGGAGCTGCGACGACGAAGATACGAACCCGCGAAGTTGGCGTCACGAAACTGTGCAAAAACAGTTCAAATTAAAACGTCAACTTGGTGGCCGGTTTTCATGTATCAAACGACGAAATTAACGGATGAAATTTGAGAGGGATGAAGGGGTATATACCGAGATTGAGACGGAGCAAGAAGTTCGCCGATCCAACGGTCGGATTCTCCAGAAAATTAGCGCAAAGTTGCTGCTCCGAGACGCGAATTCTGGACTTCTTTCCGAGCGCGCGCCGACGGGAACCCGTGCCAAACGCACGAATCGGGCGTTTCTCACGCCGGGGAAGAGGCAGCGTGCCACGGGGGCCTGCCCGGGGGTGCGCCCGGCCCGCACGCGGCCGTGGAGGGGCTCGCCGGCGCCGGCGACGGCCGGAGCGGCGCGCGGCTGCTGCTCGCACCCTCCGCAGCTGCTGTCGCTGCTGCAGCTAGCTGCTGCTGCTGGTGCGGCGCTGCTCGCTGCTGCTGCTGCTACGCGCGGTGGCGCGCGGCGTGGCGGCGACGGCGGTGGGCTTGGCCGGAGCACGGCGCAGTCCCGGCGAGGGTGGCGCGCGGTTATATGGATGATGGAGGTGGTGGTGAATGATGAGGATGATGATGATGACAATAATGGTGGTGATGGTGTTGTTGTGTTAGGGAGGAGGAGGAGGAGTCGGGAGGAGGCTCGGCCTAGGGTGGTGGGGCTTGGCCGTCGGCCAAGGGCTCGGCCATGGGTCGGCTGGGCTGGTGATGGGGTGTGTAGGTGATGGAGTTGGTGAAGAATGAGAAAAGAAATAAGAGAGAGAGAGTGTGATATTTAGAGAGAGAAAGTGAGATAGGGATGGGGTGCTGCTCCTGTATACGTGAGGGGGGAGGTTTTGCTTGTTCGGCTGAAGCATGGGGGGAGGGGGAAATGTGTTGATGGTGATGGGTGAGGGTGAGTAAGAAGAGAGAGAAAGATATTATGGTGGTAAGTGTAAGGAGGGGGTGAGCATAAGAGAGTAATGAGAGAGAGATAATAGAGGGATAGGGGTTTTACTTCATGAGGAAGAAAAGAGAGAGGGGGTTCGGCTGATAGAGGGGGTCCTCATTGTGTGGGAAGTGTCAGAGTAGGAGAGAGAGAGAGAGAGTTACATGATATATATATATATATATATATATATATATATATATATATATATATATATATATATATATATATATATATATATATTATATAAAAGAGAGAGGTAAAGATATTTTATATAAAATAAACGTATTTTCAAATAGGGAAAAATGCAGACACATCAGTGGGATGTATGGACAGTCATGGTAGGGTCCATGCCAAACTGGGTCGGACGTTGGGCCAAGTTTGGACAAAGTCGAAGCCAATATTTAAATAAATTAATAATTTCAAACCAATTAAAATCATGGATGAAATAGGAGCACAAGGGAGATCAAAATTGTGGCACGCAAGTGTCACGTGCATAATAAGCTCAAAACAGGCCAGGGCCATATTTTGGGTCGACTGGATTGGACCGATGTAGGGCCCGAAAATTAAGTTGGAAATCAAATCAGGTTTTACGGCAGATAATTAATTGGCCTAAATTGAACCGAAAGTTGTGCGAAAGAAATGGAGCACAAAATGGAGTGTCTGAGTGGGACACGAAGGTCGGGGGTGAAGAGCGTCTCGAGTAGATCAGGCATGACAAGTTGGTTTCGAGAGAATGACTAGTCTGGTGCTCCTAAATTAAAAGCCACGGTAACGTGCTTATGGGGATCAAGAAAAAGAGTGGGAAATCAATTAATAATTTAAATGGTCTAAATTGACCCGAACTTGCGCGAAGCAAAAAGAGCACAAGGGAACAAGTTCGAGTGGGACACAAATTATCAATATGAAGTTAATCTCGTCTACTACAAACTCCAAGAAGGAAGTTTCCAGGGACTGGCATCCCTGATGCTCTAGAAATCCAAGTCACGGTAGAGAGCATTAAAGATCAAAAATTAATTATATAGAAATGAATTATTGAAAATAATTCATTAGAAAAATTTAAAAAAATAATTTGGGAAATTCAGGGGGCTTACATCCTACCCACCTTGTAAAAATTTTGTCCTCGAAATTTAAAGGTTGGTAGTGGGGTTAAAACATGATAGAGGATTTAGGCAATAGTTTAGGCACGATCCAAGATTGACAAGTTTTGCACGATTAAGATAGTCGATTTAAAATTGTTCAGGCACGATGAGGGATAGAATTGATAGAAATCAGATTATAGGTCACATAAGCACGATCAAGATCCAAGTTTAGTTGTGAATGACGGATAAATCATGAATTCCAAATCAAGGTCTTAAAAGCACAATTAGGAAGGAACCCAAGTCACAAAGGACTTGAAGTCATCTAGAGTCTAGTCAGCAACCAAGACTCTTTGGCACGATAAACAAGACGACCAAAATTGATTGGTCATGGACAGAAGAGAATCAAAATCTTAATAGTATCAAAATTTAAGAAACAATTGAGATATAAACATTTCAAAATTTTCAGAGTTTCCAAGTGTAGATGATAGATGTAGATATGAGATACGTGATTGGTGTAATCAAGACATGGCTAAACTAACCAAAGGAATGATGGTAAGGTGAGGAAATCATCATACGATGAGAAAAGAAATGAATGATAAACAAGAAATAATGGTAGGAATTTTCTTGCACAATTGGTAAAAGAAGTGAATCAACTTAAGATATGACCTGATAACTATACACGTCTATCCAAAATTATGTTGCCAGAATTTACGCCACGCCAGTAAACATAGCTGCAATAAACGATAGAGTCCATAACTAAGGTATACACCCTATAATCATGTCATCTAGATTCCTTACCACGCCAACCGGTATGGCTGCAAGAGAATCTAAATGCCATAACTTAGGATAGTATATCCAAAATCAGACTCCATGTCCTTGTCAGGCTAGCTAATATGACTGCGATAAATTCTAAACTCCATAAATAAAGTAAATACTTACCGTTCTCGTAGTCCTCATCCAAAATATGTTTATCAGGATATCTTAACTAAATTCTTAAAAGAATTATCCAGAACAAAATCAAAGGTCAACAACGAATATTAAGATTTAAAATTCAACAACAAGTCAAGGGTAAGTTAATAGAAACAACGGAAACAACTTCCGAGATAGGGTTCAGAGGGAAATCTCAAGAAAAGTCCCGAGGGTATTACCTAGGTCAAGATAGAAAATGGTGGAATATAATCTAAAACAAACCTCGACCATGATACGAGGTTCGTAAATCATATTCTCTCCCCAACCTAGAGGATATACAAGTCCAACTTATACCTTCCTCTGGGGTCCACAAACTCATCCCAAGAAGGAATAAAGCTTGATACGGACAGATATTTCAGAAATCATGACGAATGGAAACAAGTGGGAAAAGATTTGAAAGCCTTCGAAATAAGATTCCCAGGGGTCATCCCTGGAATCTACCAAGAGTTCTAATACGTGACTGAGTACCAAATCCTAAAATATTACATGACTCAACCTTAATCCTAGGGCAGGCTCGCAGTAGTACAGATAAACCCAAGTACTACCACGACTTCGCATTAACTGCAAAGACTGACCTGCATGGGCCACCACTAAAAACGTGTCACGACCCGCACCCGGATATACGGGTACGAATACGTGGGCCACGCCCAGCCTACGTCGCGGTATCGACGGTAGAACGCTGTCAAGTGCATTATACTAACTACAACATCTAAGAATCCATAACTAGAAATGTACTCATGTCACATCACGAAACTAAGGAAGATAAGACAAGAAATAATAACAATATCACTAGAACAACTAGAATCTACAATGATCATAAGACAGGAAGATAATGAAGGAACAACAAGACTAACTAAGGAATAACTACCAGGCAACTCACATAGAGGAACAGTGTGAACCACCTCAGCTAGAATCATCCTGTAGTCCAACAAATGTGGCACAACTACTCCTAAAATTTTGTCAACATATCCAGTCAGGATGGAACGAGCACAAACCTCCATAACAGTTCTAGTTAGACGATATTGAAAATGTAGCAGTAAATAGAGAGAATCTACGAGATAAATAATGTGTACATGAATCATGGTAAGGCATATCAAGACTGTAATCTGAATGTAAGAACAGGGAAAAAATAGTATAAATCATGTACAAGAATCTGGAACTATATCTATGTGAGTTTAGTATTAGTTTCAACATGTGATCGGCTTAGAACTTGATACAATGTTTGGCCTGGCTAATCATACGTGAGTGTATGATTAACACTATACAATGATGATACAATAATATCTGTGGGGTATTGATCACATCTCTACGCTAACACCCCCATCCCTGACCAATATAGTGGATCCAGTCATGACACGTCATGATACATATTCTCTGAGAGGGTAGCTAGCCTTCGCAGGAATCGTATCTATACAATGAACAATAAACAATGTAGACTTGTCCAGTGTATACCATATATAAGAGGAATAACATCTTATGACGGGATCCAGACAAATATCAATCCGTGTGAACAATGTGTCAAGAGAACAAGGATAATCTGCACTAAATACTAGAAACAAAGACGATATCATAAAACAGAAATATTATCAGAGAATGTACTCGCCTGTACTGTGATGGATAAGTCGACTGAGTCCAAGAACAGTGCCTCGAGGACCTATAGGTGGAATACTGTATCAATATAAGGGTTTGGAAGTAAAATCAAGTCATACTAAGTCAAACTGGGTTAAGGCAAGTCAAAGCAAGTCAACTAGATCAATCTAAGTCAATGGTCGACTTATAGTTGACTTTTGGTCAACTGGTCAACTCTGGTCAACTCTAGGTCAAACTTGACTAACGTTGACTAACAGTTGACTTTGGGTCAACTGGTCAACTTCGGTCAAGTTCTGGTCAATCTTAGGCTACGGTTGACTTCCGGTTGACTTTTGGTCAAAATAGTCAACTGTGGTCAACCAGGGTCAAAACTAGTCTAACCTAGGTCAAATGTTGACTCTACTTCAACGTTCAGTCAAAGTAGTCAACCATGGTCAAATAGGGTCAAAGCTAGTCTCTACAACCATCTACAGGGTCAATACATTCAATTCCAGTGGTTGTGAAATCACTGGAATCGATGGATCTCAAAATACCACAAAGGAGAAGGATTATAATAATAGGGTAAAAACTTACAGATGTTGTCGGATGATAAAATAAATATCACCAACGTGTCCAGAATGGTCAAATCAGCTAGGATAGCCTGTCCAAAAGTCCAATTTGGACACAGGGGCAAAACGGTAATTTCGGGCCAAAATGATGTCCACCGTTGGACACACTTTGCACCGAAAAACGTGCCGAAATAAAAGTGCACAAAACCTAACAAATTATATGTCCACGAATCCAGAATGACGATACGAATCCAACGGTATATCCAGAATTGGATTCCGTTGACCCGATCTCAAATTGGTCCGTTGACCCGGACATTGGAAACCGATTTGCACGGAAAAGCGCGTCGGAGCCAATGTCCCCAAAACTCAGCAAATTATATGTCAACGAGTCCAGAATGACGATACGAACTCAACGGTATATCCAGAATTGGATTCCGATGAGCCGACGTCAAAAAGTCCCGTTGACTCAGAAAGTGGGACCCGCTTTGCACCGAAATGCGTGTCCGGGTCCACGTTCTCCAAATCAAGCAAACTTTATATGAAAACATACCAGAACGACGCCACGAGTCTACTGGTGGTGTCAGAAATTGAATCCGGAGTCCCGGGTTCAAAAATGGAATTTAACTAGTGCAAATTAAAGAATTCGAACGTCCAACTTTGGCGTCGAATTCGACCGACCTAACAAGCTCAAACTGAAATGAAATCTAAAGGGGGCAGGAAGAGGGTTATACCAGCTGTGCACCGGAACTGGTAGCGCGTAAAACGGAGCTGCAACGACGAAGATACGAACCCGCGAAGTTGGCGTCACGAAACTGTGCAAAAACAGTTCAAATTAAAACGTCAACTTGGTGGCCGGTTTTCATGTATCAAACGACGAAATTAACGGATGAAATTTGAGAGGGATGAAGGGGTATATACCGAGATTGAGACGGAGCAAGAAGTTCGCCGATCCAACGGTCGGATTCTCCAGAAAATCAGCGCAAAGTTGCTGCTCCGAGACGCGAATTCTGGACTTCTTTCCGAGCGCGCGCCGACGGGAACCCGTGCCAAACGCACGAATCGGGCGTTTCTCACGCCGGGGAAGAGGCAGCGTGCCACGGGGGCCTGCCCGGGGGTGCGCCCGGCCCGCACGCGGCCGTGGAGGGGCTCGCCGGCGCCGGCGACGGCCGGAGCGGCGCGCGGCTGCTGCTCGCACCCTCCGCAGCTGCTGTCGCTGCTGCAGCTAGCTGCTGCTGCTGGTGCGGCGCTGCTCGCTGCTGCTGCTGCTACGCGCGGTGGCGTGCGACGTGGCGGCGACGGCGGTGGGCTTGGCCGGAGCACGGCGCAGTCCCGGCGAGGGTGGCGCGCGGTTATATGGATGATGGAGGTGGTGGTGAATGATGAGGATGATGATGATGACAATAATGGTGGTGATGGTGTTGTTGTGTTAGGGAGGAGGAGGAGGAGTCGGGAGGAGGCTCGGCCTAGGGTGGTGGGGCTTGGCCGTCGGCCAAGGGCTCGGCCATGGGTCGGCTGGGCTGGTGATGGGGTGTGTAGGTGATGGAGTTGGTGAAGAATGAGAAAAGAAATAAGAGAGAGAGAGTGTGATATTTAGAGAGAGAAAGTGAGATAGGGATGGGGTGCTGCTCCTGTGTACGTGAGGGGGGAGGTTTTGCTTGTTCGGCTGAAGCATGGGGGGAGGGGGAAATGTGTTGATGGTGATGGGTGAGGGTGAGTAAGAAGAGAGAGAAAGATATTATGGTGGTAAGTGTAAGGAGGGGGTGAGCATAAGAGAGTAATGAGAGAGAGATAATAGAGGGATAGGGGTTTTACTTCATGAGGAAGAAAAGAGAGAGGGGGTTCGGCTGATAGAGGGGGTCCTCATTGTGTGGGAAGTGTCAGAGTAGGAGAGAGAGAGAGAGAGAGTTACATGAGATATATATATATATATATATATATATATATATATATATATATATATATATATATGTATATATATATTATATAAAAGAGAGAGGTAAAGATATTTTATATAAAATAAACGTATTTTCAAATAGGGAAAAATGCAGACACATCAGTGGGATGTATGGACAGTCATGGTAGGGTCCATGCCAAACTGGGTCGGACGTTGGGCCAAGTTTGGACAAAGTCGAAGCCAATATTTAAATAAATTAATAATTTCAAACCAATTAAAATCATGGATGAAATAGGAGCACAAGGGAGATCAAAATTGTGGCACGCAAGTGTCACGTGCATAATAAGCTCAAAACAGGCCAGGGCCATATTTTGGGTCGACTGGATTGGACCGATGTAGGGCCCGAAAATTAAGTTGGAAATCAAATCAGGTTTTACGGCAGATAATTAATTGGCCTAAATTGAACCGAAAGTTGTGCGAAAGAAATGGAGCACAAAATGGAGTGTCTGAGTGGGACACGAAGGTCGGGGGTGAAGAGCGTCTCGAGTAGATCAGGCATGACAAGTTGGTTTCGAGAGAATGACTAGTCTGGTGCTCCTAAATTAAAAGCCACGGTAACGTGCTTATGGGGATCAAGAAAAAGAGTGGGAAATCAATTAATAATTTAAATGGTCTAAATTGACCCGAACTTGCGCGAAGCAAAAAGAGCACAAGGGAACAAGTTCGAGTGGGACACAAATTATCAATATGAAGTTAATCTCGTCTACTACAAACTCCAAGAAGGAAGTTTCCAGGGACTGGCATCCCTGATGCTCTAGAAATCCAAGTCACGGTAGAGAGCATTAAAGATCAAAAATTAATTATATAGAAATGAATTATTGAAAATAATTCATTAGAAAAATTTAAAAAAATAATTTGGGAAATTCAGGGGGCTTACATCTGTCCCTTGGAAGCTCTGCAGCCTCCAACTGGTGCTCGATGCTAGTAAGCCATGCATGAACCTCTGTAGGCTCCTCTGTGTTCGAAAATGGAAGAGACACCATGTGACGAAAGTCCTTGATAGACCCCATCGAAGGTCGTCGCTCCGGTGATGTCACCTGCTCCAGTGCAGTGACGATACTCTCCCACAGAGTATCCGCCTGGTGTTGTTGAGCCTGCTGTTGTGTCTGATAGTGAATCTGCTGTTAGGCCTGCATCATGGCGTAAAACATTTGATACATCTGCTGCCCGTCTGCCTGCTGTCCTGGTGGCGGAAATGGCATGCACGACATCTGCGGTGGAGGCGGAGGCGGTGGCTGCTGCTGCGGCTCTGTCCTCTGCGGCTGTTGCTGCCCCGGCTGTGTCTGGTGGCGCTGCTCGGCTGGCGGCCCCTCAGTCTGCTGAGAAATCTGAACATGGGGAGCTGTGGTCAGTATGAGTGTCTGCCTTGGGGTCGGCTCGTCAGACGATACGGACTCCCGGGGGACACCGTCCTGCTGTGCCACTCGTCCACTTCGGAGATTCATACTCTGAAAGCAGATAAGCGAAAAATTAGCGACTTGGAATCAAACATGATGTAATTTTGGTAATAAAAATGATAAGGAGGTGTCATAGAGAGGTATTCAAGCAAGTAGATGAGATCTCTAAGTTCTAATCCTAAATGCAGGCTCGCTTGGCACAGTTAGGTAAGCAAGACGATTTAAATCAGGACCTGCATGGGCCACCACAAAAACCATGTCACGCCCCAGTTCCAAAAATGTGGAACCGAGCTACGTGGCAAGGCCAGCGAGTACCGCTCCCAATGATTAACCCAATTTAATGGAATCATTTGAGTAGCACTTAAGCTGTAACATGTAGTAAGTGAGAAAGTAAATGCCCAGACGATCACAAATATCTAATCTCATCCACAAGTATGATAAAGGAACACATAGTGAATAATCTGAAAATAAATCACAATGTGATAGCTAACAAGTCCGAAAGTAGTAATAATACAATACTGAATGAAAAGAGTCTTGCGGAAACAATCCCGCAGATACAATGCTGAATGAAGTAAACAGGAAGATAACTAGACCTGCCAACAGACGAACTAGATAATGAAGACAGATCAAGAAGAGCTCTACCACAGGAATAAGCTACTCTGTTGGATAAACTTCGTCCTCTGGAACTGCTCCCGTGTCAAGTCCGGATCCGTAGACCTCCGTATAATCCTCGTCTAAATCTGGAGAAAAAACCAGGCCCTCAGCGGGACATAACAAGGTACATAATATGCAAGCCAAAAGTACGAAAGTGTAGATACATATAAGAAAGTGAAATGTAACTGTAAGGGGTGCTTCTAACATAACCAACTAGAATGCTAATGCAATTTAAGAAACATCACTCGAACACGCGGGCTGTCAAGGTGTACCCCGGAGACCTGATAGGCACACCGGCAACTATGAATACACCACAGTCCGGTAAGGACTGTGGTAAACTTTGAAATCCCCGAAGCTCTGGAATGAGACAACGGCATACTATGTGGAAAAGTAGCCCAAGCGCACGTTGTATGTTCTCCCCTCCCATGTGACCTTGCGAATCATATCCATGAGACGCTCGGTCGAATCCTCTAACTAGAACATCGAGTCATACTAGTAAATACAGTATAAAGATCACAGGTCATCGTCCTAGAATCAATCCTGGATTTCCGTATAACAAGATATAAATCATGTACGAGAATCCGACAGTATAAGTAACCGTGAACATGTCCTAGAGTCTGAATGTGTACCGTAACGAATTGTCGCGGTAACGCAAAATGTGGATATCTAATATCGATACCCGATGGCGCTAACGTCCATCGGCACCCGAATGTGATTCGGACGCGAAGTACCGAACACGGCCCTAGGTGTTGTAATAAAATACACACAAATAAAATTCAAGAATTTAATAATGTAACTGAAGTACAAGTATGGCAAGGTACACTTGCTTGGCTCTGGGTGCTGAAGATGAAAAGCTGGTCCAGCGTCCGAGTCCGAGGTGTAAAAAGGACCTAATGAATAATTTGGGATCCAAATTAATTAATCGAGCTAGAAATCTATTTATTAACAAAAATACATTAAGTACAAAACAAATTTTTAACCCACATGCAAAAAGGAAACTCACACAACTCCCAAACCTGGAATTGAACCCAAGACCTCACATATACAAGCCTCCCTACACAACCAATGGGCTAATGTTCTCAATGAGTTATATGTGGCTCCATTTTTATTTAATCTAAAGCTCATAAAAGGATACACAAAAAGAAACTTCCAAAGGACCATCCACACAAAAATCTAAAATATAGCCATTTTCCAGGATTCGAACCCAGGATCATTTCCTCCACCATTCTTTAACCAACCAATTGAGCTAATTCTCCTTGGTGCACACATAAATCCTTTGCTCTTTATTAATCTCTCAATCTAATTCCATCCATTTCTAGTAAATTTGTTTACTGCCACAAGGGACACCCTACTATATTTCAGTACTCTACACAACCAAAATATATATCAAATTTCACACAGAACATCAATCTCCCTACTGTTTGTAATATCACATCACGCATACATCATTCACAAATTTTAAAAAAAACACAACTTCCAAACTCATGGCTCGAAGAACCTCAAACCGACCATGCACACACCCACCTAGAACACCAGGTGAGCTATGGCTCATAAGTTCTTTCATTAAGTCCTGGTAATATTTATTCATATGTTCCTAGCTTCCTTCCCATTTGCTAAATCATCAGATCACTCTCCAACTATCCCATATTTCTGTCATAGCAGCCCATTCCCATGAGCTCGGTCCTCCAGCAAATCCCCGACTACAGGAAGAACTCTATGGTTGCATGCACAACAAAGTAGTGTACTATACAACTCTCCATTTCCTTCCCTCTATGGCTACCAGCTTCCACATAAACAAGTTGATGTTCAAGGGAACATCAATGTACATTCTTCCCACTGTGGTTTCCCTCTCCCCTACATGATCCTTCACATATCACTTCTTCAACAACACAAAACACATGTCAAACCTCTCTCCTCTATAATTAGTACTCAGTAACACTACTACTCTTAGCCATATTTCATACCCACCGAATGCTCCATTCGTTTCCTTACTCCATATATATATTTGAATGCCTTGCTAATGTCTACTATCAACCAATAATATGTTTACCATGCCTATTTGAACGACTATGCTAATTAAGGAGTAGTATTATTGCAGCAGTATACATATATAGTAGAGAGTGTAGGATGATGTGAAGATTTACACAACAGCTATAAAGAGATGTAAGCGAGGAGTGGAACGTTGAACGTACCGAGTGTGCAAAAAAATGGAGGTCCGTCGAGCTTGGTCGACTGTATCGACACGAGTGCGGCACTGGACGAGATGGGTAAGTCGTCGCTTACTCGCCACGTTCTCTGCCACGAGCGGTCGAGAAGAGGGGGTGGTGGAAGATGAGCTCGAGGTTAAAGGCGGCTAGGGTTTGCTGTGGAGGAAGGAAGTGAAGATATGAGGGATTATATAGAGGGGGACTTAGGGTTTCATCCGGAGGGCTGAGTCCAAGCCGTACGAGCGTGTACCTGTGGTCGCTGCGATGTCCGCAGTGCACAGTATTCGCGACCAATGGAGAAGAAAAAAAACAGTTGTATTTGAAAATCCGGGTTGGGTTTGGAAGCCTTACCCGTTCCAATGTGGCTGTTAGATTGGTTTTGAAGGGAAGGCTTAAGGCTTTGCTGGCTTCGAAATCTGGGGGTGTGGGATCAGCACTTGTGTTGCTGAGCATAAAGCTTGGCTTAGGGAATATGGTTATTAAAAGATTTATAATAGGATAGTTATGCTTAATAAGTTAGGCCTATTAAGCTAAGTAAGTAAATCTTTTTTTTTTAAATAGGCAATCATTCCATCACAATTTCTAAAATAACCAACTTTACTGATAAATTAATTCTTATTAGGAATATTTTAATTAACTATAGTTATAGGTTTGATTGTAAGAAAAATCTTGTAAGGAAATTTTGGAAGCTTAATAAGGTAAAATTTTGGTTGAAAAAAAATATTTATAATTTTATATATTAAAATTTTAGGGGGCTCACAACACACTGCACTCGACCCCCATTCTCTGATACCTATGTACACTCTCTGATTCGACACTATTTTGACACAATCTGGATACGTTTTGGGACACTGTGTATAGGCTAAGTCTATGTATATGTATATGTATATGAGTTTATATAGATAGTGTGAGGTTGATATATCTATGTATTGCATATAGTGTCTGATACTTTTAGTGTTCCAGTTACAATATGTTTGGGATTTCATGATATTAGTGTCCAGTTGAGATTTTAGTGTATGATGTGTTAGAGTTTAGGTTTTAGCATAGTTGGCATCAGTTACTTTGTATTGCCTTGGCTTGTTTTGCCTTGTCTCAGATGATATTAGGAAGGAGTGAGAAGAGTTAGAGGGTCTCGAGTAGTAGCTATGAAGGAATGTCCTACATGGGAGTATTCCCTGTTCAGGAAGACATGGTCTAGGGGCAGGCCCTACTTGAACCTACATTGAGGTTTGATGTGTTAAAGATTTGCATGTCTTGTATTAGGTAATTCATGTATGATGTGGGAGTATTGGGTGAAGGATGAGAATGTAAGTAGGTATAGGGAGGGGAAAACTGACAATGTATGAGAGATTGAAGTGTGTAGGTGTGGGCAGAGAGTTGGGGTTAGACAGGTTAGAGGTTTGGGGTTAGTAGGAGTAGCAGCCAGTAGTTGCAGTAGCAGCAGTGGTAGCAGTAGAATGGGAGGATGTGAGGGTTCAGAAATGGGTTATGTATGTATATAAGTTGGGGTTTAGTTTTGAGAGACCGGGTGAGGAGTGTTAGGCTAGGAAGGGGGAGGATGAAGGCCATGTAGGCCACTGCCTTGTGTGGCATCTCAGTACAGGTAGCAAAGGATTACCTGAACCATTACTTAATGACCCCATATCTCCTTTAAGTTCAATTAGCTACTTTATATATATATATATATATATATATATATATATATATATATATATATATATATAATATGTGTGTGTGTGTGTGTGTGTGTGTGTGTGTGTGTGTGTGTGCGTGCGCGCGCGCTATATATGATATATGGTGTATGAGAGTTCTCACATTTGAGACACCCATATATGTGAGGGGTGTATATAGTACATATTATATAAGAGGATGTATATGTGATATATATACAGGTATGGTATAGGGGTAATGTAAGATGTGTTTTATATATATATATATATATATATATATATATATATATATATATATATATATATATATCTATATATGTGTGTGTGTGTGTGTGTGTGTGTGTGTGTGTTAAATGAGGATCTGTATATGTACTATATATATTAGTATAGATAGTGGTATAGTGAATAGTATATAATATATGTACTATAGAATAGTGAATAGGATAGATACTATATTATATGTATATAGATAGTGGTATAGTGAATAGGTATATATATATATATATATTATATATATATATATATATATATATATATATATCTATATTAGATAGTGTATAGTGAATAGGTATATCTATATGTATATGGTATAGTGAATAGGTATATATATGTATATGTACTATATATATGTATATAGATAGTGGTATAGTGAATAGGTATATATTATAATATATATATATATATATATATATATATTATATATTAATATATATATTAAAAAAATATTAAATATATAATATATATAATATATATAATTAAAAAAATATTATAATAATATATATATATATATCTATATATAATAAAAAAATATTAAAATATATATATATATATATATATATATATATATATATATATATATATATATATATATATATATATATATATATATTAAAAAATATATATATTAAAATATATATTTTAATATATATATTAAAATATATATATATATATATATATATATATATATATATATATATATATATATATATGTGTTGGGCTATATATATAGTATAGAGGTAGTTATATATTGACAAGTAGGACTATTTGACCTAGTTTGACTAGAATGTTGACTAGAGTTGACCAAGAGTTGACTTGACCTAGATTGACCTAGAATCATGTAGAATACATTGTAAACTTCAATTATTACCTTCTTGAATACATCATAACTTGTGTTGCTCTATTAGGACTCAGACACCTTAGTTCGGACATTTATATTCACAGTCACTCAGGATCTCAGGCGAGTATATTCTCTGATCGTTTCATACTTGCTAGGATTTATATTCTTGCTCTAGAATACTTTACTTGATGCTGTCATGTTGTAATCACGGATTAGTACTATATGGATCTTGTCATACGATGTTATCTCCTCCGGGTTCATCGAATACATCTTGTCATATGCTTTTCACGAACATCTTGTATTTTTTGTACATCCCTATTCATGTATACTCTTGTGCAATCTTGTACTCTCATGATCACATGAGCCTCATGGATAAAAACCTCTTGTACATGTAACGTAACTTGACTAGATCCTTGTGTATTGATTAGGGTAGGGGTGAGTATAAATGGTTATGTGATCTTTTCCATTTTGTGCAACTCTGTTACTTCATATGCAATCGGTTACTTATCATGTGCAACCCAAGCCGATTACATAACCATCTCGTACTCTAAAATCACTTATATACTTACAGTTCTTATTTCATATACAACTCTTCCAATACTCAGATTTGTCTATTTACACTGTTCTTGTTCATGTCTTACAGCATTTTATTGTATATTATTCTATTGTTTGTTTTATATTTCCTGCCATAATATGAAATACGTGAGAGTTTTGTATTCACTCTTGTCCTGACTGTACCTGTTGAAAATATTACAGATGATACTGAGAATTTTTGTACAACCTAATATGGAGTCCATCTAGACGACACTTGTGAAGTGGACCCACAGGAGGATCCGGCTCTAGCTGAGGACATCATCCCTATTGCCTAGGCTAGATTGCTAGGCTGCTTATCTTATTTGTTGTCTTTGATTGTATTATGTGAATATTGAGATGTTGGTGTTGTTTAGACACTTGGACTTATTTTTCTTCTGTTTATATCTCTTTGTGGATTTCATACTTACATTATCGTGCTGATTAGCTACCTCTAGTTTTGTGATTGAGTTGTATCCTTCTATGATTGTCCTCCGTTTGGAGAGTATATCATATTGTGTTTAGTTGTGTTTGTGACCTAGAACAGCGTTCTACCGCCGACACTGCAGCGTAGGCTGGACGTACCCACTTCTCGTTCCCCTATACTGGGTGGGGGTCATGACATCTACTGAGTTACAAATAATCCTGGTAACACAAAATAAAGAAAGATTATACTGAGCATGATGTGTTGATAACCTGTCTTCTTTCTTTGATTGAATGGTGGTTTTTTCTCATGATGGCAGTTATCTGAACCAGATTTGAAAATCTGATTAGCTTTACGTGGCCCTATAAATATCGTGGGTAGTTCAGAAAAATCTTTTAGCTAGCAATGTCTTTAGCCTATCATGATTTATTCATTTGCATTAGTCCATTTTTACTCTTTCTTATTACTTTTTTGTAAAATACATGTTAGGTGAACAAGTAATATTAACTAGAATAGTAAAATTAATGGACACTATGATTATGCCAAGTTTAAGTATAAATTATATAGTGATGGCATGATCATTAGTGATTTTATAATGTTAAACATTAATAAATTTACCATAATAAAAAAATAATCAAATTATTGGGCTAACATCTTGTTGTTGGTTGCATCTCTATTAGGGATAGTGGTTGTCGTAAAAAAAAGGATTTACTTTAGCTTATTTAAATAGATCAAGTGGGTTGGATTGGGTTGAACCGTCTATTCAAGGGTCGGATTTGCGGTTAATTTAAATAAATCAAACACAAAAGTGTTTTGTTCGTGTTGAACATTATCGGGTCAAGTCGAATTCGACCCGACCCAACTTGGTTTTAACCTCTAGTATCGTAGTAGTTAAAGGAGTCACTAAGATTAGAGGTAGACCTAGATGAACATAATTTGAAGTTTTAAAACAGGATACCATTTTTCTTAGTATTACAAAGTTGAACAAAGTCGAATCAAAGAAGAGAATTCAAACACCAAAATTTTGGATAAAAGACTTTGTTATTATTATTTTAATACTATTTAAGTATTATCCCTTACTTAATATCTATGGTGGATATGTACTTGTATGAGTACCTAGTGTAACTCCTTAAAATCCCAATTTCAGTTTCTAGGTTTAATAAAAATTTCCTGTAATTTTTAGGATTAATAAAAATCTAAAAACTATTTTTTCGATTTTTTTGCTAAATTATGAGGTAGATATACCTAAATTTTGAAAAATAAGTTCTAAATAATATTCCTAGATAAATTCTCTAAGTCTAGTTAATAAGAGGTTGATCTAATTAGAATTAATTGTTCATTAAACTTCCCTCTAAAAGAATGGACTAGTAATTCAAAATTAAATAGTAGTAGTTAGAATTGCAATAATTAAAAGTTGAATTTCAATTTCTAATTTAAAACAAAATTAATTTTCCCTCCATGGAAAAGTTACTAACTCTTTCATAAACTTCTATAATTTTAAATTCTTTCTCAACCAATAGGAATAGACAATTCTAGATATAGATTTGAAATTTAATAGAAAATGGAGGGAAATAAAAAAGAATTTAAAAAACAAATATATTTTTTTGCAAAACAAAGTTCTTTATGCAAATATGAATTTAATCAGTCATATATAATCTAACAATGAGTTCAAAAACTCATTGTGCAGATTTTCTCTCCCACGATCCGGATCGAGACTAGTCCTAATCTCCTCCCTCTCTCCTCTTAAGCCCAGTTCCTCCACCTTGTGCACCCGACCCCGTGTAGCTTCACACGGTCCTGACGAGCAACTCACCACATTGCCTAGACTCACTGACCGTTGGTTCCTGTGATACCTCAGACCCAAATTATAGGGAAGTTGGACACGTGACAATGACTAGCTACGAGTCATGCGGGCTCCAGTCCTACTCAATACATATACGTTGTCCAAGGTCGATAATCTATCTATCAATAAGTAAAGCAAATCAATCCAACTATATTTTAATCCACGTAAATATGAATATAAAGGGTGAATAATATGTGTTGAAGATCTATAGCATAATAACAAACATATTCGAATAGGTTGAGAGAATGATCCATGTATCTAAATATTATACAAAGGAACAATAACGAAAATAAAATATAAATGATGCAAGATAAATGATACGAGTGTCCAATACCTGAATCCAAGAAGAGAAACTGGTAGCATTCCTCAAGGAAAGTCTCATTATAATTAGCTCAACTAACTTGGAAGGAAACCAAGTCCTATAGCATTCGCTACCAAAAATCCCCAAATTAGCAATTCGAGGTTTTAAAAACATAACTTGGGTGAACATGGGTTAGTGAGGCTAAATAATGCGAAATACTCTAAAATAACTTAGAAAGTGATTTGGTAATTTTATGAATTCTTTTGGAATTATTAAGGAATTAATTGAGGCATGAAACTATTTATTAATATTAAATGACATGCTTTAGAAATTTTGGTATGAACATATGTACGGATAATGATCCCAAAAATTGTACTAGTATAAGAATAATATTTTAGATTTTCTCCTATTTTCATGATTTTAAGAATTTACTTAGTATTATTTCAATTATTTAGAATAGAAACTAGTTATTAAATAGGTTTCTTAATTAAAGGAAAGAAAAGAAAAGAAAATATAAATAAAACCTAAAAAAAAGTCTACTTATCCACCCACATGGGGGGTGGGGCCTGTCCTCCACCAGCAGGCCAAACACTCAGTTTGACCTGGATCGGACCCTCCCCTTTATATATATATATATATATATATATATATATATATATATATATATATATATATATATATATATATATATATATATATATATATATATATATATATGGAAAAGGTAATTATTTATTCAATAGTGGATTGATATCCACTATTGAATAAATAATTACCTTTTCCAAATATATATATATATATATATATATATATATATATATATATATATATATATATATATATATATATATATATATATATATATATATATATATATTTTGAAAAGGTAATTATTTATTCAATAATGGATATCAATTACAACCCCTGCTAGCTTTAACAAAGTCAGAAACCCATCCTATGTACATCATTATCTATATTATAAAGAATGCCCAGAATAGACATTTGGACTCTCTCAAAAGTGTGGTTGTTCCTCTCCTTCCAAACATGCCAAACTGCTGTTGTAAGTCTAATATGAGTTGTTCTGAATCACATCGCACCCTGGCATTTCGGACCATGTATATCCTCCATAATAGTCGGCTATTGGAGTGGGTGGGGTTCTCAACCTATGTGGAGAATACCCCGGAGTGCGACGAACGCCATCCGTGTGTCGGAGAAACTCGGGGAGTGCATCGATACTATTTTGGAATATATATGGTAAGCAAATATATGATTGGATTTTCATATTTACTTTGATCATATTTGTGATTGGATCTTTCATATATTTACTTTCTATATAATTGGACTTCCAATTATGGCAAGCCAATTATGATTGGATTTCCATTAAAAATATGATTGATGTATATTGGAAGTTTTCATATATATTGACCTTCCATGTATAGATTATCAAGGGCTTATAAAAGGTTGATGCATGCAAGTTGAAAAAATCTCAAAAGAAAACAAGAGTGCTTTACAATATTTGTGTGTGAGAGAGAGAGAGAGAGAGAGAGAGAGAGAGAGAGAGAGAGAGAGAGAGGATTGAGGACTATTGTGAAGGAGAGATCGCTTCGAATAATTTTTTGACATCTCTTGTTCTTCGGAGTCCGTAATTAAATTTTCTTCTTTCAAGTGAGTTGTGGTGATTCGTGTTGGATCAGAAGGAGCTTGTAGAGGGTGTATTCTCTTTATTCCATTAGTGAAATTTTTTTAGGGTTGGACTCCGATCGTCTCGTAGTTTTTTTCGCAAGGGTTTTCTACGTCAAAAATCTTTGTGTCTGCGATTGTATTTTGTATTTTTGGTTTGTGTGCTTTTGCTCGATTCTTTCGCAAGACTTTCTGGTTTGGGGGAACGATTTTCGTGCTTCGTTTCCACAGAGTAGTATTAGAGCTTTGGTTCCAAGGAAATGTCAGAAGTTGACAGTCAAATCAGAAAGTAGAGTTGGACACGAAGTCAGTACGCATGGTAAACCTGAACGGTACCAACTATCATTATTGGCAAAGCAAAATGAAGGATTTATTGTTCGTCAAGAAGTTGCGTCTTCCAGTATTTGCGTCCGAGAAGCCTAGTAAAAAATTCGATGAGGACTGGAACTTTGAGCATATACAGGTGTGTGGATACATGTGGTAGTTTGTTGACGAGAATGTGTATAACCACGTTGCCAATATTGAGCATACGAAGACGCGGTAAACAAACTGTTCCTGATCCAGATGATGATGGGTCTGCGGTACAAAGATGATGTGTCCATTATGGATCACTTGAGTGAGTTCCAGGGCATGGTGGACCAGCTATCCTCGATGGGAGTCAAGTTCGATGACGAGGTTTAGGGACTTTAGTTGCTATGTACACTGCCAGACTCGTGGGAGACCGTACGAGTATCTATGATCGCTTCTGCTCTGTAAGGCGTAGTCAGTCTAGAGTTTGCCAAGAGCGGGGTACTGAATGAAGAGATGTAGAGACGTTCTCAGGGTACTCCATCCACATCCCACCACTTAGAGGCGCTAGTTTCAGAGAGCCGCGGAAGGGGCAAAAGCAGGGGTCCAGGTGGTGGCAGAGATAAGAGTAGGGGCAAGTCCAAGGGTCGGTACGAGGACTCAGAGTGTTACCATTATGGCAAGAAGGGCCATATTAAGTGGAACTATTTTTCTTGGAAGAGAGAGAAGAAGGGCGACAAGAGAAAGCAAAGTGAGAATACTACAGCGACGGCCTCGGCACATGGAGACGATGTAATCATCGTAGGTGATGAGGTTGTCATGAACCTCGCCTGCAATGATAATTCTTGGCTAGTGGACTCAGGTGCTTCCGCGTACGTATCTCACAACATGATACTATTTGCCATTTACACGACAGGCTATTGTGGAGTGTTGAAGATGGGCAATAATGATGTGTCAAAGGTGGTTGCCAATAGAGATGTGTATTTGAGGACGAAGATGGGTGCAATTATTGTTCCCAAAGATGTCTGTCATGTCCCTGATATCTGTTTCAACCTGGTGTCGGTTGGAAGGTTAGATGACAAGGGTTTCTTCAATCTCTTCGGGAACAGTCAGTGAAAGCTTTTGAGAGGTTCGATGGTGATTGCCAGAGGAAGCAAGAAGTTCGGACTCTACTATATAGAGGGGAGCACACATGGGGCACATGAGGTAAACGCAGTCATTGATACATCTACCGAGTTGTGGCATAGACAGCTAAGCCATATCAGCGAGAAGGGGATGAGCCACTTGGTGAACATGAAGGTGATTACAGGCACTACAATAAAAAGACCTATTAATGACGCCTGATAAGTAGATTTCATGACGGTTGATAAAGAAGCGTCATCAAAATTCAGCAAGACTATATTCTATGACGGATTTCTATATAAACGTTATTGATTGTCTCTCAGTGATACGAGCGTTATGAAAAAAATACCAAAATTTAAGTTGAAATCTCGACTCTCCCGCACTTACTCCCGCACTTAAGAAAAAGTCTCAACCCCTTCTCCTTCTCTCTTTCTCCTCCCGCTCCCCGCTCCCGAACTCCCCTCATCCCGCTTCTCTCCGGCCGTTATAATGCTCTCCTCTCTCGTCACTCTTCCTCTTGGTTCTTTTTCGGGCTTTCTTCTCCCTCCTTCCTCCTTCTTCCTCCATCCAAACCCTAACTCTAGAAAAGCAAACCCTAACCCTAATTTATCTCCCTCGATGTGAAATCGGATGAGACCGATCGTACTCCCCACTGCAAGATTCGACGACGATGGCGCTCCTCCGTCGCTCCCTCGCGGTCGGACTCTTTGTCGGCTCCGCCTTGGCGTCGATCTTTGGGGTTTTCGCTGCAGATCCGCCTCTAGTCGGCGGACGGAGGGATCTATCGGAGAAATCCGTTCCTGGTCGATGCGATTGCTAGTTATTTCTTTCGGTTTCTTGTCCATTATGGAATTTTGAGTGGGTGTGGAGGTCCAGTCACCTCCGTTGAGGTGTTGAAATGATGTTTCTACTTCTACTCTTCAGCTGGCATTCGGCAACTTCCGTTCCAGGATGGATGTATGTTTTTCACTGTGTCCTTTTAATAATCTAGTGGATATGATTGATAATTGTTCAATTTTTTGGCAACTTCCTGTAATATAATTTGACTTCTGATTGGCAACATGATTTTTGCATCTATCTGTCTTGTATTTCAGGTTGACTGTCTCGTATGTAGCCATTGTTTTTATTACATTGGTTCAATTGAACTTCAGATTGGGAGAAAACTTCTTTTACAAGATATGGGACTATCTGATAAAAAGGAATGTCATCATGGGACCTATTCTTCTACTTCAGAAGAAAGCTGTGGAGCTGAGTTACTGGAGGAAGATGAAAATGAAGATACTGTCATGGATGATGATGATGTAGAATCAAGTCATAATAGAAAGGAAAGTTACCTTTCTAAAGAGGTTTTGGAATCACTTATAAATGGTGATTTGTCATTGCCTTATACAAAGCAGTTTGTCTTGCCTCCTGTTATTTCTTGTCCGGGTGGTTGTGAAGAAGAACATTACTGCAGGTTAGAAATGACTTTACAAGTCTATTGCATATTTGTGAAATCCCAAAAGCAAATAGTTCAACGCCAGATAGGAGATGGGGATTTGATAAGCTTATATAGAAGTGCTTGAGTGTCATGTGTACCATCTGGACTCAGACCCTTTTGGTAAGTGGGTGACATGAAAAGTCTACTGTTAAATTGGGCAAGAGGAGTACTAGGATGGTTGACCTCCTAAGAGGCTGGAAAATGTTAGCGAAGTAGTAAGCTTATCATTTTTCCACCCTTTTTATGAGTCTTGGTTTGGTTTCGGTAGTTTTGGCCGTTTCGGTTCTGCCGATACTTAAAACCTTGCTAAATAGTCATGGTGCATAAGAGGTACATTCACATGTGGGCGGAGACGTGTGAATTTTTGTCCATTAGATATCTAATTCCTTTTCTGTCAAAATTTATTCATAATCTCCTTTTTTCAATTATGGTAAAGACTTCAAAATTAGTCCAGTTGACTAGTTGAGCAGTAAGGCTGGGTTCGGGATTGCTTATGATGTCTGCTTCTGTTTTTTTTTCTTTCTGGAAAGCACTCCCAAAAGTTTTTTTTTGGGTAACAACAGCTTATAAAAAAATGAAAATGCTAGTTCCATTTTGGGGCAGCTTTAGTAGGTGGGAGGCTGCTTTCAAATGATGCTTTTGTTGCTGCTTTTTGTAAAACAGTAGCAGGCATGGCCAAACCAGGCCTAAGATGTCATATTATTTAATTTATTTCTAAAATCTATGTCATATTATTTAATTTATTTGTAAAATCTAAAAGTGATATTGTCGCACACAATATGCATGGATGCACTTATCTATGTATGTAATGTAATGTAATGTTTTATGATGGTTCAAGTAATTGGTTTTCATCTGTTTTCTAGCAAATTATGTGCAGAATCTTACTGGGAATCAATTCATTCATTACTCTATACTGGAGAAAAAGTAGGATCTTCAAGAAGAGCAGCTCTTCTCAAATTTATAGAACATGCCAACAGTAAGTTATTATGTGCGTTATATGTTGCTACTATCTATTGGCATTTGGTACTAACATTGTAAAACCCCTAAATTTCTAATATTTTTTTTTATTATTTGGTACTGATTTAAAATTTTGTATTGTACGTCACGTAGTCGTATTGTACGTCGTGTACGAAAATTTTATTTTTCGAAATTGCTCGACGAGTGCGAATATGTGCGAGCGTACATATTTTTAGAAAAACATTTTTTCTATTTTATAGTTTTAAAATAATATATGTAATAATTTGTTTTAGCTATCGTACCAAACTTTCAAGCTAATTATTTTATTTATTTTATTGGTACAAAGCCTTTCATTTATAACAATTATTGATAATATTCTTGTGCATACGTATATATTTCCTAAATATTTTACTAGCCTATTTTAAATAAAAATATAATTTTTGAGATTTATTAATATTAATATTTTATTATTCAAACAGATATTTAAAAATATTTATTATTTTTGAAATTATTATTATTGGTATTTTGAAAAATATATTTAGAAGTTATTCTGGCCATTTGAATCTTGATTTAATTTTTGGATTTAATTAAATAGATTAAATTAATATCTATAATTGAAATTTGATTTATTTGATTTGATTTTAAACTAAAGGGATATAATTTAAATAGGATTGTAATTGGATTTGGATTTGAATTAAATAGATTGAATTATCTAATTTGGGTTTTAAATTTTTTCCTAATCCTATCCAATTGGGAATTCCCACATCATATAAATAGGCAGGTACTTCTCCATATTATTTACTCCATAATTTCCTCCACCACAAACGTGCGTGCATCGTGTCCGTGTTCCCCGTCCAATTCTTATTCCATCATTTTTACATATACATTATTCTCCCTCGTGTCGACAACCCCGACACAATACAAATCCCCAATTTCCTAATCTCCAAATCCCTAGTTTCTAAACCCTAACCCTAATCCTAACCCCTACATCCACCACCATCGTCGGAAGACCACGACCGCCAACTCCTCAATACCACCGGAGTTCACCACCACCCTAGTCTGCTCTTTTTCCGTTCACCACCCGTCGACCCCGAGCACAGCCCGGCCGCCACCATCACCCCGCTCTACCGGACCACCTCCAACTTCCCTACAACCACCGGCGGCACCACCAGCAAACCCACGCCCAGCCATCACCACCACCGTCGTCGGCATCTCCGTCCACCTTGGCCACCGGCCGGGAAAACCCCAAAACTAAACAAACCCTAACCCTAAACTCACCTGCCCGCCGCTCACCGAACAGCCCGAGCGCCCCCGTAAACCACCGTGCCTGGACGCGCCGTCGCCGCTCCATGCCTCCTCCTCCTTTGTTGACCTGACCCGCTTCTCCCCTTCGTTTCCCTCTTCCGCCGCCTCCTCTAGATCCGTCGAGCCTCTTCCGACGCAGAGCCGCCGACGCAAACCCACCCGCAGCCGACGGCTCCGCCGTGAGCTCCGCCGTAGACAGCCGATCCCGCACATCTCCAGATCCGCTAAGCCCGCACCTTTCCCCTTCTCCCTCCGCGCTCCCGACCTCCGGCTCGCTGGCCACCCTCGCCGCGCGCAGCTCCGCTCACCGCCCTAGCCCCTTCTTCCTCTTCTCCCCGCTCTCTCCGCGCCGCTCACTGAGCTACTCCTCCGTCGGACCACCCACTTCCCGCCGCCTCTCTCTCCCTCTCAGCCTCTCCCGATCGCTCTTCTCCTTCCTCCCGAGCTCTCTCTCTCATTCTTTTTCTCTCTGAGTAATTTTCTTTCCCGAAGCTTCTTCTGATCCTTCTTTTTCCTTCTTTTGTTTTTTTTGTGTTATAGTGTTAAGTCTCTCACGCAAACCAAGAAGGGAGCAGTAGTAATAGTTTTCGTTTATTATTATTATTATTATTGTTATTATTATTATTATTATTATTATTATTTTTAACAGTACAGTAATTAAAGTATAGATAGGTACAGATGATGATATTATTATTTTATCATTGTTATTATTTTGGTTTTACTAGTATTTTTAATGCTATTTACTATTTTGTTTTGGGGTTCACATACAAATAATTGTACTACTAGTTTTAAAATATATATACTTATGATAAGTATCAATATATATTGTTTTATGGAAATTTTAAATACAGCTTTGTCGAAAAAAAACTTTATTTAACAAAATCTAGTTTTCAAACCCTAATATATATAATTACATATTCCTATGATAATGAGTTCGTTTTAGCCCTAAATCCTTTTTTTAGATTTAATAATCTAAAGGTATTTTTAGCTACCAACTTATACAATAATTTCTAGTATTTTTCAAATATTTATCTAACTAATGAGATATGGTTTTCTCTACAAAATTTTATTTTGACAAACTTGAGTTTTTCTAAATATTAAAATACATTTCCTAAAATAGTATATGTATTATTCCCTCAAATTTCCTCGATCTTCATCACGCCCTTGATTAAATTCCCCTTTCCTATACCTTCGCATATTCAAGCCTACCTTATGACCACCCTAACTAATTTGACCCTTCTGGACCCAATGGAACCGTCCGTACCGACATCAGAGGTCACCTTGTGTAGTTGTTACTCGAAGTCGTAGTTTGTGCCACCTTGATCATCGCAGCACACCAGGCGTCATACCAGGCAAGACACCTTGCCATTTGCTGTTTATTTATTTTAGCTCATATTTCATGCATTATTTATTTTCTTTATGCAAAATAAACTGTGATACATGGCATAACTGTTAGAACTTACTATTCATTTATATTTCTTGCTATGTATTATTTTTCTTACACATTAAACCTAGATTTAAGAGACCACCTTGTGTGTTGCATTCATTGGCCTTGACACGTTATAACACGAAGTTGTGTGTCGCATATAGAATACGGACGTGCGTGATTGGCTGACCACCAGTACGTACAAACCGTGCGATAGAAATAACCGCTAATAGAGGTTGCATGCTAGTTTGACTTAGCGGTTATAGTGGCTTTGTGTTGTGGATACAACACAGTAGGCATTGGGCGGGGAGGACAATTCCTTAGCGTATGGGCTTTGATGCACTTCCCTTATGACCCGGACTCTCCGCTGGAGATACGGGGTTGATGACCCATGATTACTGACGGCCACTGACGATTCTGCGGAACATCATGCTCTTACTGATGGAGCCTCTGGTGCCCAAGGGGGGACCATGCCAATCCTATTCAGCCAGGGCCCATGCGTAGGAAGGATTGTTCTTAACTACATTTCACTTAGAACGGTTAGGTACCTTTATCCGTTAGGTACGAGTACTTTTGGTTTGGGTACTTATATCTGACCGTGGCTTGGAACAATAACTTGTCGCGAATTAGTTCGTCACATCTTGTCCTTGTTTGGTTATAGGTGTGACTTACTACTTCGATGAGAAGGTATTGAACCTTGTTGGGGTCCGGATACTATATTGGATTCATGGCATGGAAAGATACATCACCGTGAATTAGTTTACCATCTCCTGTCCTTGTTTGGTTGGGGGGATGGTAAGCTCGTTCAATAGGTGTGTATTGGACCATGTTATAATTCAATTGACTTATTTATTTGAGCAATATTTATTCAGTTTATATGGCATGATATTATGTGTCTTGTTACGTCCCTCTGAGGACCTGGTTATCTCTCCAGGTGTGTGTGTGCTATTGTCTTTCGTAGGTGTTCTAGCTCTAGCCGTGTTCATCGCTATTTCTTCGAGGATGATTGCACTTGGATCGTCTTCGCTTCGTCCGCCAAAAATCATTTCTTTTCTCATATATTTTTCTTTTACTTGTTGGTAGTGGATTTGTCTCCGCCCAACATATTGTATCAAGACAATTCATTTTCATTATATGATATCTTTTATTCATTTATTTGTGTGGATGAGATTAGTTATGGTTCTACTGTATTTTACATCTTATGTATTCATACGAGATTTCCATATATTGGAGTGTACTTCATATGAATACAGTTGGCATGTCTACGTTCCTAGTCCTACGTATTTTAGGACTGGAGCGTTACATGTTTTTGTGGTGGCCCATGCAGGTCGAAATAAATTGTTTGGTTACTTTACCGTACCAAGCAAGCCTGCAAATAGGATTAGAAGTCTAGGATCTCATCCACGTACTTGACTTTTTCTCGATTCTATATCCGTTCGACTCATCGATTGCATCTTGCTTGATTCCTTCTATCATTATCCTTATCTTCTTTTCGTGCTTGCTAGAGATTGACCCTACTAGTTGGAAGTCCCAAAACACCATTAGTTTAATTCTTTTAAGTTGGGTAGAATGCCTTATGACCTAGCAATCCCTTGTCCTTCTGACCTATATTAGTAAGTTTACTTAGATTCTAGAATTTAGAAGACCCTAACCATTTAGTCAACCAAGAACTTGGACAAGCAGACTGTAGGACGACTGTATCCTTTAGAAGTTCGAACCAATTTCTACTTTCTTCCA
The DNA here is from genome assembly GCA_029216955.1 of Iris pallida. Taxonomy (NCBI): domain Eukaryota; kingdom Viridiplantae; phylum Streptophyta; class Magnoliopsida; order Asparagales; family Iridaceae; genus Iris; species Iris pallida. The sequence goes on along the minus strand of JANAVB010018000.1, from coordinate 2,798,019 downwards.
ATCTTAGTCTCCCGTGCCTATGTTTTACCACCTTGACTAATGTTGCTACTATAATCTAGTTTTGCAAACTCACCCATTTATCGAGTTTGTTCATGACTTATGCTATTGAGCGCGCTCACTAACATATTGTCTAATCAGAACCGGTGCATGATGCTCTGATCAACCGAGTGTACTTTGGTTCGCTTTTGTCTATTATTTTACGTGGATGGAACAAAAATTGAACTTGGCCTTTAGAATCCCATCCACGACTGCCTTAAAAATTCTTTTTGAAATTTTTCGATCGCCTTTGAACCACGTATTCGTATTCGATAAATTCACCTTTGGAACCCTTTATCGCTTTCATCTTCCTCCTATTTTAGAGAGACGAAATCCCTCGTGCCGAGTATCCCCTTTAGTTGCCCGATCACTTATGACCACTGTAATTAGCCATTACCAACCCGTGGCTATATCCTCATCCTAAAACTATTCGTTTTTCCCTTGATCCTAAACCTACCATCGTGACCTACTAAATGCTTGTTTGTGTTAAGGCGTTATTTCTTTGCCTCGCCCGAAGACTTGTCATACCCCTTGTACCTTCTCACCCCCTACTAATTCTTAATTTCGAGGACGAAATTCTTTTAAGTTGGGTAGGATGTAAAATCCCTAAATTTCTAATATTTTTTTTATTATTTGGTACTGATTTAAAATTTTCTATTGTACGTCACGTAGTTGTATTGTACGTCGTGTACGAAAATTTTATTTTTCGAAATTGCTCGACGAGTGCGAATATGTTCGAGCGTACATATTTTTAGAAAAATATTTTTTCTATTTTATAGTTTCAAAATAATATATGTAATAATTTGTTTTAGCTATCGTACCAAACTTTCAAGCTAATTATTTTATTTATTTTATTGGTACAAAGCCTTTCGTTTATAACAATTATTGATAATATTCTTATGCATGCGTATATATTTCCTAAATATTTTACTAGCCTATTTTAAATAAAAATATAATTTTCGAGATTTATTAATATTAATATTTTATTATTCAAAAATATATTTAAAAATATTTATTATTTTCGAAATTATTATTATTGGTATTTTGAAAAATATATTTGGAAGTTATTGTGGCCATTTGAATCTTGATTTGATTTTTGGATTTAATTAAATAGATTAAATTAATATCTATAATTGAAATTTGATTTATTTTATTTGATTTTAAACTAAAGGGATATAATTTAAATAGGATTGTAATTGGATTTGGATTTGAATTAAATAGATTAAATTATCTAATTTGGGTTTTAAATCTTTTCCTAATCCTATCCAATTGAGAATTCCTACAACCTATAAATAGGCAGGTACTCCTTCATATTATTTACTCCACAATTTCCTCCACCACAAACGTGCGTGCATCGTGTCCGTGTTCCCCGTCCAATTCTTATTCTATCATTTTTACATATAAATTATTCTCTCTCGTGTCGACAACCCCGACACAATACAAATTCCCAATTTTCTAATCTCCAAATCCCTAGTTCCTAAACCCTAACCCTAATCCTAACCCCTGCATCCACCACCATCGTCGGAAGACCACGACCGCCAACTCCTCAACATCACCGGAGTTCACCACCACCCTAGCTTGCTCTTTTTTCGTTCACCACCCGTCGACCCCGAGCACAGCCCGGCCGCCACCATCACCCCGCTCTATCGGACCACCTCCAACTTCCCTACAACCACCGGCGGCACCACCAGCAAACCCACGCCCAGCCGTCACCACCACCATCGTCGGCATCTCCGTCCATCTCGGCCACCGGCCGGGAAAACCCCAATACTAAACAAACCCTAACCCTAAACTCATCTGCCCGCCGCTCGTCGAACAGCCCGAGCGCCCCCGCAAACCACCGTGCCTGGACGCGCCGTCGCCACTCCATGCCTCCTCCTCCTCCGCTGACCTGACCCGCTTCTCCCCTTCGTTTTCCTCTTTCGCCGCCTCCTCTAAATCCGTCGAGCCTCTTCCGGCGCAGAGCCGCCAACGCAAACCCACCCGCAGCCGACGGCTCCGCCGTGAGCTCCGCCGTAGACAGCCGATCCCGCACATCTCCAGATCCGCCAAGCCCGCACCTATCCCCTTCTTCCCTGCCGACCGATCTCCCTCCGTGCTCCCGACCTCCGGCTCGCCGGCCACCCTCGTCGTGCGCAGCTCCGCTCACCACCCTAGTCCCTTCTTCCTCTTTTCCCCGCTATCTCCTCGCCGCTCACTGAGCTGCTCCTCCGCCGGACCACCCACTTCCCGCCGCCTCTCTCTCCCTCTCAGCCTCTCCCGATCGCTCTTCTCCTTCCTCCCGAGCTCTCTCTCTCATTCTTTTTCTCTCTGAGTGATTTTCTCTCCCGAAGCTTCTTCTGATCCTTCTTTTTCCTTCTTTTGTTTTTTTTTTGTGTTATACTGTTAAGTCTCTCTCACAAACTAAGAAGGGAGCAGTAGTAATAGTTTTTGTTTATTATTATTATTATTATTGTCATTATTATTATTATTATTATTTTTAACAGTACAGTAATTAAAGTATAGATTGGTACAGATGATGATATTGTTATTTTATCATTTTCATTATTTTGGTTTTACTAGTATTTTTAATGCTATTTACTATTTTGTTTTGGGGTTCACATACAAATAACTGTACTACTAGTTTTAAAATATATATACTTGTGATAAGTATCAATATATATTGTTTTATGGAAATTTTAAATACAGCTTTGTCAAAAAAAAACTTTATTTAACAAAATCTAGTTTTCAAACCCTAATATATATAATTACATATTCCTATGATAATGAGTTCGTTTTAGCCCTAAATCCTTTTTTTAGATTTAATAATCTAAAGGTATTTTTAGCTACCAACTTATACAGTAATTTCTAGTATTTTTCAAATATTTATCTAACTAATGAGATATGGTTTTCTCTACAAAATTTTATTTTGACAAACTTGAGTTGTTCTAAATATTAAAATACATTTCCTAAAATAATATATGTATTATTTCCTCAAATTTCCTCGATCTTCATCACGCCCATGATTAAATTCCCCTTTCCTATACCTTCGCCTATTCAAGCCTAGCTTATGACCATCCTAACTAATTTGATCCTTCTAGACCCAATGGAACCGTCCGTAACGACATCAGAGGTCACCTTGTGTAGTTGTTACCCGAAGTCGCAGTTTATGCCACCTTGATCATCGCAGCACACCAGGCGTCATACCAGGCAAGACACCTTGCCATTTGCTGTTTATTTATTTTAGCTCATATTTCATACATTATTTATTTTCTTTATGCAAAATAAACTGTGATACATGGCATAACTGTTAGAACTTACTGTTCATTTATATTTCTTGCTATGTATTATTTTTCTTACACATTAAACCTAGATTTAAGAGACCACCTTGTGTGTTGCATTCATTGGCCTTGACACGTTGTAACACGAAGTTGTGTGTCGCATGTAGAACACGGACATACGTGATTGGCTGGCCACCAGTATATACAAGCCGTGCGATAGGAATAACCGCTAATAGAGGTTGCATGCTAGTTTGACTTAGCGTTTATAGTGGTTTTGTGTTATGGATACAACACAGTAGGCATTAGACGGGGAGGACAATTCCTTAGTGTATGGACTTCGATGTACTTCCCTTGTGATCCGGACTCTCCGCTGGAGATACGGGGTTGATGACCCATGATTACTGACGGCCACTGACGATTCTGCGGAACGTCATGCTCTTACTGATAGGGCCTCTGGTGCCCAAGGGGGGACCATGTCGATCCTATTCAGCCAGGGCCCAAGCGTAGGAAGGATTGTTCTTAACTACATTTCACTTAGAATGGTTAGGTACCTTTATCCGTTAGGTACGAGTACTTTTGGTTTGGGTACTTGTATCTGACTGTGGCTTGGAACAATAATTTGTCACAAATTAGTTCGTCACATCTTGTCCTTGTTTGGTTGTAGGTGTGACTTACTACTTCGATGAGAAGGTATTGAACCTTGTTGGGGTCCGGATACCATATTGGATTCATGGCATGGAAAGATACGTCACCGTGAATTAGTTTACCATCTCCTGTCCTTGTTTGGTTGGGGGGATGGTAAGCTCGTTCAATAGGTGTGTATTGGACCATGTTATAATTCAATTGACTTATTTATTTGAGCAATATTTATTCAGTTTATATGGCATGATATTATGTATCTTGTTACGTCCTTCTGAGGACCTGGTTATCTCTCCAGGTGTGTGCTATTGTCTTTCGCAGGTGTTCTAGCTCTAGCCGTGTTCATCGTTATTTCTTCGAGGGTGATTGCACTTGGATCGTCTTCGCTTCGCCTGCCAAAAATTATTTCTTTTCTCATGTATTTTTCTTTTACTTGTTGGTAGTAGATTTGTCTCCGCCCAACATATTGTATCAAGACAATTCATTTTCATTATATGATATCTTTTGTTCATTTATTTGTGTGGATGAGATTAGTTATGGTTCTATTGCATTTTACAGCTTATGTATTCATACGAGGTTTCCATATATTGAAGTATACTTTGTATGAATACAGCTGGCATGTCTACGTTCCTAGTCCTACGTATTTTGGGACTGGGGCGTTACAAACGTATCCATCCATATATAACAGTACTTCTGTACGCTGCACATTCTACCACGTAAAACAAGTTGAACGTAACTTGTTTGATAGTAATACCCCAAGTGCACCTTTCCAAATCGACAGCAGTCCTTTTGTGCACCAATATGTGTTGAACTACTGATGAACATGGATGAAAATGTTGATGCCTAATTGTATCGTTCATTTATTTTTGTAAGTTAAATTCTAATGCATTAATATAGAAATATAATCACTTGTTTTTCAACTCCTCAGGAACAAATGATATTTTCATCCTTGCTGCCAAGGTATGCATCTTACTTGGTCTAACCCATTTTGATTCAAAGTTTTTGGATATTGGTGGTAGAATCCTTGTTCTCAGGATCTTATGATCCAATCCGATTGACTCTTTGCGATCCAAATGCCATACATGGATGAATTGGGTCGCATCAGAAGATATGCCAACTTCAAATTTGACAACTTAATAAATGTGTCCATGGCTTTGAACTGTTGTGGATTGCCATATTGGATGCCAATGAAAAACAACTAAAAACTCTCACTGGGCGTTATTGTTTCCACACCATAAATGCTATGTTAAATACTATATCTTCTCTTTATTTGCTAATCTGTCCATCCTTTTCTATATTTATGTTCAAATAGAGCTCTTGTTTATGTTTTCATTACCTAAATGTGAATCTAAGTCTTAGACGCTCAGCTTGGTAAACCTCCTGACAATGGACTTGGGATGCACTTTCGACTTCAACCAAGAGTAGGATTTGGTATTTTCTAGTTTCTAGGTGTATATGACATTTTACATAATTTTATATTTTTTGCAACCCTAAATAGTAAATAGTACAGAGACTTGTTTCTTCTCGTTAGTTGGAGTAGATCAGTTTTCCATTTTAAACTTCAAGCTCAGAATACTGTAGATGTATGCATGCATAATTGCATCAAGATTGCATGATATGGCAAATATTCTCTAGATCCTACAAAAATGTTGTTTGCCAACATCTTTTGATGGGGTTAAATCCTTAAAGAGAAATCGAGGAAAAACATAGATTACAAAGATCTGAGTTGCAATATGTAGAACTTTAAACTTAGTTGTGAAATATCTAGTGCACAAAAGTTGCTTGTATGTATTGCAGAGTATTTTTAAGCTACAAAATCAAATATTGTCATGGAATAGAATATATTTGAAACAATCAAATCCGCACATATAGGAGGGACACAAACAGAAAAGGAAAAAATTACTTGGATTTGTTGGCTATGCTGCTATTGGCAATATATAACGGAATAAGTCATTATTTGGCATGTGCTTTGACAACCTATATGAATGCCTTCTCCTTACTATATTTGTCTGATTTCCAACTTTTAGGTAATATCCTATGCCATTTTGAAGTACAAGAAGCTAAGAGGACATCTTGAAGATGGTAAGCAGAAAACCAGGCTCGATTTAATGAACGGATCCAAATTTTCGTTGTTTTTGGAATTTTGGAAGCCAATTTCAATGGGATTTAAGAGAAGGTGAATTATTTTGACTGAAGGTTTGATCATGTCTCTTTCAGCCATAAATTACTCTGAGTGGTTGTAACTACTTGTGGAGTTTTACAAGTGGAACATGATATTACCATTTTAATGTTATGGTTTTTAGCCGTCATTAAAAGGTATTTTTGTTGTAGTGAGGGCTAAAGTCTACAAAATTGGAGAGATGCACGCACTGTTTGGTGGAAAAAATAGGGTGTCTTTTTAAAGTCACCCAAGTTCGAGAAACCCGGCGTTGCTCGAGTTGATTCACTAGGATGTCTGCGGTCTTATGAAGGTAAAATCCATTGGTGGTGCTTCTTATTTTGTGACGTTTATTGATGATTATTCCAAAAAGGTTTGGGTCTATGCCTTAAAGACCAAGGATCAGGAGTTGCCCACTTTCAAAGAGTTTCAGGCCTCTGTTGAAAGAGAGACGGGTAAGAAGCTACTATGTGTTCGGTCCGACGATGGCCGCAAGTACATTGGTCCCTTTGATGCTTATTGTAGAGAGCAAGGGATACGACACCAGAATATTGGCACATTTTATTTTGATAATATTAACGGCATCTTCGTAGTTCAGTTTTCTCTGTTTATCAGATTGACATAATTTCAAAAGCTCTACTACATAAAGTCTGTCCATTCAAGATTACCAACCATTGCCTTGAAGACTGAAGCAAAGACCGGCGTTCCTTGAAAAGACGACTCTCTACACTTCAAGATTTCGAGTCTGTACAAGGTCTAGGTCTTTCTGTAAACACTTAAGGTTGGATGACAAAACTAAAAGCTTTCAAATTTCTTAGTCAAAAATTAATATCTTATAGAATGGCATACCGGCGGTATGCTCCGGCATACCGGCGGTATGCTCCGACATACCGGCGGTATACCGTTTTATTGACCACAAAACCTTCTGTGAGAAATGTCGGCATACCGGCGGTATACCGTTTTGTGGACCACAAAACGTTCTGTGACAAACATCGGCATACCGACGGTATGCTCCGGCATACCGACGGTATACCGTTTTGTTAGCCTCAAAAATGTTCTGTGATAATTATCGGCATACCGGCGGTATACTCCGGCATACCAACGGTATACCGTTTTGTGAGCCATAAAACATTCTGTGACAAACATCGACATACCGACGGTATGCTCCGGCATACCGACGGTATACTATTTTTCTTATCACAAAATATTATGTGACAAACATCGGTATACCGACGGCATACCGCGACATACCGACGGTATACCGGGTTACGAAATTTGATTTTTGAATGGCAAACACTAGCATTAATGGCTAGCATTAAATGCTCCCAACGGATATAATTATGACAATTACTGTTCGACCAGCATACCGACGGCATGCCGGTCCATACCGACGGTATACCGTTCAGCCTGTATCCAGGAGCATTGAATGCTACCTACTCTTGGTTTCTTTATAAATGCAAGCCTTCTTTCTTCTTAAAGGCTTATCCACTCTTGCCATAAATTTTCCAAACAACCAAGAGCTCCACCATTAATACTCTACCAAGCTTTTAATTGTTATCCTCTTCCAAAGTGCTAGAGTATTTAAGAGTTGTAAATTTCGATCTTCAAGTGTTAGAAGATCAACAGGTTCTCTTCTCATTTCTTTGAAGTTGGCGAGCCTTCGTAAGAAAACTCGTGTGTTGAAGTTGGCGAGTTCTTCGGATCCAAACTCATGTTGAAGTTGGCGAGTTCTTCGGATCCAAACTTGTGTGTACTATTTTATTAAATAGTGGATTTAAGCCGGAGAGAGTTTCGGGACTGGATTGCCTCTAGTGAGGACACCAGGATACATCTTGTGTTTGATCTTCTTACTCTCTCTTTTTATTTGACGTATATTGCTTCTTGTGCTTAAGTTATTTTTTATTTTCCTATTCACTTCCTCTAGGGTTCTACAATTAGTATTAGAACTTTGTTCTCTTGATTTGGATTTACACCCTTTGAGTGATCTATGGCCACTAACCCTAGTATCAACACCTTCCACAATGAGGGACACTCCACAAATAGGCCTCCTCTATTTGATGGAACCAACTATAACTACTGGAAGATTAGGATGAGCATTTATCTGAAGTCCGTAGATTTTGATTTATGGGATTGTGTGATAAATGGTTTTCCTACTCCTTCTAGAGTTATTGAGGATGTTGCATCTGACACCCTTAGGGACTTACTCACTGAAAATACCAAGAAGCTTGTTAGTCGAGATGCTAAGGCTATGAGCGCTCTTTACTGTGCTCTCGATAGTAGTGAATTCAATAGAATCTCTACTTGCAAGACTTCCAATGAGATTTGGAAGTTGCTTGAAGTCACACACGAGGGAACATCACAAGTAAAGGAATCCAAGATTAGTAGACTCACGCAAAAATATGAGTCTTTTAAGATGAAACATGATGAGTCTATTACTTGCATGTTTACTCGTTTTGGTGATATTATTAATCCTCTTTCTTCTCTTGGTAAGGAATATCCTGCTCATGAAAAGATCAGAAAAATCTTTAGAGGATTGACAAAAGGATGGAGTCCTAAAGCTACCGCAATCATTGAGGGAAACGACCTGACAGTCATGAACCTTGAGACCCTCATGGGGAAGCTTATGACTCATAAACTCGATATGATAGATCAAGAGGAATCTTCCATACAAGAGAAGGAGAAGGAGAAGGCCAAAGAGAAGGAGAAGTCTCTTGCTCTCAAAGTTACAAAGTCCTACTCCAAGGATAGCTCCGACGACAACGAGTAGGACGATGATGAAGAAATAGCTCTTACAGCTAAGCACTTCCGAAAGTTTCTCAAATTCAACAAAGCCAAATGCTTCAGACAGGACAATAATGAAGATCCAGCGTGCTATCAATACAGAAGAACCAGACACATCAAGAGGGACTGTCCCATGATAAGAAAAGACTCAAGCAAGTATGAGAAACCTAGCAAAGGAAGCTCGTCCTCCAGAAAATTTGCCAACACAAGCATTTGGTGTGAGAGTGACGCAAGCGACTCCGACAACGACAAAGAGTGCAAACACAATGCAAACGTTTGTCTCATGGCAACCGATGAGGTACTTGATGATCTCTCCTTAAATACTCTTACTTATGATGACTTGGAGAAAGCTATCTTTGAACTACATGAAGAGCACAAAGGTGTTAAGAATAAATACAAGAAATCTCTAAAAGAGGTTGATGCTCTTCAACTTGAAGTAGAGAGACTCTCTAGCATCATTATTGAGGTAAAAGGAAAATCTCCCGCTTCTGACACGGATGAGATAGAGTCTTTGCGACTCAAGTTTCAAGATTCCCTTATCACCATAAAAAAAAGGATGATGAGATTCAATCCCTCAGAAGGGCTTATGAATTTGCTATGCATAAAGTTCAAGATGCTAATAGAAGAGAATATGATACTTCCATTAAGTATAATGATCTTCTTGTACAGAGTAAGAAACTAGGTAATAAGAACACTACTCACACACATACTCCAAGACACCTCCACACTCATCACAATGCTAGTCATACTTCTTACATGAATACTACACACAAGTCCTATTCTAACACAAGGAAAGGACCATTTGTTAAGAAAAACACTTCGCATCATGCTTTTTATTATCATCATCATAATACTAATGATAGAACTCCTCGCACTAGAGATTCACATATGCATGATACTCATACGTCTTCTTCTAAATGCTCTATGATTTGTAACTACTGTGGCTTGCTTGGACATACGACCAATTATTGTCATACAAGAAAACTAGTTGATAAGAAAGTTTATAAATGGGTTCCTAAGACTAACACTCAAGGACCCATACGATCATGGGTACCAAAATGTTCATCTTTAACTTATATTGTAGGTGAAGAGTCCTTCTCATGCTAGAAGCAAGTGGATTCTCGATAGCGGTTGTTCACGGCACATGACCGAGGATGCTTCATTATTTACAACGCTATCGATGAAGAAGGAAGGACACGTCTCCTTTGGTAACAATCTTAAAGGTCACATTATAGGAAATGGTAATATCGGTTCCCTTCCTTATCCCTGTATTAAAAATGTGTGTCTTGTTACTAATCTTAAACACAATCTTCTTAGTATTAATCATCTTACCGATAATGGTTATGATATCAAGTTTGTTAAGCTTAAATACTTCATTACCGATAGTTCAAATGGATCTATTGTTTATGAAGGCATTAGAGAAAACAATATCTATGTTTTATATCTTGTCGAAGACACTAACAATGACAGGTGCTTAGTTGCTAAGAACGATGAAAGTTGGTTTTGGCACATGAGGCTCGGACACGCCAACATGGATACCATTTCTCGTTTTGCCACCAAGAAGCTTGTAAGAGGACTCCCAAGTATCCCTTTCAAAAAGGATATGATGTGTGAAGAATGCGAGAAAAGTAAGTTGACCAAGTCATCCTTCAAATCCATCAACTCTGTGAGTACCACTAGACCACTTCAACTTATATATATGGATCTTTTTGGTCCTAGTAGAGTAGCTAGTCTTGGAGGCAAGCTTTATGCTTTTGTTTTGGTTGATGATTTTTCGAGATTTACTTGGATTATTTTTCTTGCTTGCAAAAGTGATACTTTTCGTGAATTTGTTGCTTTTTGTAAACGTGTTCAAAATGAGAAAGGTTTTTCTATTAACAAGATTAGAAGTGATCATGGAGGAGAATTTGACAATGCCATTTTAAAAGATTTTGTAAAAAGAATGGTTTTGGACATGATTTTGCTTGTCCACGAACTCCTCAACAAAATAGTGTTGTGGAGAGAAAGAATAGAACCCTTGGCGATATGGCCCGGGTTATGTTAAACCAATATAAGCTCCTCCAATATTTTTGGGCGGAAGCCGTTAACACGACATGTCATGTTATAAATAGGATCTTGATTAGACCTATTTCTAAAAAGTCTCCTTATGAGCTTTGGTTTGACAAAATTCCCTCCATTGAATATTTTAAAGTTTTTGGATGTAACTGTTTTATTTTGAATACCAAGGATAACCTAGGCAAGTTTGAAGAAAAAACCTATGAAGGAATATTCCTTGGATACTCTACTCATAGTAAAGGTTTTCATATTTTTAATAAAAGAATTCTTTTTGTCGAAGAGTCAATCAATGTCTCTTTTAATGAACTTAACTCTTCTACATTCTCCTCTTCCGATGATATTGATGACATCTCGTTTGGTTTAGAGAACTCCTCTATTGGAGATCATCCTTCTTCATCTAATAATGAAGTTGTGACTCCTCCAACAAAAGAGTCCCCACCACTCGAGCCTCCTTAAAAGGATCTCCCAAAAGAATGGAGATTTGTCACCAATCATCCTAAGGAGCTTATCATTGGGGATCCTTCTTCCAGTGTAAGTACTAGATCCTCCACTCGTGATCTTTGTACAAACGTGGCTTTTATCTCTCAAATAGAGCCTAAAAATATTAATGATGCTTTTCATGATGAATTTTGGATGATAGCGATGCAAGAAGAGATAAATCAATTTGAGCGAAACAAAGTTTGTGAACTTGTCCCTAAACCTAGCAATCACCCCATTATTGGAACTAAATGGGTGTTTCGAAATAAACTTAATGAAGATGGGTTAGTGACTCGTAACAAAGTCCGATTGGTTGCTCAAGGCTATAACCAAGAGGAAGGTATTGACTACGACGAAACCTATGCTCCGGTTGCTCGTCTTGAATCCATTCATATGCTATGTGCTTTTGTTTGCTTTAATGATTTTAAACTCTTTCAAATGGATGTTAAAAGTGCTTTTCTAAATGGTATTAGTAAAGAGGAAGTTTATGTAAAATAACCTCCTGGCTTTGAAGATTTCCAATTTCCTAATCACGTGTTTAAACTCCACAAAGCCCTTTATGGCCTCAAACAAGCTCTCCGTGCTTGGTATGAGCGTCTTAGCTCCTTTCTTGTTTCACACAATTTTTCTAAGGGCAAAGTCAATATGACACTTTTTTATCAAATCCCATAATGGCACTCTTTTATTGGTTCAAATTTATGTCGATGACATTATTTTTTATTCTACTAACAATACACTTTGTGCAGAATTTGCTAAAGTAATGCAGGAAAAATTTGAAATGAGCATGATGGGTGAACTATCATTCTTTTTGGGCTTACAAATCAAACAAGGACCCAAAGGAACCTTCATCAATCAAGCAAAATATACAAAGGATCTCCTCAAGCGTTTCGAACTTGACTCATCCAAATCAATAAGGACTCCTACGGCAACAACGACAAAGCTTGACAATGATGAAGATGGCACATCGGTCGACATTCATAAGTATCGAGGTATGATCGATAGTTTACTTTATCTAACCGCTAGCCGTCCTGATATCATGTTTAGTGTATGTCTTTGTGACGATATCAAGCAAATCCAAAGGAATCACACTTATGTGCCGTCAAGCATTTTTTTCGATATCTCAAAGGCACCGTTAACATGGGCCTTTGGTATCCGAAATTTTCATCCTTTGAGCTTCACGGCTTCTCGGATGCAAATTTTTTCGGATGCAAGATTGACCGAAAAAGTACTAGCGGCACATGTCAATTCCTTGAGAAATTCTTAGTATCATGGTTTAGTAAGAAACAAAATTCTGTTGCTCTTTCAACCACTGAGGCCGAATATATTGCGGCCGGTTGCTGTTGTGCACAAATTCTTTGGATGTCACAAACACTTATTGATTATGGCATTTCTCATACTTGCACCCCTATTAAATGTGATAACACTAGTTCGATCAATCTTACGAAAAATCCGATTTGTCACTCACGCACGAAGCACATTAAAATTAGACACACTCTTCCATTCCCTCTTTATTCCTTCTTCCCTCTTAACTACCCATCACATCCATTATCTCCCCATTAATACCCAACTCTTCCCAATACCTTAACTTTCCATCCTCATTAATATCCATCTCTTCTTCTCCCCCACTAACTCCTCCATTATCTCCATTTCAAAACCACCACTCTTCCTACTTCTTCTCTATAACCGTACCCACCCCTTCTCCTTCCCCTTTCCAACAACTCTTTAAAAACCCACTTTCTTCCTCATCCTCTTCTTCATTTCAAAACCCTACTTCCTCCTTCAACCTTCTTCCTTTCTTCCTTTCTTCCATGGCTACCCACAAGCGCCCCCATTCCTCCTCCACCACTTTCAATCCCTTCACTCCTGTGCCTCTGCCCCATGGCTTTGACCAGAGGATCTTCACCTCTTCCTTGGCTGTCGACTCTTGGTTCCAGCACTTCGTGCACCATAACGTCTTCAAAGGCCTCGCCATTAACTGGAACCTCTTCTCCGACCATGTTTCTCTCTTCGAGGAGGCCGGTCTCTCTTCCCTCCTTCGACGTCAGGTGCCTGTCTACCCTGCCGCCGTGCGTTTGTTCTACTGCAACATGGTTCCTGACATCGAGAACGGCACCATTGAGACGATGGTCAACGATCGCCATTTCCGTCTGACGACTCGTGACATCGCTAGCATTCTCGACATCCCGGATAGAGGAGAGGCTCTGCCGGGCTTGGCTGCTCTTTATCCTTCGGCGGAGTGCTCTTTTGACGACTTCTGCGCTATCATATGTAAAGGCCCAAACCCTCCTGCTATGTCGGCCCTTTTCGCACAGCTGGAGCCGTTCTATTACGAGCTCCATAGGATCGTGTGCCACACCCTCTATCCCAAGGGCGGCAACTATGATGCCATCACCGCTGACGCCCTGATTTGCATGTATTTCCTCTATTCGAAGAAGTCTTGGTCCTTCCCCAAGACTCTTCTCAATGCCTTCTTCGACGTCCTGCCCGCGGGGAAGCAGAATCTCTACTATGGATCCTTCATCACCCTCATCTTGGAAGCAAAGCAAGTCGACCTCTCCCTTTGCTACTCGGACGACGTCCCATCCTTCCTTGCTGTTTCTCGTTCCCTCGGTGGTGCCTCCACATCTCGTGCCTCCTCTTCCCAAGAGCCGCCAGCTTCTACTCCTGCTGTACCCGCCTCTACTCCTCCTGTCTCCGGCCGCTACATGCCGCTGACACAGCAGCATTTCGACATGCGTATGGCTTAGGCAGAGGAGCAGATGCGGGCCTACATTCGTGGCCTTGGAACCCTGATCCAATCCCGCTTCCATGACCAGGCGTATTTCATTCAGCGCACCCTTCAGGACCGGGATGCATTTCTGGATCTGAATCTTCAGGATCCGATGTACCAGGCCTCCCGCTTTTCCGATCCCAATGCCTACGACTTTATGTACCCGGACGACATTGATCCTTTTGGTGCTTTCCACCGGGCTCAGGATGGAGGGGGATGATCCGGCCGATGAGTAGGGATGGCTTCCTTGTGTTGGTGATGTCGAATAAGTGGTTGTCTTTTTCTTTTTTTGTGGTTCTATATCTTTTGAGGTCCTTCGGGGACCAGCGTTTGGATGTTTTTAGTTGTGTGCAGTCCTGCGAGGACTTGATATCTGTTTCTTTTATTGTCTTGTTAACTCTCGTAGAGGAGAGTTTTTATCAGTTCTTATGTAGTGTTTTCTGACTTATCATGCATGTATCCAATTTCCAACTTTTTTATCTATCAATGCATGCTTTTATCTATGATACTGTGTTCCATATTCAATGCTACTTATTTTTTTATATATATTCCCATCTTTGACTAAGTGACAAAGGGGGAGAAAACGTATTGACGGGGAGTTGTCTACCTACGGGGGAGTCACTCCCTGAAGATGCTATCTCTCTATTTTGTCAATTATCAAAATGGGGGAGATTGTTGGCACATTTTATTTTGATAATATTAACAGCATCTTCGTAGTTCAGTTTTCTCTGTTGATCAGATTGACATCATTTCAGAAGCTTTACTACATAAAGTCTGTCCATTCAAGATTACCAACCATTGCCTTGAAGACTGAAGCAAAGATCGGCGTTCCTTGAAAAGACGGCTCTCTACACTTCAAGATTTCGAGTCTGTACAAGGTCTAGGTATTTCTGTAAACACTTAAGGTTGGATGACAAAACTAAAAGCTTTCAAATTCCTTAGTCAAAAATCAATATCTTATAGAACGGCATACCGACGGTATGCTCCGGCATACCGACAGTATACCATTTTATTGACCACAAAACCTTCTGTGAGAAATGTCGGCATACCGACGGTATGCTCCGGCATACCGGCGGTATACCGTTTTGTGGACCACAAAACGTTCTGTGACAAACATCGGCATACCGACGGTATGCTCCGATATACCGTTTTGTTTGCCTCAAAAATGTTCTGTGATAATTATCGGCATACTGACGGTATACTCCGGCATACCGGCGGTATACCGTTTTGTGAGCCATAAAACATTCTGTGACAAACATCGGCATACCGATGGTATGCTCCGGCATACCGACGGTATACCGTTTTTCTGTAACAAACATCGGTATACCGACGGCATACCGACGGTATACCGGGTTACGAAATTTGATTTTTGAATGACAAATACTAGCATTAAATGCTCCCAACGGATATAATTATGACCGTTACTGTTCGACCGGCATACCGACGGCATGTCGGTCCATACCGACGGTATACCGTTCAGCCTGTATCCAGGAGCATTGAATACTACCTACTCTTGGTTTCTTTATAAATGCAAGCCTTCTTTCTTCTTGAAGGCTTATCCACTCTTGCCATAAATTTTCCAAACAACCAAGAGCTCCACCATTAATACTCTACCAAGGTTTTAATTGTCATCCTCTCCCAAAGTGCTAGAGTATTTAAGAGTTGTAAATTTCGATCTTCAAGTGTTAGAAGATCAACAAGTTCTCTTCTCATTTCTTTGAAGTTGGCGAGCCTTCGTAAGAAAACTCGTGTATTGAAGTTGGCGAGTTCTTCGGATCCAAACTCGTGTGTACTATTTTATTAAATAGTGGATTTAAGCCGGAGAGAGTTCCGGGACTGGATTGCCTCTAGCGAGGATACCAGGATACATCTTGTGTTTGATCTTCTTACTCTCTCTTTTTATTTGACGTATATTGCTTCTTATGCTTAAGTTATTTTTTATTTCCCTATTCACCCCCTCTAGGGTTCTACACAGAAGACTCCACCAAAGATACTGCAGCTCAACGGTGTAGCGAAGTGCATGAACATGACACTGATAGAGAGGGTACAGTGTTTGCGATCAGAAGCAAACTTGCAAGACAACTATTGGGGTGAGGCACTTTACACAGCTGCTTATACTATTAATTTATCTCCTAGTGCTCCTTTACAGGGTGATGTGTCTATAAAGTATGGTACAACAAAGAGCCATCATACAATCACGTGCGAGTGTTTGGTTATAAGGCCTTCGTATATGTACCGAAGGACAAGAGATCCAAACTTGAGCCGAAGACGAGGCTATGCGTCTTTGTCGGCTACGGTCGGGATGAGTTTAGCTATAGACTCTATGACTCCGTGGGAAGAAAGCTCTACAGAAGCAGGGATGTGGTATTCGTCGAAGATCAGAAACTAACTAACACTCAGGATTCCGAGATGCCTTATGTGGCTAAGGAATTGCCCAAGTTAGACTCATTTTGCTTCGAACAGTTTCCAGAGGACATCGTAGAGGATCTAGTTATGGTGGAGCCAGTACATGGAGTTGCTCCCATCCTTGATCATCATCCTGCTGATGGTGGTCAAGGTAACTCTCAGGAGGGTGAGCATGCCGGATAGGTAGTTCCTGAAGGGGAGGAGGCTGTCGATATACAACCAGCACCAGTGGTTCTATTGAGGAGGAGCGACAGAGAGTGTCGACCATCTACGGGATATTCATCGGTGAGTATGTTTTGCTAACTGACGGAGGAGAGCCTGAAAGTTTTGCAGAGGCTTTGGATGACGAACATAGGCAGGAGTGGATGGAGGCTATACAGGAGGAGATGAGTTCCTTATAGGCCAATTCCACTTATGATCTGGTGCGATTGCCAAAGGACAAGAAGGCTTTGAGAAATCGATGGGTGTTCAGAGTGAAGCAGATAGATGATACTACTTGCCCTTGATACAAAGTGAGACTGGTAGTTAAAGGCTACGGTCAGCCGAAGGGCATAGATTATGATGATATATTTTCGTTTGTCGTCAAACAGTCGTCTATTCAGGTGGTGCTAGCATTGGCAGCCAGTTTTGACTTGGAGGTCGAGCAGATGGACGTGAAGATTGTAATGCCCCGCTCCGCACGGCGCATTACGCTGAAGCGTTGACTCAATGAGTCGCGTTGACGCAAGGACTATATATCGATGCAAAACGATACGAGAGTTAAGTTGTCCCGAACAACGCATCGTCGATGCGAAGAGTTACGTCGACCCGATTAATGCATCGAACTAAGTCGATGCGAAGAGTTGCCTTGTCCCAAAAAGAATGCATCGAGTTGAATCGATGCGAAACGCCGCGTTGCCCCGAAGGATGAGTGCGTTGAATCGGCTCGAAGATTCTAAGAAATCGAATCGACCAAGGCGCAAGTCCGAATCGATGCAAGTATTGATTTTAGTTGGTTTCGTGTGCAGGTTATACTTTGACGGGAAAATATTAGAGGTCGATCTTTTGCAATATTTAGTAAGGGGTCCGCAAAATCAAATCGTCGCCTTGCAACGGGCTGAGACTTGGGCACGCTAAGGCAAATCAGACGTATGATTCAATAAAGCAAGAAGTGCTCGAATGACTAAGTCAGGAGAGTGGCCGTGCAACAAAGTTATGAAATCGAGCCGCATCGGCTCGGCGAAACGACGAAGGCGTATCGACTCAAGGTGGGAGGATTGACTTCTTTTTACTCCTTCATTCGATAAGTCAAATATATTATTGTATGCTAAGTTAACCTATCGACGCCACGGGCGTGGTCCGATCGGAGATAAATCATAGTGTGAGTCGAACACTAAGTTAGAACAATTGAAATAAAACGTGCATCATATACACGAGTCGCTATGGGACATTGGATAACGCTAAGGCGAGCGCATCGGTGCGCAAGCCGTAAGAACATGGGATAACTGTACTCGGCGAGTGCCTTAGTGCACGAACCATACCGTGCCTTGCACATGAGTTAGAATGGCTAGAACATTGAAAGACAAAAGGCGAGCGTCCTAGCGCGCAAGCCCGAACATTGAATGCTAAGTTATAGAATATGGGAATATGGTCGAAACGTGCCTATGTGTATGGGATAATAAAAAGATGGCTTCGTTGCGAGAGAATACAGTTGTGGCATGAATGTGGCAGAACTGTCGGATATGACATGGTGCTTCGAAAGGTGTTCGAGACCTTCGGGTCATTCGGTTGACGAGCATTGAGTTGAGGCACGATGCCATTGAATCATTGAAACGAAGTATGAAACGTGAGAACATAGAAAGTTAACAGAAGAAATACGAGATGATAAAGTCTGAGTCTTGGACTCAAGGCTATGCTTGGTTGTTTGAATGATAGTGCGTTGCATGGTCGAATGGAATGGACTTGAGATAATTGCGATGATATCTTCCGTGCACGGAACGTTCCCTCCGAATGGGCGCACCGGGGCACCGGGACCGTTCGGCCTAGGAGGGATGTAATCTTTGATAGGCGCACATCTGCGAAGTCCGATTAGCACTCGGTCGTAAATGTGAGAAGCCACAAATGATGTTAGGCACGCGGTAAGTTTCGGTTGTTGGGATAGCAACCCAACCCGTGAAATGCCGGGCTACCCAATCAAGAGAGAGAAAAGAAGGAAAGAAAAGAAAGTAAGGAAAAATAAAAGAGAAACTCCTTTAGTCCATTCCGGCACGGATACGCCCACGACCTCATATAGTTAAGGAACGATGGATTGAAAGTGTAGGCGCGTATGCGTCCCGCATAGAGATCCTACTTAGAGATGCACATATAACATGACAGGGAAGGATTACGGCGTATTCACCTTGCGTCGTTGCAAGGGCGAGTGCGTCGACTTGGTAAGTCGCGCCACGAATCAAACATGAGATTGCTTGTTTGCTTGCCTATTCAATTCGATAACATGCTGCTATGATAACATGCTTTACGCTTTCGAATATGCCATGAAATTGACCCTAAGGAGAACATAGCAAGATCATAAGCTAAGTTGCATGATTCAACATAAATATTAAAATGTCAGTTTGGAAAGATGATCTTTGCTTCAGTACATGCGAGGACGAACGTACTGATCCCCCACCAGCTTCATGCAGGGTGCATGGAATGGATTGCTTGCGGCGAAGCGTTGCTTGAACGTGTTGAGGCTTGGAATGCCGAAGCGCATTGAAGCGTGCTATCGCATTGACGCTCGGACTACGCAGCTGGATTGATGCGGCCGAGATATAGAAGGCATGATGTGTGGAACGGTGAAATCCTTTGTGGGCAAGAGAGAACCTGAGTGTTGTAGCCAATCTGGCATATATTGTTAGGCTATCGAAAGCCATTGTAATCTCAGTTTCAGATATCAATAAAGAGAATTGTTTCGTATACTCTGTTTTCTTTCGTTGTTAATATCGAATCAAAAGATAACCATTTGAGAACTTGTCATCTTGCCTTGCACGAGCGCAACTCCAGGCTCGTGCGGCATCACGCCCCCTACGAGGACGATGATTCGGATGATTCCGGGTCGGGGCGTAACAAATTGGTATCAGAGCTCTAGGCTCAATTTTCTCTGGACGCTCGCTTCATTACAATTCTAAAAGTTGTCCACCACCACTTGATACCACTCTTGACTCTACTCGATGCCGCACTGGATGTTCCATACAATAAGTCTAATACAAATCGTGTAATTTTGCCGCATGTGTTTTGGAAATTATATGATGTTTGCTAAGAAAGTCGCGAAGGGTATATTGCATTGAATGCAAACGAGCCGTAAAGATGTTAGTTTCTGCAAGCGCAACAAATTGTGAAATACGATTTGAGATGTTGTCGCAATGTAACATGTTGAAAGAGAAATAAAATGATGCACGAAGTGCAACGAGTAATGGTGAATATGCGTTAAAATGAAAGTGAGAAGTGATAAGCCAATACCGAATGTGTTAAACGGATTGTGCATTGACTTGGAAAGTCGAGAGTAATTCGTTGCACGAGGTGCGATAAATAACGAAAATGATCGTTGCACGATGTGCAACGCATATTGAAAAGTAAAAATCATTGCACGTGGTGCAACGCATATCAAATTAATCGTTGCACGAAGTGCAAAGGAAATTGGAATTGAATCGTTGTACAAAGTGGAATGAAAGTGTCAGAAATAAATCGTAGCACGATGTGCAACGCATATCGAAAGTAAAGTTTGTTGCACGGGGTACAACGCATATCAAATAAATTGTTGCACGAGATGCAACGTAAGGAAAGAATTGAAATCGTAAATCGATAGAACGAATCGCTCGGTTGTACACCAAACTTATGTTGGCAAGCGAGAACATTGACCGAATCGTGTGGGATTTTGATAGAATCAAAGTTACGGTTGTGATCAAGCACGATCACTGCAGAAATCGTGAGTCGGAAGAGAACGTTGGCCTATACTAATTATAATACGAGGAAAATGACTTGAGTTCCGAGTGGTATAAGCCATACCACGTAGGCGATGAATGACTCGATTTCGAGTGGTATATGGTATATCCTTGTGCGATGAATTGCATCGACGCATTGTGAGAATTGCGGAAGAATTGTCCGCAACGGACGGGAGAGCACCGAGACTCGATTGAAAATTTGTATGGCGATATGTGATGCAAGTGTTCTTCGAAAATCGGTTGGGACGATAAGGCGAGACTCGTATCGATGAACGATACGTCGGACGGAAGTTATAAGTTGGTTGGATGACCGAGACTAGCGAAATAATTTTGCCTTGATGCAATAATCGGATCGACGGGAAAGGGAAAACTCGATGTCACGCCCCAGAACCAGAATACTGGAGAGCGGGGGAATGACTCAGCCAGCTACGTATTACGGGTAGATGAATACCGTATAATACGATCAATACTGTCTAAAAGACAAGGGGGTGCATACTACATGAAAGTCTCGCTATGGTCACTTCACATCTATTGTCTCAATCATTCAAACAAGAAGCAATAACAGAGAACATTTAAGATAAAGCAATAAGGCGTCCCAAACGCTTAGTCAAAATGTTCTTGAGATCTGGCTTTACAAAACATAGCCAGATGATATAGCAACATATACACAATTATTATCAGCTGCAGTCTGACTTAATTACAATTATGTAAAAGTAAGTGCAAGACTATCCGACTAACATGTCGGTGCCAAGCGGCAAAATGTAAAGAAATTAACAAAATGAGCGAGGAAGTAAGGAACCCACTCGAGTCCTCCTGCGATCATTCCTCTAGTATTGACCATCTTGGAGGTAGAGGTAAGCTGAGTCCTCGGGAACCGGTTCTAAATCTGGCCATGCAAAACCAGAGAGGTTAGACCTCTAATAGCAAGTATCGCAAGGAAGCACGATATGAGACATTACACCAGTAAATAAGAGAATATAATATATATATACCTCTACTTGCTACTAGGATTCACATAACATCACGACACTTCGAACCAACCTCCCAACCAAACAAGGACAGAAGTTGGCCCGTCATGTCCTGATGCTCTGATCATCTCAGTTAGGTAACAGAGTAGGTACAACACATAAACAAATCAATTTAAACGGCCATGCAACTACTACGGCTTGCTACTGTGAGTTCCAAGTTATCCTGGAATTATGCAATAAAGATTTCTTAGTTCTTACTATGGACAAGCAAGGCTAGTCTATCCAATCAATAAATTGCGCCAATCATGAATTAGACGAGTCCCAGCGGGACGTCCGTCATCAATATACAATATACAATAATATAAGCAGATATCGCTCCCTGCCCGTGTGGCAGAATTGCAGTATCTGTGGGAACCAGCCGGCCTGTTGGACGCTAATAGTACCAAAGAGGGCTGCCATGTAAGAACTCGGAAATCCATTCTCTCCATGCAATCATTATTTTATTTAACTTAGTAGCCTCTATGTTAAGTGAAATCTCATACCGTGGATCATGGTCATTTCAGAATGAGTACTTCCGTACAAAGTACGATATGCTCAACTCTACAACGATACCCGTACGGTTAGGTTGTAGGTTTTACATAGCGTAATACAACAATTAAAACTAACCACGGAATAATTATTCCTTGACCATAAAGTACACGTGCTGCTTTCGTAAAATAAATAAATAAATTATAGCTTGCATGTATCTATATGTCAATATTCGGGATTGGCCAATCGATTTCAATAGTTCATAGTTGATATGAACGTGTCTTATTCTATTCAATTCAATAAGACGACTAGCCAGTCTCTTAGTTCCATCTAGGAACGCATGTCAATTATAAATTAAGATAACAATCTATGTTAATTAATGCCAAATTCGGAAAATAAATCCATCTCATGCGGTTGGGAAATAAAAATCTCATGCGGCTGAGAAATGAGATTGGGAAATAATAAATCCATGCGGCTGAGAAATGAGATTCTCATGCGGCTGTGAAATGAGATTGGGAAATAAATAATTCCATGCGGCTGAGAAATGAGATTGGGAAATAATAAATCCATGCGGCTGAGGAATGAGATTGGAAAATAATTAATCCATGCAGCTGAGAAATGAGATTCTCATGCGGCTGTGAAATGAGATTGGGAAATAATTAATCCATGCGGCTGAGAAATGAGATTCTCATGCGGCTGTGAAATGAGATTGGGAAATAAATAACCCATGCGGCTGAGGAATGAGATTGAGAAATAATTAATCCATGTGGCTGAGAAATAAGATTCTTATGCGGCTGTGAAATGAGGGACCCATCTTATCAGAAAATCTGAGAAGGATGGTCATGGAACCCTTGGCTTCCAAGCTCCATAAAACCTTCACCGTAAGTCCAAATTTGGACTTCCATAGGTCAAAATGGGGTAGAACGAAATTCTCTACAACATGGAACCATCAAAACTTGGAAATAACAATGTTAAATAGATCAAAACCCAAGAAATCCAAAAAATACTATAAACTTAGATCTAGAAGAATTTAGCCATAGAAATTGAAAATGCCAAGCACTAAAGTGTCTTAGAATATTGAGAGGAAGACAATGGAACAACAAAAATGGAGATCCATCAAAAAGCAAGTTGGCACTTGCCTATCTCTTCTAGGTTGGTGGGAGAGTTATGAGGAAGAAGAAGAGTAATGGTGAAGTAATGAAGAGAGAGAAAGGGGATGGACTTTAAATGGAAGGGGTGGTATAGGTGGGGGTTTATTTCGGTTCATGATGAACCAACATAATTAAACCAGTCTGAGCCGAACCCATAGCAAAGCTAAAGCAGAGAGTAAAATACAGAAAAAAATTACAGGAAATTAATTAACATAAAATTAAAAGAATTTAAATACAGAATAATACATGATAAATATTAAATAAATACGTTTAAACAGTACATGCATTCTAGAAATACGTATTCTGGGAATGGGAAGTGACATCTCTACCCTCCTTAGAAAAATTTCGTCCTCGGAATTTCAAATCAAAGCAGGATAGAAACATCAGAGCTGGACTACTCCAGGTATAAGCAATTTAAGTAAGCAATCATTCTACAATGTCAATAGTAAGTAACATATCTATGTTGAACATTCTACGATAGCAAGCAATTCTACTTATAAGGTGGCAAGCATGAGGAGTTAAGACCATCAAGGTATACAGAAAGAGATATACCTTGTGAGTCAAACAAGTGCGGATGCCGTGATCGGATATCATCCTCACGTTCCCATGTTGACTTCCCTAAAGAGTGATGACCCCAAGCAACCCGGACAAGGCTAATTGTTCGGTTCTTGAGTATCTTCTCTCTTCGGTCCAAAATAGACACAGGCTGTTCCTTGTAAGACAGGTTGGTACCAACAACCAGCTCAGAATGATCAAGGATATGGCTTGGGTCTGATACATACCTTCGTAACTGAGATACATGAAATACGTCATGCACCTCTCGTAACGAAGGTGGAAGGGATAAACGATAAGCAACATCGCCGATCCTCTCAAGAATAACAAATGGGCCCACGTACCGCGGACTCAACTTCCCGCGAACGCCAAACCTAATGACCCCACGGGTAGGTGAGATCCGCAAGAACACGTGGTCCCCAACAGAAAACTCTAGCGGCCTACGATGCTGGTCCGTCCAATGACGATGTCGATCCTGTGCAACTCGAAGTCGCTCTCTAATTCCCTTGACCATTTTCATTGTCTGAACAATCATCTCCGGGCCTAACATCTGATGTTGCTGAGTAGCCACCACCCCTCTCATGATCTCCAGAAGAGCCGGCGTGTCTACTTCCACAGGGGTAGGTGGAACTGTTGGTGGTGGTGGAACATCCGGATACTGCGGTCCAGCTGCTGCTTCCACTATCACTTCTTCTTGAATAGCCTCTTGAGTTAGTACCGGCCCTTATTGCTGACCAACATGGTTAGGTTGTCCGTTTTGCTCTTGTTGTTGTTGTCCAGTCCTGGCAGATGCGGACAAAGTGCCCCTAAGAAAAGGGACAAGAGAAAAATCAAACGATCGGACTGGAAAGATCAATGAAGTCAAAGGATACCGGAATGTCAAGCTAGAGTCGAGAGTAACGAATCATGAGATCAAGGGGAAACATGTGTGATTGAGACATCCTATAAATTAAAACACCCCACAAGTCTGAAACTAGACCTGCATGGGCCACCACTAAAACCTTGTCACGCCCCAGAACCAGAATACTGGAGAGCGGGGGAATGACTCAGCCAGCTACGTATTACGGGTAGATGAATACCGTATAATACGATCAATGCTGTCTAAAAGACAAGAGGGTGCATACTACATGAAAGTCTCGCTATGGTCACTTCACATCTATTGTCTCAATCATTCAAATAAGAAGCAATAACAGAGAACATTTAAGATAAAGCAATAAGGCGTCCCAAACGCTTAGTCAAAATATTCTTGAGATCTGGCTTTACAAAACATAGCCAGATGATATAGCAACATATACACAATTGTTATCAGCTGCAGTCTGACTTAATTACAATTATGTAAAAGTAAGTGCAAGACTATCCGACTAACATGTCGGTGCCAAGCGGCAAAATATAAAGAAATTAACAAAACGAGCGGGGAAGTAAGGAACCCACTCAAGTCCTCCTGCGATCATTCCTCTAGTATTGACCATCTTGGAGGTAGAGGTAAGCTGAGTCCTCGGGAACCGGTTCTAAATCTGGCCATGCAAAACCAGAGAGGTTAGACCTCTAATAGCAAGTACCGCAAGGAAGCACGATATGAGACATTAAACCAGTAAATAAGAGAATATAATATATATATATACCTCTGCTTGCTACTAGGATTCACATAACATTACGACACTTCGAACCAACCTCCCAACCAAACAAGGACAGAAGTTGGCCCGTCATGTCCTGATGCTCTGATCATCTCAGTTAGGTAACAGAGTAGGTACAACACATAAACAAATCAATTTAAACGGCCATGCAACTACTACGGCTTGCTACTGTGAGTTTCAAGTTATCCTGGAATTATGCAATAAAGATTTTTCAGTTCTTACTATGGACAAGCAAGGCTAGTCTATCCAATCAATCAATTGCGCCAATCATGAATTAGACGAGTCCCAGCGGGACGCCCGTCATCAATATACAATATACAATAATATAAGCAGATACCGCTTCCTGCCCGTGTGGCAGAATTGCAGTATCTGTGGGAACCAGCCGGCCTGTTGGGCGCTAATAGTACCAAAGAGGGCTGCCATGTAAGAACTCGAAAATCCATTCTCTCCATGCAATCATTATTTTATTTAACTTAGTAGCCTCTATGTCAAGTGAAATCCCATGCCGTGGATCATGGTTATTTCAGAATGAGTACTTTCGTACAAAGTACGATATGCTCAACTCTACAACGATACCCGTGCGGTTAGGTTGTAGGTTTTACATAGCGTAATGCAACAATTAAAACTAACCACGGAATAATTATGCCTTGACCATAAAGTACACATGCTGCTTTCGTAAAATAAATAAATAAATTATAGCTTGCATGTATCTATATGTCAATATTCGGGATTGGCCAATCGATTTCAATAGTTCATAGTTGATATGAACGTGTCTTATTCCATTCAATTCAATAAGACGACTAGCCAGTCTCTTAGTTCCATCTAGGAACGCATGTCAATTATAAATTAAGATAACAATCTATGTTAATTAATGCCAAATTCGGGAAATAAATCCATCTCATGCGGTTGGGAAATAAAAATCTCATGCGGCTGAGAAATGAGATTGGGAAATAATAAATCCATGCGGCTGAGAAATGAGATTCTCATGCGGCTGTGAAATGAGATTGGGAAATAAATAATTCCATGCGGCTGAGAAATGAGATTGGGAAATAATAAATCCATGCGGCTGAGGAATGAGATTGGAAAATAATTAATCCATGCGGCTGAGAAATGAGATTCTCATGCGACTGTGAAATGAGATTGGGAAATAAATAATCCATGCGGCTGAGGAATGAGATTGGAAAATAATTAATCCATGCGGCTGAGAAATGAGATTGTCATGCGGCTGTGAAATGAGATTGGGAAATAAATAATCCATGCGGCTGAGGAATGAGATTGGGAAATAATTAATTCATGCGGCTGAGAAATGAGATTCTCATGCGGCTGTGAAATGAGGGACCCATCTTCTCAGAAAATCTGAGAAGGATGGTCATGGAACCCTTGGCTTTCAAGCTCCATAAAACCTTCACCGTAAGTCCAAATTTGGACTTTTATAGGTCAAAATGGGGTAGAACGAAATTCTCTACAACATGGAACCATCAAAACTTAGAAATAACAATGTTAAATAGATCAAAACCCAAGAAATCTGAAAATACTATAAACTTAGATCTAGAAGAATTTAGCCATAGAAATTGAAAATGCCAAGTACTAAAGTGTCTTAGAATATTGAGAGGAAGATAATGGAACAACAAAAATGGAGATCCATCAAAAAGCAAGTTGGCACTTGCCTATCTCTTCTAGGTTGGTGGGAGAGTTATGAGGAAGAAGAAGAGTAATGGTGAAGTAATGAAGAGAGAGAAACGAGATGGACTTTAAATGGAAGGGGTGGTGGTAGGTGGAGGTTTATTTCGGTTCATGATGAACCAACATAATTAAACCAGTCTGAGCCGAACCCATAGCAAAGCTAAAGCAGAGAGTAAAATACAGAAAAAAAATTACAGGAAATTAATTAACATAAAATTAAAAGAATTTAAATACAGAATAATACATGATAAATATTAAATAAATACGTTTAAATAGTACATGCATTCTAGAAATACATATTCTGGGAATGGGAAGTGACACTCGAGCTTACGAACGAATCGCACGACTTGCGATCTCGGTAGAAATATTCGGCTAGGCGAATCGAATAGCACGACTTTCGATTTCGATAGAAATGTTGGGCGATACAAATTGTAATCGAACCGCACGATGTGCGACTTCGGTAAAGAGTTTGGTTGACGTGAGTAATTGTGCCTAAGAAATAGTTGGTTACGTTATGGCGACACTCATTTAAGTACGACTGAAAACACGCAAAACTTAGAGGGCGAGATCGTATGACTTGAGGGTTCGATGTTGGATAATCGGTAACTCAGTTACGCGATCAAAGTATTACGGGATGCGGTGAATAAGAAAACAAGTTGATGCATATGGAAAAGCTCGTTACGAACTTGGATGTATGCGATGCGAGTTAAGTTGACGTCGAAACGGATTCAACGTTGACCCTTACGTTATCGAAATGGATACGGCGTATCGAGATCGATACGTAAGGAAACGTAAGCACGATGTGAGAATACAAAATGGAGTGCGCCTTGCGCTATCTAATTTTTTTTTCTGTAAGGATACGAGAATGAACGAACTTGGTTGATCGTAAATTTTGTGATTGATCAAAGACGAGACTATAAGTCATCGACGATTGCTCGATGCGTATAGCATCTCGCGTGTCGACCCGCAAATAAGATAGACTCGAACTTGATGCGAGTAGATATTTTGTAAATTGCAGAATCATCGACGGTAGTGCATGAGTTGACTCGGAGGATAGTTGCGCATCAGTTGCGCCGATAGAAACGGTTTTGTCCGAAATTGGGTAGTCGTATAGAATTGTCGAAATATGATTTAGCTCCGAAATAAGATATAGCATGGTTCGTTGTAAACTATCCTTCGGTGATGATCCATAATTATCGAACGTAGCTTCGGGACAGCTGACCCTAGAAGACTTGACCGCCAAATCAAATTGAATGC
Source organism: Iris pallida (assembly GCA_029216955.1). Lineage (NCBI taxonomy): Eukaryota > Viridiplantae > Streptophyta > Magnoliopsida > Asparagales > Iridaceae > Iris > Iris pallida. The sequence continues at coordinate 2,769,705 of JANAVB010018000.1, read as the reverse complement.
TGCAGACCGTAAGATGACCCATGCGATATCGCATATGAGATTGCACCGATAATAAATATAACACGGTGCATGTTGACGATAAGTCTAGGCGATCGAGAATTGTTGGAACAACTTTTGATTGAGAATGATATAGTTAGATTTGAGTATTCGTCGGATGAATGCTTGAATGGTTATGTTGGTCGACGATCGAACTTAAAATTCATCAACGAACTTGGTGATTCGGATAGGCGAGTGCGAGAATCGTGCTATGCACGAGAGAGAAATGATAAGGAAATGACTTATGAGGCATGTCGTTAGATTCGGATTCACCTTGCAATTGAGCTTGCGTGAATCGAACTTATATTCGATGTGGCGAGATGGATAAGTTGGGAATTTGGCTAGTGAATTCCTACTCGTTAAAAAATCGGATGTAAGATGCATCGTAGAGACTTCGTGTCAAGGCGATCGTTGCCTTGAGCACCGTCGCCTTGATGTAAACTTTCGTGTCGGATAGATTGTGGCCTTTGTGCAATGTCAATTTAAAGTTGCGTCGGGAGAAGTTAAGCACGGGGACTACGTAAGTAACCTAACGGGCGTAGTCCCGAATATTGATAAAGAAATTGTATCGAGATAAGTTGCATAAGCAAGACTTCGAAAATAGTTGGGTAGCGACTTCGAACGCAAGGCGTTGCGGAGACTCGTTGTGATTGGATGCGCGACGGCTTGACACAATGCGTAGAATTGATAGTCCCGATGAAACATACGAAACGAGAAGGGCGATTATGAATCACGTCGCGTGTAGTGACTTTATTGAATGGATCACGTATGTATCAAATATACGTATGCGATGAAATTTTGAGAACGGTTGCTAAGGATAAGTCCGATCGAGAGTACGAGATGGCAAGCATAGGATTGAAATTTACCTGTCAGCTTTGTTCCAATTTGCTACCACTGGAATTGGTCAAAATACATATATCTTCGGGACGCCTTGAATATAGGTATGGATCCAAATCGAGTTGTATACAAAATTCAAATCGAGCTGCAGGGATGACTTTGAAATGTTAATGAAAAGCTTGCGAGATAGTGTAAAACTGAACAACATTAGTGGGACGAGATCGTGAAACGATCTACAAAACACTTAGTCGGAGTGTTGGTTTTGGTTCGAGGACGAACCTTATTTTGAGTGGTATATTCTGTAATGCCCCGCTCCGCACGGCGCATTACGCTGAAGCGTTGACTCAATGAGTCACGTTGACGCAAGGACTATATATCGATGCAAAACGATACGAGAGTTAAGTTGTCCTGAACAACGCATCGTCGATGCGAAGAGTTACGTCGACCCGAGTAATGCATCGAACTAAGTCGATACGAAGAGTTGTCTTGTCCCGAAAAGAATGCATCGAGTTGAATCGATACGAAGCGCTGCGTTGCCCCGAAGGATGAGTGCGTTGAATCGGCTCTAAGATTCTAAGAAATTGAACGACCAAGGCGTAAGTCCGAATCGATGCAAATATTGATTTTAGTTGGTTTCGTGTGCAGGTTATACTTTGACGGGAAAATATTAGAGGTCGATCTTTTGCAATATTTAGTAAGGGGTCCGCAAAATCAAATCGTCGCCTTGCGACGGGCTGAGACTTGGGCACGCTAAGGCAAATCAGACGTATGATTCAATAAAGCATGAAGTGCTCGAATGGCTAAGTCAGGAGAGTGGCCGTGCAACAAAGTTATAAAATCGAGCCGCATCGGCTCGGCGAAACGACGAAGGCGTATCGACTCAAGGTGGGAGGATTGACTTCTTTTTACTCCTTCATTCGATAAGTCAAATATATCATTGTATGCTAAGTTAACCTATCGACGCCACGGGCGTGGTCCGATCGGAGATAAATCATAGTGTGAGTCGAATACTAAGTTAGAACAATTGAAATGAAACGTGCATCATATACACGAGTCGCTATGGGACATTGGATATCGCTAAGGCGAGCGCCTCGGTGCGTAAGCCGTAAGAACATGGGATAACTGTACTCGACGAGTGCCTTAGTGCACGAACCATACCGTGCCTTGCGCATGAGTTAGAATGGCTAGAACATTGAAAGACAATAGGCGAGCGTCCTAGCGCGCAAGCCCGAACATTGAATGCTAAGTTATAGAACATGGGAATATGGTCGAAACGTGCCTACGTGCACGAGATAATAAAAAGATGGCTTCGTTGCGAGAGAATACAGTTGTGGCATGAATGTGGCGGAACTGTCGGATATGACATGGTGCCTCGAAAGGTGTTCAAGACCTTCGGGTCATTCGGTTGACGAGCATTGAGTTGAGGCACGTTGCCATTGAATCATTGAAACGAAGTATGAAACGTGAGAACATAGAAAGTTAACGGAAGAAATACAAGATGATAAAGCCTGAGACTTGGACTCAAGGCTATGCTTGGTTGTTTGAATGATAGTGCGTTGCATGGTCGAATGGAATGGACTTGAGATAATTGCGATAATATCTTTCGTGCACGGAACGTTCCCTCCGAACGGGCACACCGGGTCACCGGGACCGTTCGGCCTAGGAGGGATGTAATCTTTGATAGGCGCACATCTCGAAGTCCGATTAGCACTCGGTCGTAAATGTGAGAAGCCGCAAAAAATGGTAGGCACGCGGTAAGTTTCAGTTGTTGGGATAGCAACCCAACCCGTGAAACGTCGGGCTACCCAAACAAGAGAGAAAAAAGAAGGAGAGAAAAAAAAATAAGTAAAAATAAAAGAGAAACTCCTTTAGTCCATTCCGGCGCGGATACGCCCACGACCTCATATAGTTAAGGAACGATGGATTGAAAGTGTAGGCACGTATGCGTCCCGCATAGAGATCCTGCTTAGAGATGCACATATAACATGATAGGGAAGGATTACGGCGTATTCACCTTGTGTCGGTGCAAGGGCGAGTGCGTCGACTTGGTAAGTCGCGCCACGAATCAAACACGAGATTGCTTGTTTGCTTGCCTATTCAATTCGATAACATGCTGCTATGATAACATGCTTTACGCTTTCGAATATGCCATGAAATTGACCCTAAGGAGAACATAGCAAGATCATAAGCTAAGTTGCATGATTCAACGTAAATATTAAAATGTCGGTTTGGAAAGATGATCTTTGCTTCTGTACATGCGAGGACGAACGTACTGATCCCCCACCAGCTTCATACAGGGTGCAGGGAATGGATTGCTTGCGGCGAAGCATTGCTTGAACGTGTTGAGGCTTGGAATGCCGAAGCGCATTGAAGCGTGCTATCGCATTGACGCTCGGACTACGCAGCTGGATTGATGCGGCCGAGATATAGAAGGCATGATATATGGAACGGTGAAATCCTTTGTGGGCAAGAGAGAACCTGAGTGTTGTAGCCAATCTGGCATATATTGTTAGGCTATCGAAAGCCATTGTAATCTCAGTTTCAGATATCAATAAAGAGAATTGTTTCGTATACTCTGTTTTCTTTCGTTGTTAATATCGAATCAAAAGATAATCATTTGAGAACTTGTCATCTTGCCTTGCACGAGCGCAACTCCAGGCTCGTGCGGCATCACGCCCCCTGCGAGGACGATGATTCGGGTGATTCTGGGTCGAGGCGTGACAAAGATGACATTCCTCCATGGTGATCATGAGGCGGAGTTGTACATGGAACAACCAAAGTGATTCTGTGAGAAGGACAAGTCACACTTGGTCTGTCGGTTGAGAAAGAGCTTATATGGTCTGAAGCAGGCTCCAAGGCAGTGGTACAGAAAGTTTGAGTCATTTATGGGGGAGCATGGTTATGCACAGACAACGTCGAACTACTGTGTATTTGTGAAGTACTTTGTCGAGGATGATTTTATCATTTTACTACTTTATGTTGATGATATGCTACTCGTGGGTCGGAATGCCACTAAGATAGCAGAGTTGAAACGCCAACTGGGTGCAGCCTTCTCTATGAAGGATTTAGGCGTATCGAAGACTATTCTTGGGTGAAGATCAGCCTAGAGAGAGATAGAGAGAGAGTCCAAGCCGCTATACTTATCCCAAAAGAAGTACATTCACCGAGTACTTCAATATTTTGGGATGGACGGGTCGAAGAAAGTGAGTAACCCCTTGCAACTTACTTTAAGTTCACTAAGGAGCAGCGTCCATCTACCGAGGATGAGAAGAAACATATGGAGAGGATTCCATATTCTTTAGCTGTGGGAAGCCTCATGTAATATATGGTGTGTACGAGGCCAGACATCGCCCACGCAGTTGGCAAGGTTAGCAGATATCTTTCCAATCCTGGAAGGGTCATTGGAGTGCGGTCAAGTGGATCCTACGATGCCTTCAGGGCACTACCAATTGGAGACTTTCCTTTGGTGGTGATGAGCCAAAATTGGTCGGGTATACTGACGCTGATATGGCTGGAGATGTAGACACGAGGCGATCGACTTTAGGTTATGTGATGATGTTTGCTAGTGGAGTGGTATCATGGCAGTCGCGGTTGCAGAAGTATGTTGCCTTGTCGACGACAAAGGCAGAGTACATTACAGCGACAAAGGCTTGCAAGGAGTTGCTGTGGATGAAGAAGTTACTGCAGTAAGTGGGGCTAAAGCAAGAGCAGTATACTATGCTTTGCGATAGCCAGAGTGTCATTCACCTTGTGAAGAACCAGACATTTCATAGTCGGTCCAAGCATATTGAGACTCGGTATAATTGGATACGGGATGTGCTTGAGAAGAAGGACGCAACGCTTGAGAAGGTCCATATGATAATGGTGCGGACATGCTTACGAAGGTTCTTCCAAAGGAAAAGTTTGAGTACTGCAGGTGGATCGTTGGAATGACGAGTTCCTCCACCTAGTTGTGAAGGGGGAGATTTGTTGGAGTGGATGGGGTTCCCAACCTATGTGGAGAATACCCCGGAATGCGATGAGCGCCATCCGTGTGTCGGAGAAGCCCGGGGAATGCAACACTCCTATTTTGGAACATATATGATAAAAAAAATATATGATTGGATTTCCATATTTACTTTGATCATATATTTATGATTGGATCTTTCATATATTGACTTTCCATATAATTGGACTTCCAATTATGGCAAGCCAATTATGATTGGATTTCTATTAAATATATGATTAATGCATATTAAAAGTTTTCATATATATTGACCTTCCATGTATAGATTACGAAGGACTTATAAAAGGTTGATACATGCAAGTTGAAAAATATCTCAAAAGAAAACAAGAGTGCTTTACAATATTTAAGAGAGAGAGAGAGAGAGAGAGAGAGAAAGAGAGAGAGAGAGGATTGAGGACTATTGTGGAGGAGAGATCGCTTCAAATAATTTTTCAACATCTCTTGTTCTTCAGAGTCCGCAATCAAATTTCTTCTTTCATGTGAGTTTTAGTGAACCGTGTTGGATCTGGAGGAGCTTGTAGAGGGTGTATTCTCTTTATTCCATTAGTGGAGGTTCTTTAGGGTTGGACTCCGATCGTTTCGTGTTTTTTCTCGCAAGGGTTTTCCACGTCAAAAATCTGTATCTGCGATTGTGTTTCACATTTTTGGTTTGTTTGCTTTTGATCGGTTCTCTCGCAAGACTTTCTGGTTTGGGGGAACGATTTTCGTGCTTCATTCTCAACATTGACTTGTCATTTTTTACTTGCATGGTCACTAGGCAGATTTGTATAGCTCAGGGGCTTAAATTAAACATGACGAGTTGGTCCATAGATTTACGCTCCACACCTCACAAGACACAATTTTGCCCATCAGTTCGGACTCCAAATATGCCCTGTCGATCAAGTATAAGCAATCTCTTTAAACATAACTTGTACATGCATTATTGCATCTTAGAAGCAAGACCCTTCGCCCAAACCATGTCCGCCATCTCCCATCTCCCGTGTGGATGTCTGATTCGGTTGTACACGTCCTTGGCCACAAACCTGTCTCTACCCTAGTCGCTCCAGACCCATGCGTTGGCCTCCATTGTTGGGTCAATATGGCACCCACGTATCTCCTGATAGTATTGGCACGTGCAAGTTTCATTCTCCAACCGCCAAGTTCCTTCCAATAATATCACACTAACCCGTGCGCCCCTATCTGCTGTCGCCCTCGCATGCCACCCTCATCGGTCTATTAAACTACAATACGTAATCTATAGATCACACCACAAGCTGGTCGTCGTTTTGTCTTTAAATCTTCTATCAATCATCAGCTTTAAACGATTCCGGTAATGCAATATGCTCTTGTATATGATTGAGTCATTATTATTCGTATATGTCTCCTAAAAGTTTCCATATTTCACGTACCTGTTCTTCATCCATATGGCCCATAGTGAATCTCCAGTGAGTAGTTTTCAAGTAAGCTTAAATCCTGCCATGCCCTGCGTCTCTCACAATGTTCGCAGCCCCACACCACCCTCCTCACGTGGATGACATAAAGTCTCCCAGCTGATAGCATGTATTCCACCATGCCATATGAAATTCGTGCATATCTTTTCTATTCTCCTGATCGTGGCTACTGGGAGAAGAATGGCCTAAGCCAGAAGCGTGCAATGGCCATAATAACCAACCTCACCAGCTCAATTGTCCCCCAAAGGATAAACTCAGTACATTCCATCCTTCCACTCGACGTTGTGTATACCCTATGAGGTTTTGACATTCCTGCGCCATTGCATAATTAATGGACAACAGAATCCCCAGGTATTTGACTTGTAGATTTCCTCTTGTTACCCCTAACCTCTAGGTGGACTCTTCAATATTGGAACAATATGAACTAAAATATGCTTTGCTCTTATCCCAGTTCAAATAGAGACCAGTATGTTGACCAAATACCTCCATGATCGATGCCAGTGTATATACCCCCTTCTGTGTTGGTGCCAAAAATATTAACAGATCATCAGCGTAAATCAGGTGCATGATGTGTGGTTGGACACTCCTATGCAAGGGTGTGATGCTTCTATGCATAACCGCCGAGTCAAGTAGACATGTGAAGTACAACATAACTAGAGTAAATAAATACGGGGACAGGGGGTCACCCTGTCTCAGGCCTCTATTGCTCCCAAAAAAACCACACGATTGTCCTTTGATAAGTACCGAGGAAGTCGGAGTAGATATGCACAATTTGGAGCAAAGCCCATCGCCAACATGATATGACATACAAATTCACGGTTGACAGTGTCATATGCCTTACGTAAATCTAGTTTGAGACAAGCTTTACTCCCCCCGAGTTTATTAAAACTCCGTATCATCACATGGGCCAATATATTGTTCTTAACAACCTCCCTTCCTTTGATGAAGGCAGTTTGGTTCAGTGAGACCAACTCCTACATTATATTTTATATTCTTCTGCACATCAAATGAGTGGTTACCTTATATAGGTAGTTGCAACATGCTATCGGCCGAAAGTCAGCCACGAACGTAGCTCCTTCCTTCTTGGGTATGAGTGTGAGGAATGTATGGTTTAGTTCCCGTAGTAGCCTTCTATTGACAAAGACGTCCCCCACGACCGCCAATACCTGCTCTTTAATGTCCTTCCAATGATGCTTGTAAAATTTGCTGCTAATGTCACGACCCGCACCCAGTGTAAGGGCATGAGAAGGGGGTACGTCCAGCCTATGCCGCAGTGTCGGCGGTAGAACGATGTCCTAGGTCACAACATCTAACAATATAACCATACATGTACAATGATATACGCTCCAAAAGGAGGACAATATAAACGTACAACACAATCACAGAATCTAAGATGGAATAAAGATAGTAATAGATGGATAAGATAAAAGAGTAATCTCCAACAGGAGCTACAATGAGAGTAATATCTGAATGTACAACATCACAATATCCAATAAATAAAAGTACATGAAATAAGACAACTAAAAGGAAAACTAGTGTAGAAATCTAATCTAGACAATAGGCAAGTCCTCAGCGACTGTAAGATCCTCCTGAGGGTCCAAGTCACCGGTGTCATCTAAGCCTGTGCCATAATATGTAGGGCAGAACTCCTCCTCATCACCTGTAATATTTTCAACAGTCCAATCAGAATGGGAACGAGCACAATACATCTCACACAGTTCATATCTTGACAGAAAATATAAAGCAGGTGATAGGTTAAGATACATAAAACGCTGTAAGAAATAAGCATGAAAAGAAAGAGAGAAACTGATAAACGAAGCTATCTATATATGATAATAGAGAACTGTAAGGTAAGTTGATTTTTGTTGTACGGACTCGGACTCAGACTCGGACTCGGACACGGACTCCAGGATGTCTCGTGCATGCACGGGAGTGTTCGGGGGGTAGGCGTGGACTGGCACACTTCTATGCTGATTGTGGGATGATCTAAAATATCAAACTCTATTTTTTGAGTATTGGTATTTTAGTCCCACATCGGATAGGAGAAGAGGTGAAGTCTCACTCCACTCTATAAATAGAGCCCCTTGGCCTCCTTTGAAAGATGCACCAAGAAGAGAGTTAAAGGAGTCCGTAAAGTCCAGGAAGCCCGTTCAAGTCTCAAATAATGACCGACGAGCGTTCCAGAAGTTCTCTAGAACTTGCTGGTTCCTGGAAGCGGATCGTATATAGGCGAATCTTGCTTTGAGCAACGGTAATCTTATCACTCCAACAAAGCAGCCTTTCTCTTTCTTCTTTCCTTCTCTTCTTCTCTGATCTAATCAGATACTTCTTGTGCGCTTTCATCGCTGCTGCTGCTAGCAACTCGATTTGTACCTTCCTAAAAGAAGCTCTACTTTCGTTTATTGTTGTAACGAAATCTCTTTAGATTTTCGTTACCCAGAATCCTCCAAGGATCACTGTAGTACACCTTCTTTGAAGTGTTGCTACGAAACGTTGTTACTATTGAGACAACTGTTTCGTTTCTCTGTTTTCCATCGAAAGTTATGCCTCGGAAATGACAATCTCAAAGCAAGATTTGTATTCGACGGAAAATAATCGTGCAAACCTTCTCGACACAAGTTTTAACAAACTTGAGAAGTTTGACGGAGAGCATTACAACGTCTGGAAGAAAAATGTCAGCCTTAATCTTCAACTCGTGAGCGTTGACTTCGTGTTGACAGATCCTGAGCCTTTAAGTCCAGAAGGTGAAAATGCTCAAAGGGTCGCTGAGGCTAATGCTCTGCAATCCAAGTGGAGGAGAGATAACAACCTTTGCAAGTTGCTTATCTTAAACTCTATGGAAGACTCTCTGGCAGAGTCATATTTCAAGAAGGTGAAAGCCAAAGAGATCTGGGATTCTTTGGGTAAGCTATATGAAGATAATGAGAACAGGTCCAAAATCTTCTTCGTCGAGAAGTACCACAAGTGGCTCTTCGAAGACGAGATGGCGATGCTACCTCAAGTGAAGGAATTCCTAAAGTTGCGCCAGAAGTTTGATGACGAGAAGATGCCTCTCGTCGAAAAGTTTATCGTTGGAGGGATAGTCTCAAAATTTTCTGCTGGTTGGAACAACTTCTATGCTAGAATGCATCGAAAGAAGCTGGACATTAGCTTGGAAGATCTTCTACAAGAGATCCACGTTGAGGACGAAATACGATCTCAACAGAAGATGGACTCTCTGTCCAAACAACTGGCTAAGGCCAACTTGGTACAGACAAGAGAGTTCAAGGGGAAGCAGGTGGCTTCTCATCACAAGAAGGACTCCACTAATATGAAAGTGAAGGGTCCTTCGTTCAAGCAACAGACGTCCAAGTCCCACGTAACTTGCTTCAACTGTGGCAAGAAGGGCCACTACAAGAGTGAATACAAATCCAAGCCCAAACCAAAATAGCAGGTATGGCTAAACTTGGTTATTTTGATTACTTAACTTGGTTGCTATTGTTGTACTGGTTGAGTTATCTAGCATGGTAGCTGACTAGTGGTCTGACACTAGTGCATCTGACCATGTGTGCTCTCGAAGGAGCTATTCACCAAGGACGAGTCGTGTTATGACGAAGGTCTCGATGGCGAACATGTACCTAGCAGAATATCTGAAGATCAAGATAGTGGTTATTAACCATCGACAAGGATACTGGAATGTGTGTTATACGTACCAGTAATTTTCGAAGATCCGATCTCAGGAAGTCTGTTATATGATACAGACTTGAAAGATGGACATTCGTACTAGCTAGATGGTAATTTCTTGGCGAGAAACATGCTTCGAAAAGATGTTCGGTGCTGAAGGGATGTTCGAACTTCTGTTGATGTGATAAAGTTACTTCATTGAATGGACTGAGAGTTGTTCTATGATAGAAACAGACTCAAGATGTCATATATAAGCCTTATCTCCAGAATGTGGGGGTAAGGAGGTAGAGGAATTTGAGGTCTGTGCAGAGACAAGACAAGTCAGAAAGCTGCTCATACGATTGAACTAAAGTAAAGATCTTCTGGAGTTAGTACACTCAGATATCTGTGACTTTTATCAATTCTCTACGGAGGCCGGGTTGAAGTGTTTCTCGAAGTTCATGTTCGCATGTCTTCTCAAGTCGAAGGATAGAGCATTCGAGAAGGTCAGGGACTTCAGGGCTGAAGCTGAATGTTAAATCGGTCTACAACTACTCAGGATTGATCAAGGCGGAGAGTATCGTTTGTTGGATTCACATCATTCTATTATGAACATGGAATTGGCTATGAAACGACTGCTCTGTAGTATCTATAATCCATGGAGTGTCAGAAAAGAAGATCAGGACGCCGTTAAAGATGATGATATCTATAATGCGGATCTTCCAATATGCTTCTGGGGATAGATTACGTGTACGACTACGTTTATCGTCTGAATAAAGTATCATTCGTATATCTGACTATGATTCTCATCAGCACTGGTTCAACGTTAGACCTAACTTGAATATCATTCAAGTGTGGGGGTGTCTGGTGTACGTGAAGCTTCCGGATATTAAGATTCAGAAGTCAGGGACGAAGACCAAGAAGACAGTAATTCTGGAATTAGTTGTTGTAAGCTATGCTCGGAGATCACTTGATATTGCATCAATCATATCATTGAGTCTTGCGAGGCATAATTCTTTGAAGACAATTGCTAGGGACAAAAACATTATTCTCGCAGATATTCTGGGGAATATTATTGGTACCGAAGGAGCAAGTACTTTCAAAGAAGTAGAAGTCCAGAAGGTGGTTGTCATTGATAACAACACTTGAACTAGTATTCGCCAAGCAGTAAGCAAAGCGAGTGAGAAGGAGCCTGATGGGGTGATGAAGTCCAGAGATGCAATCTCCTGGAAGAAAGAGTAAATGATAAGATTGACTCTGTAACATCCAATTATAAATGGATGTTAGTTAATCTGCCTGAAGGAGCAAAACCAATCGGATGTAAATGGATCTTCAAGAAGAAGATGAAAACCAATGGAACTATTGATAAGTTCAAGGCTAAGTTGGTAGCCAAGGAGTTTTCTCAGAAGCATGAGATTGATTACTTTGACACTTATGCTCCAGTAGCACGGATGACGACCATCAGGGTGTTGATTGCTCTAAGTGCAATTCACAAGCTAGTTATTCATCAGATAGATGTTAAAAGTACTTTCCTGAATGGTGAGTTAACTGAAGAGATTTTCATACAACAACCAGTAGGATTCGTTGTCAAGGGCTTCGAGGACAAAGTCTGTAAGTTGGTGAAATCTCTGTATGGTCTGAAGCAAGCTCCCAAGATGTGGCATGAGAAGTTTGATAAAGTCATAAGATCAAATGGCTACAGGGTCAGCGAAACGGATAAATATGTATACACAAAGTTCGCTGACGGAAGATGAGTTGTCGTTTGTCTGTACGTGGACGACATGCTGATCTTGGGTACAGATCTAGCAAGTATCACTAAGACAAAGAAGTCCTCTTGTTTAAGTTCAGCATGAAGGACTTAGGGGAAGCTGATATTATCCTAGGGATAAAGATCATCCGGACAGACACTGGACTAGCGCTGTCACAGTCTCATTATGTTGAGAAGATGATCACTCGTTATAGGTATCAGGATCTTCCAGGGATCGCTATGCCGTACAGGTGTGATATGAAGCTGAAGCCTAATTCAGGGGAAAGCGTCAGACAGCTGGAATATGCAAGCGTAATCGAAAGTTTGATGTATGCTACTACTGCCACAAGGCCTGACATAGCTTTCACCGTGAGAATGCTGAGTCGTTTCACGAGCAACCCAGGCATTGAGCACCGGAAAGCTGTGAAACGGGTTATGAGATATCTCAAAAAAACTCAGACATATGCACTGCACTACAGCGAAGATCTGCCGGTAGTGGAAGGCTTCAGTGATGCCGGCTGGTGCTCAGAAGTGGAGAGCGAGAGGTCCACAGGTGAATGCATTTTCACAATGGATGGAGCTGCTATATCGTAGAAATCGAAGAAACAGACTATACTCTTACGGTCATCCATGGAATCTGAGTTCTTTGCACTTGATACCGCAGCGGAGGAAGCAGAATGGCTTCGGCAGCTCATGTATGATCTTCCAGTGGTTGGGGTGCAAATACCGACGATACCGATATACTGCGACAACCAGGCGGCTGCGACGGTGGCATCAAATAACCTCTTCAATGGAAAGAAGAGTACTATGCAGTTGAAGCACATGGCAGTACACAATCTCATCAAGAGGGATATTATTGCAGTGATTGATGTTCGAAGTCAGGAGAACCTGGCGGATCCGTTCACCAAGGGCCTCAAGCGCCAGCTGGTCGATTACACAGCTTGTAAAATGGGCTTGAAGGCATTCTGATATTGTGTTATTACATTCCTATTATAAAGTTTTATGCTATTAGTTCAAAGAAAAATCTACTAGGCATCTAGCTTTTGGTTCAAGGAAGAACTATTAACCGGAAGAATATCAGGAACGGTGGGTACTTGTCCTCTGTGGCATGGAGAGGTTACGGACCCACAACCACTGTTGTCTACTGTTGTTTTCTGCGGAAAACGGATCATGTGGAAAGGTTAGCTTAAATGCCTTAATGAGTTCTCCGGCAGAGTGAATGCCTGGAGTGCTTTACAGGAAGCACGGTAGCATAGCACTACAAGGAGTGTAACTCCATGCTATAGTAGGATGACTCCACTATGAGGTTCCTGGTTAGGGGTAATGCCTCAGCTTTGTGAGCCAAGTCACAGCGGAGTAGCACCACAAATAGGCAGGTATCTTAATGCTGTATGATAATCGTAATAAAGAGAGGTAGACAACACTACAAAGAGGACGATGTCCTCATGTTATAGTGGCATGACACCACGAAGAGGTACCAGGTAGGGTAAAGCCTCGGCTTCGCAAGCTATGTCATAGCGACGTAACACCGCACGGAAGCGCAAGGCTTCATGCTGGGTAGTTTGGCACTACAAAGAGGCTTGTGACCTCATGCTATAGTAGTATGACACTACGATGAGGTACCCAGGTAGGATAAAGCCTCGGCTTTAAGCCATGTTATAGTGGCATAGAACCGCAAAGAAGCGCAATGCTTCATGCCATAACTTTTTATAAAGAACTCACCTATAGTGTATGGACAGAGATATCATGCCGTCTCTTGAGGGTAAACTTGTAGATGCCCAAAAATTACACTGAAACCAGGCTGGTACAAGGCCTTTAATGTGCAGCCAGAAGCACAGTTGTTGTCATTATGTGAGTAGGAAGAATTACAGTTATGGTGCAGAATTCAAGGCTTAGTCCATTCTTGTATCATACTGTTATTTAACCTATGCGGAAAGATTCAAGTCGTAGCGACATCTCTCCTAATGTATGATGGACAGTCACTGTGGGGAACGCTCAACCCATATATTGAGATATGTGGGGTATTGTTGGTATTTTTGCCTTTGGACTAGGAAAGATAGTCCCACATCGGCTACACCAAATGGTGAGTATCTTAATATAATGCATTGCTTGTGTTGAGGTGTGCACATGGGGTGTGGTGGGACACAAGTGTGTGTCATGTGGGAGTATTTTTCTAGAAGGAAAAAATGATTAATTCCAACAAAGATGTAAGTTAATTTTTGTTGTACGGACTCGGACTCGGACTCCAGGATGTCTCGTGCATGCACATAAGTGTTCGGGAGGTAGGCGTGGACTGGCACACTTCTATGCTGATTGTGGGATGATCTAAAATATTAAACTGTATTTTTTGAGTGTTGGTATTTTAGTCCTATATCGGATAGGAGAAGAGGTGAAGTCGCACTCCACTCTATAAATAGAGCCCCTTGACCTCCTTTGAAAGATGTACCAAGAAAAGAGTTAAAGGAGTCCGTAAAGTCCAGAAAGCCCGTTCAAGTCTCAAATATTGACTGACGAGCGTTCCAGAAGTTCTCTAGAACTTGCTGGTTCCTGGAAGCGGATCGTATATAGGCGAATCTTGCTTTGAGCAATGGTAATCTTATCACTCCAGCAAAGCAGCCTTTCTCTTTCTTCTTTCCTTCTCTTCTTCTCTGATCTAATCATATACTTCTTGTGGGCTTTCATCGCTGCTGCTACTAGCAACTCGATTTGTACCTTCCTAAAAGAAGCTCTACTTTCGTTTGTTGTTGTAACGAAATCTCTTTAGATTTTCGTTACCCAGAATCCTCCAAGAATCTCTGTAGTGCACATTCTTTGAAGTGTTGCTACGAAACGTTGTTACTATTGAGACAACTGTTTCGTTTCTCTGTTTTCCATCGAAAATTACGCCTCGGAAATGACAGTTAGCTTTACCTTGTTCAAATATATATATGAAGCCCTAATAGATATCTTCAGAGTTTAGTCAACTCAACTTTTTCATTAACATGGTATCGAAGTATTAGGCCTTGCTTAAATAATATGTTTCCATGTATAATTCTTCATAAATTTGTTATGTAAAGTGAGATTAAGTTGAAGGTATTTAAATATAAATCAGTCTTGCTCATAAAAAGAAGAAGACTTTCTTGATAAATGATATGTGCCTGTGATGTAAGAGGAGACTTAGGAGAATGGGAGATGAAATAATCTTTCCAAACACTTGCACTGAAATCTACAGTTGCCTGGACAACGTCCTCTGCATTAATGTGGTTGTATGTGGGAGTTCCTTTTGTAATATAGATAAACTTAATGGCAGTTCCTTTTGTAATATAGATAACCTCTTGCACCATTCCTCGCCATATTAAGGCTTATTACTTGTCATCTGGGTACTTTGACTTGTGGGCTGATCTTCTACTAATTTAACGTTTGACAAAAGGATACAATAAGCTCAAATCTTTTAACATATGGCTTTTATAGACCAAATCTATAATTTTGGTGTAACATGTTGAAATCATTGGAAATGTCTTTTCCCACAGCACTGTTTAAAATTTTGATCAAAAGTTGTGAATGTTAAATAGACTTGGTGCAACTTAACCAACACTTGTGCATATTTCACCTATTGCACCACCAATACATCTTAACTAAGTCTGAAATAATCCTAAGAGCTACAATAAAATAGTGCCATATTCATGTGCAGAATGGTTGGGTTCAGAACCTGCTAATGACAAATAGATATGCCTTAAATATCTACAAGTAAAAAATTATGGGAAAAGTCCAAAGCCAACCTAGTAATGACAAAACCATAACAAGCAACATGATATTATCTACCAAGTTATAGCCTATTCCATAAAGCATTCTGGAAGATTATCATGCATCAACAGACATAACATCATTTGCTAATAACAATAAAAATAAAGAAAAAGCAGTAAACTAGCATTTCTTATAAGACATTTTCCAGCTCCAGTGTATAGTGGATCATAGATAGGAAGGTGAGGGTTCTGGACATAATAAATTAAAAGTGTTAATGACATGGAGTTAGAAGTGTATAAATTTAGTGATAGGGAAGAACTAGAATAACAATATGTAAAACAGTAGGATCACAAGTCCTGCTCTTACATGCATGTGGTTCTTGAGATGAACAAGATGCAGTATACAGATACAAACTTGCATATAACAAGACCTAAACTACTGCAAGAAAGTTCAATCAAAAATCAAACTTACACTAAGTAGCTAAAAGCAGAATTTGGTACATATTCCTTAAACAAATGACTAAAAACAATAATGATTAAAATATAAAATAGAGGGTACGTCAACAAGGTTGCGGATATCGGGTTTGCGTCAGATGGGTTTCTAAATGTCAGATGTCACATGTCGGTGACACTAAAATGCCAGATATTGACAAATAATATATACACACAGACTAAATGTCCTAAAATGTACTTTTCAAAAAAGAGCATAGAACTTAGCTAACTTAACATTTATCCAGTAAAATAGTTGCCATTTGTAAAAGATGTAGTTCAAGCTTTTTCCATCACATTAAAGCCAGAACATGATAACATGAGCAATAAACAAAAAAATGATGTCGTCCAATTGAAACTCTATCAAAATTCAATATTTCCATTAATAAGTGCTAATATTATCCAATCTTTCTATTATGAAACTCCAATATTTCTATTATAAAAACACCATATCCCAATATTTCTAAATTATAGTAAATCTTAATATACAGATACACTGTTGCAAGAAAATTTTCTACTAAGTACTTGAATATTGTGCATACGACAGACACGTTGAGAGGTTTTTGGGGTCAATTACTGATTGGACATGCTTTGTGACTTGTCGAGGTTTACCGTTATCCAATACTTGATTCTAACAATAACAAGTATGTGCTATAATTTCAAGAGTTGCACATGCACAAGGGTAAACAATAGAAATTAGCAACTACATATACCATAATTGAATAAAGAAACTTGGGAGGATTCCTTGCATTTACCCATGTAAAAAAAGAGGCCATTAAAACTACGTAACATTGTACACAAATGCCTCATGCCTATCCATATTGGTTCGAGGTCCAGGTTTACTTTACCTTGTGTGGGTTTAGAAACTCTAAACAGTGAGCCATTTGGTTTTAAACCTTTTGCTTTGTTAGAGGCCAACATCATTTCTTGGTACCAACGTCTACAGCTGAACAAAATATGAAAATATTAGAAACAATAGTTATACCACAGGCCTCAGGAAGAGGACACCCCAACAATTAAGGATGCAAAATAGAAAGTCATCCAATAGATTCCAATATTCCGTTCTGAACCATCGATAAATATGTATATGTATCAAATACATCCTATATTAATCTCTTCAAACAAAAACTATTATATCACCCATTACCTTCTTCATCCAAGGTTCCAATCCAGTTTTTTCTTCATCCAAGATTTCAACATCAAGAATAAAATGACAGGTTACAATGGTGATATTTCAAACTGAAACAGAACACCAACTCTAGTCAGAAAAATAAAGCTAAAACTTTTGCACATAAATTACAGTCTTCTCAAGCCTCTTCCTCTACGACCACCACGGAAGGCTGCTCCGCCACGGTGACAAATTGCATTAGCAACTTCCTTACCTTGTGCGCTCTCTGACCATAGCCATAGAAACACATAATAAGTTGGCAATCCTCCAGTTAAACAAAAACTAGTTAAAAAAGATTGAATAATTCTGCCTCACCTTTATTATAACTCCCTTGTTTTCTTCTTACTCATTATCCATCTATTATGTTACCAAAACTAAACAATGCTTATATATATACACTCCTCTATAAAAGATCGAATAATTCTGCCTCTTTACATTATATTCGAGCCAGATTTTTTTGGTTTAAACTTTAAAGTTTTAAGTTTTATTTCATATCCAAATGTACTGCTGTGTTATAGTAGGTTCTTTGTAGCCTATATTAGTTTCATCTATCAATCTACAACTTCACTAATTGTTTTTATATAATTTATAAGATATTTCCACCAGAATATTATTCTTCATTTTGTGCTTGTTTGCATCATTTAAAGTTTCGAGGCCAGGCTCATATCTAACAAAATATTCCTTACCAGAACCTTGCAAAAATCCTACAGCTCTCTTGTTGAGTGTTGTCATAATGTTACGACACCTGGAGTTCCATGATAAGGCTGATCAGATACAAGATGCGATCCTCAACACCATATCAAAAGGGAAATACATGACTAATGACATCGGTGGCACATCAACTACAACGGATTTCACAAAAGCGTTGATTGATCACCTATGAAATTCTTTTACATCCCATCTAAAAAGTTGGATACTAGACAATGGTTTTTACCTATTTCAATTCCCGTGTGATTGCATTGTTTTGATCTTTAATGGAAAGAGGAATAAATCTCACAGTTTGACTTGACTCCAAAGATTATATGCTTTTAGTTGTCCCTACAAATTACTGGCCATACATAAGAAAAAACACATGTGCTTTGTTTTTTTTTTTCCTGATAGGATATTTTGTGTCTGCTAAGTTTGGCATTAATGAAAACCCCACAGGTAATTGACTTTATTTTTATTATTAAATTGTTTCAACCTTCAGCCCAAAGAATGATCTACCTTACCAGCAATGTACACATCCATCTCATAAAGGAAAATGAAAAAGATGCACTCAACAAAATTAGCCATCCTTTTGTAACCAATACATTATGTATCGTAGTGGTCCCTTCCCGGCCCCGTCATCTAGTCCCATGTCATCATACTGAATGGATTTCTATGGTGTCACTAAGCAGTATGTGCCTTCCAAAATTTGGTGCACAAAAGCATCTCCATGGAGACCATAGTAGAGGTACCTGGTAACACAGTTGTCAGTAGACCAACTAATGATACGTGGACATATATAATTGACATCAAAAACCAAAAAGGAGGGTTACACTGTTGGCATATATATCAGTCGAGTTTCTTTTCTTATTAAAATGTCATTTATCAGTTGAGATGTTTTTCTTATTAAAATGTCATTTAAGATACCAAATATAGAGTTGTACAAAGTATTTGAGTGATACTTGAACATATATATAGACTATTGAATGTTGCTTGATTTTTTTATGGATTTGTCTATAAATGGCTTGAACGGACAAATACCTAAATTCCAGCTGGCAGATATGACCTCTCTCCAAAACTTGTAGCCATGTATCTAGCAGATGAATTTGGATGTTCATAGTATAACTAAATTTGTTACTTGTTATCACCCATAATATATATCAGAAAATACAAAATAAATTACTCTCATTGCAAACTTTATAAACATCGACTGGGACTTTATGAGAAACCTAAGAGTCCCCACTCCTAGGTACAACATATCATTCTCTTTTCTTTACCAATCACAGCACCCTGCAATATCCAAAATCATAGAATATATAGAGAAGTTGTATAGACATATATTTTTAAAAGTAACTTTGTAGCTTCAGTAAGTTATTGGTTATGAAGATTGTACTTCAAAACTACATAAATTTTCTGCTCAAATTTCCAAGACAACCCTAAATTCCTAGTGCAATGCCTTTATAGGAAATACAATTTCCCAAAATTTACAAAGATTTGTACTTTCTAGTTCACAGTCAATATCTAGAGCCAGTTTGCTCTTCAGGTGAAAGAAATGACCTAGCAATAAAGGAGTTAACTTTTCCCAAAAAACCACAAAATTTATAGTAGGTTCCCATCCCACAAACAAGAAGTGAATGAATAATTGAAGTAACTCAATTGGAAGGGGGCTTACAGTTTTTTTCAGAGCTCAGGATTTTCCTTTGGGGTGTGTTAACAAGACTTTGGAAGGTGGACACGATGTTGATGATCTAGAACGCGTCGGAGGCCGATGCCTATGTCGGATCCTACACCCTCTCATTCATCGCCACCCGTTCTGAGAATGATACGACCCATTCCAGTCGTACCAGTGTTTCCCTGTGGCCTTGGTGAGTGATGCATTTTGTGCAGGAAAAAAATAGAGAATAACAAAGATTAGCAATGGAGAATTCAAGCTTTAACAATGGCTAAGAAGAAGAAGACAAGCTACAGTATAGTAAGGATTTTCATTACTTTCTCCATACTCCTCACTACAATTGCTTCCCGCTTTATACTAGTGATGAAATATCTCTCCCATGTGCAGATACTTTTCACAGCAAGGCAAAAGCAAGGCTAACAGAATTGATAAAGGCTAACAGAATTGGCTAACAAGAAGGCTGAGCTGTCAATGCTGACCTGGCTAATTGTTCTGGCTAAGCTACAGCTACTGCTACTGCTATTAGCTACTGGTATTCCTTGGTGGCAAGGAATTGCTACTGCTCTGCTACTGGAATGCTACTGGGATACGAGTGTAAATACAGAGTGATGGTCAGCTCTGTATCAATACCCCTCCCTTACTTTGACCTTGTCTCAAGGTCAAAAAATGGATAAGTCTTGATGAATTTGTCATAAGGTACCCAAACTGCTTCCTCTGGTTGGCTCTCCTTCCATTGAACCAACAATTCTACTGCTGCCTTGTTGTTCTTCTGCACCATTCTTCTGTCTAGAATCCAATCAGGTTCTAAAATCAACCCTTCCATAGGATTTGGAGCTCCTTCTTGCCAACTTGAATGAGTTCCTAACTTCTTCTTCAATTGTGATACATGAAAAACTGGATGTATTAGTGCTTCAGTAGGTAGTTGCAACTTGTATGCCACTGGACCAATTCTGTCTGTGACTTGATAAGGACCATAATATTTGGGAGACAACTTTTGAGGTTTTCTTTGGGCTACTGAGATTTGCCTATAAGGTTGTAGCCTCAAATAAACCCAGTCACCTATTGCAAACTCCCTGTCTGTCCTGTGAGTATTGGCCAATTTCCTCATCCTGTCTTGTGAGAGGACCAAATTATCTCTTAAAATGTGTAGAGCATTGTCCCTAGACAACAGTGTAGAAGCTACTTCTCTGTCTTGTGGAGGATCAGTAATGTAAGTAAGAATATGTGGGGGTGTTCTACCATATACAGCTTCAAAGGGAGTCACCTTAGTAGCTGAATGCCAATTGGTATTAAACCAATATTTAGCCCAAGGGAGGTGCCTACTCCATTCTCTGGGTTTGTGGCTGCAAAAACATCTAAGATAACCCTCAATGCATCTATTTGTTACCTCAGTTTGGCCATCAGTTTGGGGGTGATAGGCTGTACTATACTTGAGTGTAGTCCCCTGCTGTTTGAAGAATTCCTTCCAAAATAGGCTTGTGAAGACTGGATCTCTGTCTGACACAATTGATCTAGGCATCCCATGCAGTTTAAAGACCCCATCTACAAAAACCTGGGCCACTACTGCTGCTGTAAAGGGGTGGTGTAATGCAAATAGGTGTACATACTTGGTTAACCTATCTACAACTACCATTATGGTAGTCTTACTGTTACTGAGTGGCAATCCTTCAATGAAGTCCATAGAAATATCTTCCCAAATTTGTTTTGGAATTGGGAGAGGCTGTAATAACCCTGCAGGAGAAACATTCTCTCCTTTGTTTTCTTGACAAACCATACATTCTTGTACATATTATTTTACAGCTGATTTCATACCTGTCCAATGACACCCTCTTTTGAGCCTCTGCAAGGTCTTCAAGTAGCCTGAGTGACCTGCTTGCAATGCATCATGGTGCTCCTTGATTAAATTTAGAGCTAAATCAGATGAAGGATCAATGAGTACCCTGTTTTTGTAGTAGAGGAGACCATCTTTCATGGAATATTTTTCAGTGTTTAGTCTGCCCTTGTCCCATTTCTTCTGCATTTGTAAAAAATATTCTGAAGTTTGCCACTGGTTCTTCAGTTGCTGAATCCAGTCTGCTTGCACAATAGTAATGGCTGACAAATTAACTTCCTCTTGCCTGGACAAACTGTCTGCTGCTTGATTATCCTTGCCCTTCTTGTATTCAACCCTATACTGGTAACCATGTAATTTCATTACCCATTTGTATTGGGCCTCAGTGTATACTCTCTGCTCCAGTAAGTATTTGAGTGGTTTGTGGTCAGTTTTGATGACAAATGGTTTTCCCCACAAATATTGACCCCACTTCTTAACTGCTAAAAGGATTGCTAACATTTCCCTCTCATAAGTAGAAAGAAGTACTGACCTGCCCTTCAAATGTTGACTTAGATAAGCTAAGGGTCTTCCTCCCTGCATTAGCACTGCTCCTATGCCTCCTCCAGATGCATCACACTCCAGTGTGAATTCTTCATTGAAATTAGGCATGGCTAACACTGGTGGTTGAGTTAAAGCCTCCTTCAGATTTTCAAATGCAGTTTGAGCCTTGTTGTCCCATAGGAATGAATTCTTTTTGAGGAGATTGGTTAGGGCTCCTGCTATGGTACCATAGCCCTGTATGAATCTCCTGTAGTACCCAGTGAGACCTAGAAATCCTCTTAGTTGCTTGAGATTTTTGGGTACTGGCCACTCCACCACTGCCTTGATCTTTTCATAGTTCACTTCCAAGCCTTGTTCAGTAATTCTGTGACCCAGGTAATCTACTTGCTTCTGGCTGAAACAACACTTGCTTCTTTTGAGTTTTAACTGGTATAATTCCAGCTTTTTGAAGACCAATTCAAGGTGTACTTTATGCTCTGCAGGGTTAGCACTATATACAAGTATGTCATCAAAGAACACTAAGACAAACCTTCTTAAGTATTCTTTGAAGATGTCATTCATCATTGCTTGAAAAGTGGATGGGGCATTAGTAAGCCCAAAGGGAATTACTAAGAACTCATAGTGCCCTTCATGAGTTCGGAAAGCAGTTTTGAAAACATCACTCTCCTCCATTCTTATTTGATGGTATCCAGACCTTAGGTCCAGCTTTGAGTAGTACCTGGCACCATTAAGTTCATCAAACAATTCTTCTACTAAGGGAATGGGGAACCTGTCCTTCACTGTACTCAAGTTGAGCCCTCTATAGTCTATGCACATTCTCCAAGTACCATCAGATTTTCTGACAAGGATTACAGGAGATGAATAAGAACTATTGCTGTTTCTAATGATTCCAGACTCTAACATTTCTTGAACTTGCCTTTCAATCTCATTTTTGTGAAGGAAGGAATGTCTATATGGCCTGCTGCATACTGGGCTTGCTCCTGGAAGTAGGGGAATTCTGTGATCATAGGGTCTCCTGGGGGGAAGACCTGTTGGTTCTTCAAATAAGTGCTTGTATTGTTTTAAGAGCTCTTGCATTCCTTCTTCCTCTGTTTCTGGTACTGGGTTCTCATTACAAACCTACCATGAACATAACTGAATGACAAATAATTGAGGTTTGTGCCTGAGATCTCTGAGTTCCAGTTCCTCTAAACCCTTCTGAAGCTTCAACCCCTGGAACCTGTGTTCCACTCCTTGGCTTGTGAACTCCATTGTAAGCTCCTGGAAATTCCACATGATGGTACCCAAGGTACTGAGCCAATTTGCTCCCAGAACTATTTGACAACCAGGTATTGAGAGGGTAACAAATCAGTAATGATTCGAGTGCCTTGACACTCAATTACAACATCTTTGCAAAGCCCCTTGCTGGTTAATTTGTCCCCATTTGCTACCATTACATCAAAAGTGTTGCCATTGGCCAGAGGGAGATTAAATCTCTCAATGAAGGATGTGTCTATGAAACTGTGAGTGGACCCTGAATCAATTAATATGATTACAGGTTTACTTTTAACAGTTCCCTTTATCTTCATGGTAGACTGATGGAATGTTCCAGAGTAAGCTTGCAATGAAATTTCAAATAAACTTTGAGAGTTGTGTTGAATGACTTCCTGATTTTCTGGCAAGGATGTCATTGGTTCTTCAGCTACATTAACTCCTTCTTCATCCTCATCTGACACCAACATGAACAATTTCTTTTCTCTGCATCTGTGGCCCCTAGCCCACTTCTCATCACATAGAAAACATAGGCCCAAATTTTTTCTTCTCAATAGTTTACTGGGTGATATAGTGGGAGTTTGAAATCTGGAGTTAGTTTTAACCTCTGTTGTCTGTGCTGGTCCCTTGTTCTGAGCTTCAAGAACAGTTGAATAAGAACCAGAGTTCCCACCTACCCATCTGTGAGGCTGATTTGGAACCCTATAATTCTTCTTGATTGCTGCAATTTTAGACTCATACAACTTTGCTACCTGCATGGCTGCTGGTAGGCTAACTGGATTAGCCACTAACACTTCATATCTCACCTCTTCCTTGAGCCCTCCTACAAAGTGACTGATCAAGGTTCTCTCAGGGGTACCAGCTACTCTTTTTGAGAGTTTTTGGAACTTAGAAGTATAATCTTGCACTGATCCTTCTTGTTTCAGTAACTTGAGGTCAATTGTGTGATCTGTGAATTAGGATGGACCAAATTCCATCCTAATACACTGGTAAAATTCATCCCATGTAACTGCCCTTCCTCTAATAGTGACAAGCCAGTCATACCAATATGCCCCTGTGCCTTTGAGCTGCACAGAGCAATATTTAACCTTATCACATTCAGGTATGCCATAGAAAGTAAAATAATGGCTAGCTCTTAATAGCCATTCATCAACATCTCCCTCTCCATCAAACTCAGGTAATTTGAGCCTGGGAGTTGGTTGTCCCCAGCCCTGACCCCCTGTGTTGGTATTGTTATTGAACCCAGCAGGAAAAGGAGATCCCATTTGAGCCACATTAGAGTTTTGCATTCCTGGTGTCATTTGTGGGTTCTGAAACTGTGTGGGATAAATGAATGGTTGATGTTCAAACTGGTGAAATGGAATTTGTGGAGTGTATGGATGATTTACTGGTGGAAATGGATTTAGGAATGGTGGTGGAGGATTGGGAAATTGTGTGGTGAATGGTCTGGTGGAATGGTTCTGTGGTGAAGGTGTTAGAGAAGGAGGTGGTGGTAGTGTGGTCACAGGAGGGGGAGCATTATTGGCTCTCCTTGTTCGACCAAATTCCTCAAACATCTGATCAAATTTGAGACCAAATTGATTGAATTTCTGGCTCAATTCTAGAACATTACCTTCCAAGGAGTGCAGTCTCTCCTCTCATGTGGGTGCACGAGATCCAGAAGCCTCTTGATGTGAAGATCGACTGCTTGATCCCTGCTCCAAACTGCCCTCGATCAATGGATCGAGCGGCTCTGATACCAAATTGATACGACCCATTCCAGTCGTACCAGTGTTTCCCTGTGGCCTTGGTGAGTGATGCATTTTGTGCAGGAAAAAATAGAGAATAACAAAGATTAGCAATGGAGAATTCAAGCTTTAACAATGGCTAAGAAGAAGAAGACAGGAAGAAGAAGACAAGCTACAGTATAGTAAGGATTTTCATTACTTTCTCCATACTCCTCACTACAATTGCTTCCCTCTTTATACTAGTGATGAAATATCTCTCCCATGTGCAGATACTTTTCACAGCAAGGCAAAAGCAAGGCTAACAGAATTGATAAAGGCTAACAAAATTGGCTAACAAGAAGGCTGAGCTGTCAATGCTGACCTGGCTAATTGTTCTGGCTAAGCTACAGCTACTGCTACTGCTATTAGCTACTGGTATTCCTTGGTGGCAAGGAATTGCTACTGCTCTGCTACTGGAATGCTACTGGGATACGAGTGTAAATACAGAGTGATGGTCAGCTCTGTATCAGAGAACTTGTCGGCATGAAGGAGGTTGGAGTCACCATAGGAGAGAGGATGAGGGGAAGGGGTGTTAATGAGATTAGAAATAAAGGTTAGGATTTTCTTGTTGTGGAGAAGAAGTGGAGGGATTTAGGGTTAGGGTTCTGTGGCAGAGGAAGATGAAGTAGATGGTGGCAAGGGTGATTATTGGGAAGGGATGGTTGTTAAACCTAGGTACAGAAAATAAGTGTTCCAGATTAAAAAATGACTAGTGTTCTTAATTTGTCATTTTGGGGTGTGTGTATATATATATACCATGTGTATATATATTATATATATACTCCTATGTATATATATACCATGTGTATCAAGATACCCATATACCTCTATACCATATCCCTAATCATATATGCATACCACACTATACCCTTATATCACATATAGACATATACATACATAGCTAGCTATATGCTATCCCTAAAGAATTACATTAGTATTACCTCATTACTTTAACCAACGCCTTACATATTACCCCGTATCCTAGTTTCTAGACTAATACATTAGCTAATACCATTACCTTGACCAATACCTAATACCTTAACTCATACTTTAATTGATATCTAACCCATTATCCAAGCTAAACACTACCCTTAATGTCACGCCCCAGAACCAGAATACTGGAGAGCGGGGGCAGACATAGCCAGCTACGTATATGAAATGGAATCCATCTCGCTATACGGTCACGGCTGTCTAGATACATGAGGGTTTATCTACAAGCCAACAGTCTCTTAAGGTCATGAACAAGCCTAGTGTCTCAATCACAAGCAAGTAAATAGATGTTACAAGATGTATGATCATTAAATATACAATAATAAGGCATCCCAAATATTACATATTCAGCTGATCATGAAGCTAGTCGTTACAAAATGTCAGGACTAGCAAGAGTTCAGTCATACATGATCAACCCTAGGATCTGTTAATCATGTTACAGCCCGTAGGCAGACAGTAAGTAAGTGCAATCGAGCTAAACAGGTGCTCGTCGGCTAAACGCCTCAAAAGAATATTTCTACAATAGAGTAGGAGAGCCAAAAATAACCCACTCGTTGCCAGGGTTCCGTCTAGTGGCCACCATCTGGCTGGAAGGTCGATAGATCCTCTGGAGCTGCTCCGAAATCTGGCCACACAAAACCAGCTGGGTCAGACCCCAGAAAGAGCAAGTGCCATAAAGGAAGCTTCACTTAAGAACTAAAACCAGCAATCAGCACAAGATACAAATAAAAGTAAGAACTGGAAATAAAGAAAATACATCAGGATGATATACGATGAGATAACCATGGAACTATTTAGATAACCAGGTTACGACCCGTAAACCAAATAAGGACCGGGGTTGTAACCCTTCGTCTGAACAGAACTTGGAATTCTCACCATTTATCGATAAAATAAATACAAGCATTCTGGTCGTTCAATAATCTGGGACAGGATCAGGGCAGGACTAGACTGGTTAGACTCCATCCAATCATTTCACGGCCAAGCAAGAATTACGGCTTGATACTTTAACTAACTAGGGTTGTCACAAGCCTAATTACTAACAAGATGCAGTGAGATTATTCCACAGCCACAAGCCCTGCAGACCATCCAGGTTACCCAGGTCGAAAGATTAGGGTTGAGTTCAGGTGGGTACATCGTCCAGGAAACGCATGTACCCTTAAGTAGCTTGAAGGGTGCAACACATGACAGTGTGCTGAAAATATGCCCTACTCGACGGCAGGCTACAGATCCCAAGCGCGCCCAGGTAACGGGATTGCCTGTAGCTAGGAAATCTCTTCATGACTACTGTGTTATTCTAGTTATTAGCCTTAGTCCATTTTAGTGGGTGCTCCTGACCGTGGTACTCAGGAGTCCCCTCCTAGACATGATGCAAGACAGGACTGGATTATTTGTACAAGCAAAACCGCCCACAGTGTCCAGGTAATTATACAAGTCATGTCATGTCAGGTTAGTCATCGCAACAGCTTATCAGATATATTATGTCAGGTGTACTTGTCAGGAGTGCGCCACGACGGGCCACTATCAGGTCATGTCAGGTTAGTCATGTCAGGAGTGCACCACTTCGGGTCACTATCGTGTCAGGCTCAGTTATCAGTTCCAAACATATCAAGTAAATTCGTGATTATCAAGTTCAGGACAAAAGGCGTAAGGATATAAAATGGGAGTAAAATATCTAATAAAATATCAATATACAGGGCTATAGAAGAGCCAAGCTCAGGGAAAATAAAACTAAATCTGACACGCTGACATAAGGCCAAGTCAGCCAAAGGCCATACGCTCATGCCAGCGTACGCTCGAGTCATGCGTACGCTCGAGCTAGCGTACGAAAGGGGCCATACACTTCCAATGGGAAGCGTACGCAAGGGTCAGCGTACACAAGGGCACGCTCAAGCTACAGGTCAGCGTACGCTCAAGCTAGCGTACGCTCAAGTCTGCGTACGCTTGAGCTAGCGTACGAAAGGGTCCAGGGCACGCTCATGCTAGCGTACGCAAAAGACACGCTGCCAACAGGCAGCGTATCAAGGCTAGCGTACGCTCGCTAAAGAGCAGCGTGCCCAAGTCAGCGTACGCTCGCTAAAGAGCAGCGTACCCAAGTCAGCGTACGCTCGCTAAAGAGCAGCGTACCCAAGTCAGCGTACGCTCGCTAAAGAGCAGCGTACCCAAGTCAGTGGCGTAAGCTAAAAAGCTAGCTCACTGTTCACTGTCTTGTCCAAATGGCAAGAACAGCAAGAACTCTAAAGTTGAATCTAAGCTTCAACAGTCCATATCTTGGTCGAAATAAGTCCGAATCCAACTTTCCAAAGGTCAAAATTGGGTAGAATGAAATTCTCTACAACATGGAACCATCAAAACTTGAAAACAAGGAAGTTTGATAGATCAAAACCACTAAAATTCGAAAATAACTAATTTTTAGATCTACAAGAATTAAAGCCTCAAAATGGAAAATGACAAGTTCTAATATGGTTTAGAATCATGAGGAGAAGCTAATGAAACCATCCAAAAGGAGTTCTCTTGTGGAAGCAAGTTGCACTTGCCTATGGTGTTCTTGGTTGGTGGAGAAGAGTAATGGTGGGGGAAGGAGAAGTAAATGAGAATTATGGAGGAGAGAGAAGGTTGGTGGGGATAATAAAGAGGGGGGTTGTGGTGGAAATGAAGGAGAAGCATAGGCTAAGGTGTTTCACCCTTGGCCCATGATGAACCAAGCATTGGGCGGCCGAACCAAGCCAACCCAAACCGAGAGTTAAACCAAGCCGAGAGCTAAACAAGGAATCATGCAATACAGAATAAAATACGTATACGTATCCCAAAATACGTAATACGAACACAGGCATTACACTTAATATGGTATCTTAGTCCAATACCCAATATAATAATCTTACCTTAGTATCTAGTATTACCTCATACTATTTCTAATATTTTGGTATCTTGGTATTCTAAATACCTTGATACACCATAGGATACCACTCTAATTTATTCCACACATATTCTACTTGTTTGTACATGGTACCCTAGTACCACATTAAGTATCATATGATACCAACTTTTTCCCAAGATACTAACCTATGACCATAATCTACAGTTACCTTACATCCAAGATACTCATCTTACTCTTGGCACTTGATATCTTGATATTACCCATTACTTAGTTCTAATACCAAATATCATAGTATCTTGACTAATACATTATCCTCCTAGATACTTATCCAACTAACTCTAATACTAATACTTGATACCAAATAGGATACCTTACCCAAGTCCCAATACTCACTTATCCTCACTCATGATACATGAGTGTCATGATACCAATATTCTCATGGCACCCAAGTATCACACTAGTACCTTGTCCCAAACTTTAATACTTTGACACATAACTTATCTATACTTGGCTCACTTGATAACCATTTGTATCAATACTAAAACACACTAACAGATATTACCTAACAATAATATATATATATATGTGCTATATTATACATATACTTGACAAGCTTTGATACCAAGTCTTACTTGATATCCATACTACGCAGGCTCATAGGATACAGAAAATCTCTATATCGTCTAGTTAGTTCTCTACTTGAAACTAATACTGCACCTATTAGACCTATTGAATAAATTCTAGGATTAAAGTATGTCGTAGCTCTTCGTATCCAATTTTTGAAACTTCAAACGGATCGTATTTTCATGTCTGAAAGCTCCCCGAATTGCGAAAACACCGAAACGCATTCGTCTTTCGGACACCTGACACTCAAATAGTTTTACAGTAAGTTTCAGAACGAATTTGGCCTATTAATATATATATATATATTTGGAAAGCTAACTTCGATATGGTCCTTTTAAAAAAATGGAAGATTAATCGAAATCTTGAATTAGGAGTTATGGCATTTCAAAGTTGCTATGGTTGCTAAAAATGAAGATAAATACTATGACAAATTAGGGTTATTTTGGACAAAAGAACACATATATACACCCAAATCTAACCATGCGTATCATGAGATACCATGACACAACACCATGTATCCTATTTAGGACACATACATCCAATTTTGACTCAAAAATGACACAAAAATTCCTTTGGGGACACGTATCGAACACTTGGTAGTCACAATTCATAACAAATACAAATTAAGCATAGAAATCAACACTACTCATAATAAAATCTAGATCTACCAAATTGAAAGCTTCTGATACCTAGATCTATCATTAGGAAGTCAAATCCACCTATGGAAGGTTCTTATGGGTTCAATGGGTGTTTCTAACCATGAAATTGGTGAAGAATAGAGATTTACCCAACTTGTGTGTCCCTCTTTTGGAGAACTCCGAATTTAGACACGGAAGGGACGAGTCAGACACGATCTCCTAGCAAGCTCCTCTATGATAGATCTTCTTGTGCTTTCCAATGCTCTAGGCCTTTATGATGGTGAGGATGAGTGGAATTGGAAGAGGATTGGTTTTGCTTGGAAAAGAAGAAGCTTTGGAAAAAAATGAGGCTAACGAGTGAAATGGAATGAATCCCTAATTAGAATTTATCTCTTATAGTAAGGTTTTGGTCATGCCAAAATATCAAGTTTACCTCCCTCCATTTGTCATGAATGGAATCTAATTAACTAAAGGAAGGAATCTCTACAACTAAAAAGAATATTCCTTTCATGACAACTAAACTTAATTAGTTCTAATTGCTAAAGTCATGACCAATAATAATTAGCATTAACACTAGCAAAAATCTAATTGGCTAGCCACTAACTGACACTAATATATTCTAGGCAACAACTAATATAAAATAATATAAAAAATAATAATATGCAAAATTATCAAAATACCCTAATGTTGGAAAGTGGAAGTTACAATCCTACCCCCCTTAAAAAAATTTTGTCCTTAAAATTTAATATAAAAGCATGGCACAAAATAAAGAATAACTCATGTTCCAAAAGATAGGTATCACTCATACATCTCGTCTCCTCCTATTCTTGTAATCTTCACTATGGTCAAGCCACCGCCCCCATCAAATCATGGTCTTAGAAAATCCTATCTAAAATCATACAATATACAATTCTATTGAAAAGAACACCCAAGATAACCAAACATGCATGGTTATGATTTCCACCTATCACGATATTGCAGTCTCTATCCAGGGTTTTTTATGAACTACACTAACCATACTATTGCACAAGGCAACATATAAGGTACTAATGAAATGCACAAAACAATATATGGAAAAGGAAGAAAAGAATAGAACAACACATAACCAGACATACTAACCTATCACCTGTAGCATCAGCCTCCTCAACTGTCATCGCAAAAGGCCATGCCCTGCCGAAGTGTTTCCCTATGGTGGTACAGGAAAATTTGCGGTGCCACTGGTGGTTTAGCTAGACTTCTTACCTTCCTTTGATACTCACTCTAGTTATTCTCTAACATTAATCTAACTGAAATACTCAATACCAAGGGTATTCCTTGTACACTAAGGATGCTATACCAAGGCTTCTAAGTTACTACCTATAGGATATCTACCCGAATTTCTGACAATATCTATCATATGTTACTAATTCCTATACTTGACACTCACAGGATACCCTCTTACTAAGGTACTTCAAGGATCTGACCTATGTTTATTACCCAACCACTATGTTACTCATATCTTGAATGCTTCTGATACTAGAGGTTTACTCCTATCATGGTATCCTAATACTAACTAATATGCTGTCACTTAACAATCACTCTATGATACTTATCTGAACCTGGCAATATAACCCTATAAAATACTACTACCCTCCAAGACACTATACACTTGACACTGCTATCGCACAAGTACCATTCTATACATCATGCAATTATCTGGTTCATAATCCTCTTCATACTCTAATATACTGGTAGAAGTCTCCACACTTATTGAACTTATTTTCATATAAATTACATCTCCTCTCTTACTGTCCTGAACACTGGTACTCCTATTCTCCCTGACACTCTCTTACATACTTTATCCCAACTTAACACTGACACCCCTAACTGATATTATTGTCAATAGGAACATTGACCGACACTAATATAACATGCTATACCTTGCACTTATTACTCACCAATCATGATACATCCTGGACACTTGCACCCTCTAGGCACCCTTGGTACACAGTCACTAACTCCATAACTATACTGGACGTATGCTTGATACTCTATGATACCAACTATACTCTGACACATGTCTTAGAACTGCTGCTACAAATGGTACTACACTATGAGTTACTTATAGGCTTATACACTGATACTTAATGCTCGCCTATCCAATGGAACCACACATAAAACCATAAGCTATACTCCCCACAATCAACACTGATACTTAACTTGACACAACCTATTTACAAGTTTCTATGCTACTACACTATCCAAAGAAGCTGCCTCAAAACTAATGAAGGTGAAGCCCCATGAGGAACTGAACTAGAGAAACTAAAGATATCTCTATTCTGAGCTAGTAGGATGATGGAACAAAAATCAATGATAACAAGGTGAAATGATAGGGACGATATGTTAAGAACCAATTTAAGATACGATCTGATACTCATACACGTCTATATAAAATCATGTTACCCAGAATCCTCATCACGCCAGTAAGCATAGCTGCAATAAACGATGGAGTCCATAACTAAGGTATATATAATCATGTTATTTAGAATTATCACCACGCCAACCAGTATGGCTGCGAGAAACTCTAAATTCTATACCTAAGATAAGTATACCCCAAATCAGGCTCTATGTCTTTGCCACGTCAGCTAGTATAGCTACGATAAACTCTAGACTCCATAACTAAAATAGATATTTACCTTTACACTGTCCTCATCAAATATGTTATCAGAATACCTTAATTTAGTCTACAAATTCATTTCAATACAAAATCAAAGTCAACAAGGAACACCAAGAATCAATTTCAACAACGAACAAGGAAGAGTAGACGAAAATGAGTTGAAGCAAATTTCAAGATAAGGTTTATAGTGAGATTCTCTAGGGTCATCCCAGGAATCTCTCAAGGAGTCCTAATTATGATTGAGTATTCTCTCGTGTTAACATCCTACTTCCTATATCCTATCGTAAGCTCACAGTAGTACAACTAAGTCGTTGCACTACTACGACATCGCTCTAATTGCGAAGACTGACCTGCATAGGCCACCACAACTTGACAACATGGTTTGACTGGATAGATCTAGACCATGGGGTAGAGAGAATATTACCGTCATATCAAGCTACCTTGACACGTTTGGCCTTGTCTCTATAGTCAGGACTTGGTTGTTACCTGACTCGTTTTCTACTATCTCTGTACCCGAGCTTTGGTGTTATCTTGGTATGTTTACGCAAGGTACCACGACATGCTTCCTTAGGAGTGAGTGATGTCAGTAATTAAAGCATGATATCCGAAAAGTGTTCTCACGTACATTTTACTTAGATGGCTATGGTAGTTACTCTTCAGTATTTATATTTTTTTCTGTACCGTTACTTTGTCATTTTTTTTGTACCTTGCTATATCCCCTAAGGATCTGGTGATCTCTCCAGGTGGTCGTTCATATAGGAGTAGTTCAGCGACATGGTAGTTTTGTTATATCAGAGTTCAGCATTTTATCGTGCTTTCATATTTCATCTTTTATTTATATTCCTCCATTTAGCCTAATTTTGTAGACCTATATTGTTCTTCGGGTCTACTCAAACACATATATTATGGGACTGCAGACCATGGCATAGATTGTTTATTCTTTATATCATACAATCTGTGGATTGAGTTAGATATATGTTAGTTGATTTGATAGATAGATTTGGCACAAGACAACTTATACGTATTCGAGCTAGACTGGAGTCCGCTTGATACATAGTTGGCATGTATATGTATCTTATCCTACGTATTTTCGAACTGGGGTATTATATATATTTTTTGGTGGCCTATACAGGTCAGAGTATATCATTTTGGTTATGTTACTGTATCGAACGAGCCTGCAATAGGATAATATCTTAGGATCTCAATCCATAAATTATTTTAAAAACTCTTTTGATTTTATCCATCATCTTTGGAACTCGTAATTGAAGTTGATCAACTTCTTTGACCGTCTTATTTTGGACTATCATCTTTCCCTATTTCGGAAGGATGAACACTCGTGCTTGATAAACTATCTGCTCTATTATTTGATAGGACATAGTTGATAGTTCTTAACAGGAATACTTATTGGAGAAAGGTAGGGTTGGATAGACGCATCTACGAGATAGATTGATGGGGATCGAAATCGCCATGTAGAAATCTTATAGGCGACTTGACCATAATGAGAGGCCCTAGGATCTATGGACCACAACCAGTCTATTACTTACCTATGTCAGAAAGAGAGAGACTAGAGGCATAGCAAGCTTGAATAGGTTTAGTAAAGAAGGTACGATGTAATTTCTCAATCATGATGATCGAAGGGATTTCAGAGAACATATGGCAGGATGACATGGTTAGTTATGATTTCCTAACTTGGGTGTAATCATTTATGTGAAAGACTATAGTGGAAAGGACCCAAGAGTCTCATTATGAATAGAATGATCCAATAAGCACCACCTAGCCTTAATTTCCACCTTTAACTAGCAGGTAGGAGGGTTAGGCGTACTTGAAGGTATTATGTAGCTTTCTACAAATAGTGAAGGTAGATTGTTAATCACGCTGATAAGAAGATTGATAGATAGTTTACGAAGGCATGGTATAGATTCTAAGGATTGATTTAAGGTGGCTTGTGATATCCCTATTTTTCGTGGTTAGACCTAGCTAAAGACTTGAGAGTGGAATTGGAAATCTTAACTTAAGTTGACTAGTAGGCCATAGGTATGCAAAACCCTTCATCGATACAAATAGTTAGAAATTCTAAACTTCTTATAGTTAGAACAGTTGGGTTGGACTAAGATACCCGTAGTTATTATGAAGAGGGAAGATTCATGAAGCTAGTACTAGGTGAAGGTGGAGTAAATAAAGGGGATCGAAGAAAGTTAGGATCTAGCAGGTTGCATTCTTAGTAACGCCCTATTCCTAGAAGTGACGTTTGAGGGAACCAGGTCATATAAGTGAACAAACATGTTAGAGTTAAGATATGAAAGTTTTAGGGTGAGATAAATTAGATCATGACCTTAAAGATTAGCTAGACGCATCCGGGAGTATCAACACTATCCTAAGGATCCTTGATAGGTGGCCTATACTCTGGTAGGAGTAGGAGTTTGACATCTTCAACTTGATTGATCATCTGAAGTCCAAGATCATTTTAGTAACCCGAAGAATAATCCGCCATCTACCTTACTTGTTATTCCTTCCGTCGTGAATGCCTGTCCTAATCCGTGAGCACCGTCTCATGATTTTTCAACAACCAATCTTTCTATTTATGCAACGAGTACAATCTATATTCCTCTCCTAATTCATGCTATGATAAAGATAAATCTTTAGTTGCCATGCCACCTTGTGTACTAGTCCTTCCTACTCTAATTCTCTCGACCTATTCATGGTGACTTAACTCTTCATACGCTTAGTCATATTTGATTTCCTCGAGATTAATTTCCTTATCATTTTATATCGTGCTTTTGTTTAATTTTGAGGATCAAACTTTCATGATAAATAGATTGTAGGCCCTTCTAAATTTTAGGATTTACTAAGATTACTGATTGATTAGGATAAATTGGTTCCAACTAGGATGATAAATCAGTGCTTCATGAACACCCACATCCTATTTAGATCATTTGGTGTCCTCTACCGTGATATTGATATTCGGAGTGCCAAACTAGCTGTTACCTTCCAACAAACTTTATATGAAAAACCTAGACAAGTCTACCTTTATTTAGGTATATCATGTCCCCTTGTACACTATTTTCTGATGCGACTTCCAGGTCAAAAAGGCCAATTATAACCCTTACCGTAATACCGATGTACCTCCCTACATCAATTGGAGACCCAACCTCGACTCAGATCGTTCGATCCAATATATATTTATGATCTACTCGAAGTCCACTACGTACATGCCACTAGTGTGCCATGCAATTGAGTTCCCATGTGCTACTTATACACAAAGTCAGATAAGGTGCATCTTCGAACTTACGGAACCTATTTAACCAACTCAACTCGGAACTAGCCCAACCACTTAAGTTAGAACCAATTCTAGGTTACCCTAACCTAATAGGAATAGTTTAGATTGATTTTATAGGATTTTGTCCAACCAATATAGATTTAAACCCAAGATTCATTCAATCAAAGATTGATGTCCAATTAAGAAAACCACTAAAACACAATTAAATCTATTCATGCATATCTCCATATTTCAACTATAAAATCTAACTTTATGAAATGGGTCCCTACATCAATTATGTAGTCCCCATCGCTTGGTCCATGAATCCGACGTCTATAAATTTATTAACCTTATCACTTCCTCGCCTATGTTATCCGATGAATGGAATCCCTCTGTACTAACTTGTTTCCGATTATACTCGACCAATACCTCTCCTACTGCCTTGATGAAACATGACCAAATATGAGCAATGTTAAATAGGTAATACCTAGGCTTCCTTTAGAGTCCGTGACTACGGTAAGAAGTACCTCACTCGTATATCTCCTTAAAATTTGACTTTTTAGAAGTCCTATAACTACGCTTTCCATGATTAGCTAATTTCTATAAGTTAGGTAGAGCCATGAACTATGTGTACCATAACTCTTAGAATGCGACGTCAAATTGGGATACTATTCGTAACCACCTCCGCCATCATTTTGGAAACCAAGGTATGGCTTGACATACTTAACTTTTCTTTCATATTTAATCTCGTCCTTTTGTATTAATACTTATTTTAATTTCGAGGACAAATTTTTTATAAGTTGGGCAGGATATAAAACCCCATAAATTTACTATATTTTTTTTTAATTATGTATTTGGTATATAGGTACATATACACTATATGTTCGTATATATATAATTTGTTTTAAAAAATATATATGTATGGATTTTGCCTCTAATATATATTTGACAATCATATCTATTTATAATTAGATAAACATATAAATATACATATAAATATACATTATATATATATATATATTATATATATATATATATATATATATATATATACATACCTACAAAATTTCGATATGTACTCAATATTTTATATACGTGAAACTATATTTATGTAAAACTGTTAAAATATTTTAGAAATTATAAAATTATTTTGGGATTTTTTTTGAAATTATTGATTACTATAATAGTATATATATATATATATATATATATATATATATATATATATATATATATCCTTTTTTTTCAGCACGTGTGGGCTCAGTTAAATCGTGTGTCTTCCTGCACACGATTTTTAGATGAATTTTGTCCGTACTGGCTTTTTCATCATCGCCACACACGTATGCCTCGCGCACTCCGCGCGCTCCTGAGCCTCACGAGACGGCCGACGTCTTTCGACACCGGCAACTGAATGCCTCGCTTTGCCCACGACGTCGAAGGCGCCCCCGATGTCTTTACGACGTCTACGACAGCCGATGTCGCCCAGCTAACCGTTCTATGCGCACGACGCCCTTACGACATCTTCTCGACGACCATTGGGCATCGCACGATGGGCCGCATGGTCGACCGTCATTTATACCTGTGGTAGAATGGTGCCGGTCCTGGACCGCCTACGCGGCGCCCCTAGCCGTTGAGTTTTCATGCCCGGGGCGCCCCATTCTATCCCACGCCAGCTCAGATCGTGGTTATTTTTCGTCAGTCCTCCGACATTGTGGATGCTCTGCATCGCACAGGCCAGACTCATCATCGCCCTTTGTATATATATATATATATATATATATATATATATATATATATATATTGAGATTTGGGCGGAGCGTAGATTGCGGATCTCTTCCCAGGCGATTTTAGGGCGATCGGCGGATGGCAGCTTCGTCGGGGGGCTCCGCCCCCCTTGGCCCCATGGCGCTGCCGAGCGTGGCTGAGGCGCCGACAAGTGGGGGAGGTCGGGATACGGGGGGGTTTCGTTCCTCTTTGCGGGTCCTCCTCTGTTTCGACGGAAGGTTCGGCGGGAGGCTCCGCCCCCTTGGCCCCCTGGCGCTGCCGAGGGTGGCCCAGGCGCCGGCCTGTGGGGGAGGACAGATTACGGGGGGAGGTTCCGCTCCTCTTTGCAGGTTCTCCTCTGGGTCGACGGTAGGTTCGGCGGGAGGCTCCGCCCCCTTTGGCCCCCTGGCGCGGCCGAGCGTGGCTCAGGCGGCGGCCAGTGGGGGAGGTCGGATTGCGGGGGGGTTCCGCTCCTCTTTGCGGGCCCTCCTCTGGTTCGGACGCGGGGTGAGGCCATTGTCTGCGACGGATGTTACGGTGGGGGACTCCGCCCCCTTTGGCCCCCGAGCACTGCCATTTCTGGCGACTGTTCGTGGGGGACGTGGGGTTACAGGGGGGGCTCCTCTGTTGACGCGGAGGTGAGGCCGTCGACGGTTCCCTCGGTCGCGTCGACTCAGGCAACGGAGGCATGCGGTAGGAAGAATGGCAATGTTAGTTATGCTGCAGCGGTGGCGGGGCGATCAGCGACGGGATTGGCGACCGGTTCGTCGAGGGTATCTTATCGTCCAGCTATTGCTGTTGACGGTCGAAAGGTGGTCGTTTTCTTCCCGTCGGATATGGAGGCTCTCACAGCGCCATGTGGTTTGGACCTTATCGGGAAGTTTTCTCGGTGGAGACTCCCGACTGAGGTCATTAAGAAGGACTTTGCTTCGAGGGGATTCAGGGGTTTGATTGAAGTCAAGGCCATTGACGATCGTCACATCCTCATCCGTCCTCATGAGGAGTGCGATTTTCTTCGGCTTAGATCCAAGGACTGCTGGTTCGTTGGTCGGGTTCCGATGGTGCTTTTCAGGTCTTCGGTGGACTTTTTGCCGATACGAGAGGATCTGCGTGTTTTGATATGGGTTGCCTTCCCCGGGCTCCCATATTGCATGTTTGATACTAATGCGGTTCTCTCCATCGCCTCTGGTCTTGGTACACCGCTATATACGGACCGAGCAATAGCGTCATTTTCCAGGCCGGGTGTGGCTAGGGTGTTGGTTGAAGTGGACGTCAGTAAACCATTACAGTATGAGGTTTTCTTCCAACTTTCTGACGGAGTCCGTTTGCAGTCGATTGTGTATGAGCGGACTCCACAGTACTGTGTTGTTTGTGGCTTACATGGCCATGTTGAGAGTGATTGTGGTCGACCCCAGGTGGTGACGCCGGCAGTGGACGTGGCAGAAAGACCACCCGTCATTGATGTTACTTCCTTTGGCGTTACGGTTGAGAAAAGTGGCACGGTGGGAAGATGTGGCGCCAGCAGGGGCTGTCGGCGATGTCGATCCAGGCATGAGAAGGGGAAAGGAATTCGGCAGGTTTGGAGGCGCGTCCAGGGGCGTGAATTTAGCAGTGAGCCCTCGCAGTCCGGAGTGCGGAGGAGTGAAGGCAATCACGCGAGTTCTGTTCCGCCATCCTAGCATATGGGGGAGTCATCTTCGGGCCAGCTGGCTTTATGGTCGGATGACGGGCGACCCATACAGGAGGGATGCAGCACTCCGGGCTCTTGTTTGAATGGGCAGATGGGGCCTGAGCGGGGTATTGGCCCGATTGTGTTATCGGATCTTCCTATTATTATTCATAGCCAGCTGGGACAGGAAGTTATAGTGGCTGATTCTGACACTGAAGATCGCAGCTTTGTGGTATGGGAGGAGCCCGGCAACGGTTCTTTTTTCGACTGGGGTAATTTCCCATCTCCGGGAGATGATATGCTTTCATTGCTTGAGGCTAGAATTTCCACTTTATTTTCTGAGGGATGTAAAGAGGGCTGGCAGATGGTCCCATTCAAGAAGGCGGCTGGTAGACGGAGGAAGTCGATGGCACCGCAGTCGGATCGACTTCTTCGATCACATGCTTCCCGGGTTAGGCGGGACCCCCAGAGGATCCATGATTAAATTCCTTATTTGGAATGTTCGGGGAAAGGCGAACAGATCTACTATATGCCGTCTCAGGTCCTTGTGTCGGACCAACTCTATTCAGGTTCTTGCTATTATTGAACCCAAGGTGATATCCTCTAAGCTTCTTTCTTATCAACTGAGGTTGGGTTTTGATGCTAGCTTTTGCAATGATAAGGGCAATATTTGGTTTCTATGTAAGTCGGGTCTTGGGATCAATTATATTGATTCGTGTGATCAGGCTATCTCGGTGCAGCTTTCTCTGAGCTATTTTTCGGATCCGGTGCGGCTGTCGATTGTTCATGGTACAGGGACATGACAGGGGAGGAGGAGTATGTGGAGGCACCTTCTGGACGTCCAAGCCAGGGATATTGGCATGCCCTGGGCGGTGGGCGGGGACTTCAATATTATTGCTTCTTCGAATAAGAAATTTGGAGGTCAACCTCCTGACACGAGGGCCATTGCGGACTTCCTCGACTTTCAGTTGGCTGCCGGGCTCTCCGATGTTGGTTTCAGAGGTAGCATTTATACTTGGGTGAATGGGCAGTCGGGGATTGATCGACAGGGATCCCACCTTGATAGGGTACTCGCGACGGGTAGTTGGATGGATGGTGCCAAGGTCTCTTGAGAGATTTTAATCGGGCAGAATCTGATCACTCTCCTCTTTTGATATCCTGCCAGCCAGTTTCCTTCTCTCAGCGTCGAGGCTTTCGGTTTCTAGACTTTTGGACGTCTCACCCGGATTTTCTTACGGTTGTTGCTCGGGCGTGGAATTCATGCTGGCATTTTGATGCGCTTGAGCGATTGGGCATGCGTTTGCGGACAACGGGGCATGTTCTGGATGGATGGAGCAGAGCTACTTTCGAAGACGTCTTTCAGGAGGTCCGTCAGGCCAAGGATGCTGCCTTGGCGGCGGAGCAGGATTATGAGCTTCATCCCTCGGAAAGGGGAAGGGCTTCCTGGATGGAGGCCGTAGCCAGATTGAAGCAAAAGGTCCAAGTTGAGGAGTCGTTCTGGAAACAAAAAGCTAGATTGAGATGGGACCTGGAAGGGTATAAGAACACTCGTTTTTTCTATGAGTGCACCAGGAGTAGGCAAAGAAAGGCGGGTATTCAGAAAATTATTCGGGCTGATGGATCAGAAACTGGTTCTATTGAGGAGGTGGCGACGGAGGCTTCTTTATTCTTCTCTAAACTGTTCAGGGCTGAGCCTATTTCAGATGAGGATGCCTTCCTTGATGTCATCCCTAGCATTATCTTTATGGAGGACAATTCTGATCTTGTTCGTTGTCCGGATAGAGCGGAGCTGTTGGAGATTGTTCGGGGGATGGACCCGGCTAGTGGCGCCGGACCGGATGGATTTTCTGGAAGATTCTTTTCTTATTGTTGGGATATTTTCGCTGATGACGTGGAGGAAGCCATTGGTTCATTTTTCTTGAGTACACGACTTCCAGTCTCCATTTCGGATACCTTCTTATTTCTTATCCCCAAAGTCGAGCACCCGAGGAATCTTTCTGATTTTCGTCTTATTAGTCTTGGTAATTTCTGTAACAAAATAATTTCTAAGATTATTGCTTGCAAGCTGAGGGAATTTCTTCCCAAAATTATTTCTCCGGAGCAAAGTGCTTTTGTTAAGGGGAGAGAGATAGTTGACAATATCATCATTGCTCAGGATATGGTAGCCTCTATGAGGGAATCCAATCATGGTGGAAATGTTGCAATTAAGCTTGACATGCAGAAGGCCTATGACAGAGTTAATTGGCATTTCCTCCTCCGGGTTCTACGGAGATTTGGCTTTAATGAGGTTTTCTGCGATCTTATTTATCGTCTCCTGGCGGACACTCGGTATGTGGTTCTTCTCAATGGCGCTCCTACTTATTTTTTTTCCGACGTCTAGAGGGATCCGTCAGGGAGACCCTCTCTCCCCGGCTCTCTTCATTATTGCTGCGGAGGTGCTTTCTCGGAACCTCAAGCTTCTTCAAGAATCAAATAGGAGATCTTTATTTCATACTCCAGTTGGGGGACCGCGCATCTCGCACTTGGCATATACGGATGATGTTATTATATTTACTTCGGGGGATATTGCTGGATTGCGTGCTCTTCAGCAGGTATTGCAGCGTTATGAGGCTGTATCTGGACAGAAGATTAATTATTCCAAATCTGCATTTTATACTGCGACACCATTGGCTTTGGATCGTGCTCGAACTATTTCCACTCTTTTTGGATTTTGTACCGGTACTTTGCCATTTTCTTACTTGGGCTGCCCGTTAACGTGCGGAAGGCGGAATGCAGGGATATTTAGCTATTTGCTGGATAAAATCCGGTCGAAGCTGACGGGCTGGCAGAACAAGATTCTTTCGCCTGGGGGTAAGTTGGTACTTATTAAGAATGTTCTTTCAACTATCCCTATGTATACATTGGCAGCATGCTGTCCACCCCGGGCCGTCCTCAGGACGATTGAGAGGATGTTTGCGGCCTTCTTCTGGGGTAGCAAGGATGGAGTTGCTAAGAGGAGTTGGCTGGCATGGCGGTTCGTTACTCGGACCAAGTCTGAAGGAGGCCTCGGGATCAAGTGCCTGAATGATATTATGGATGCCTTTTCTATGAAGTTATGGTAGAAATTGCGGCATGGGAAGGGCCTTTGGGTGGACATCCTTAAATCGAAATATTTTCGTAAGCGTCATCCAGGCGATGCGTTTATGACTTCCAAGTGCTCTCATATTTGGCGACGGATTTTGAGAGGGAAGAAATTGGCGGAACCGTATATTTCTTTCAGACTAGGGCGTGGTGAGGGATCAGCGAGGTGTGAAGCATGGATTCCGGGGGGTCCTAGGTTGGATAACGTTGCTATTCCGGCGGATGAGGGAGTGGCTTCTGGGACCAGGCATGGAACGGGGAGACGGACTCGGGTGCGGAGGCGAGCACAGGAGATGGTGCTTGCTGCTCACGGCCAGGCGGGTCACTTTTCGGCCAGCATGGGGGACCGAGTTGGGAGGAGAGTACTGATTCGACGGCTTTACAGCGTTTGGTGCTCCCCTCGGGGCGGGCTCCGCTGGATGGTGGCACCGGAGAGATTCGGAGGTCGACCAGATTGGCAGAAAGGAGGGTGTTTCTTCCCCATCGTCCGGTAACGGTGAGGGCTATATCGGATAGGTGAAGGAAGATCCGAGATTCTAGAGCAAGGAACTCTGATAATG
Source organism: Iris pallida (assembly GCA_029216955.1). Classification (NCBI taxonomy): domain Eukaryota; kingdom Viridiplantae; phylum Streptophyta; class Magnoliopsida; order Asparagales; family Iridaceae; genus Iris; species Iris pallida. The sequence continues at coordinate 2,726,726 of JANAVB010018000.1, read as the reverse complement.
GTGGTCCGGTTATCCGATCGTTTTGGACGGACACTGGTTGGGATTTGTCTCTGTTTGTGGAGCAGTTTGGGGTAGAGGCAGCGAGACGGCTCAGAGAGGCAAATTTGACTTGTTCTTCGGCTCCTGACTTATTGGTCTGGGGTGAGCGGAAAGGCTCTTTCTCACTGGCTGCGGCATGGCGGTGTTGTCGGATCTCTCACCCTACATCATCTTTATTTTCTAATATATGGGGCAAGTGTATTCCGGCGAAGTGGAGCATTCTGATGTGGCGGGTCTGTCATAACCGGCTACCAACTGATGACATTATTCAAAAGATTGGCTTCCATATGGCTTCCAGGTGTCATTGCTGTCAGGCTGGGCATGGAGAGACCTATCAGCATATTTTCTTCTATGGGGGTCTTGCTATGACGGTTTGGTCTATCTTCCGGGGTTTCTTCAAGGCACGGATGCATAGCGATTTTCTAGTCTTTCTTCAAAGGTGGTGGCGGGGTCAGGGCAATCACCATCAGAGATCATTGGCTGGTGCGATCATTTGGGTGCTTTGGAAGAACCGGAACAAGCATCGATACGAGGGCCATAGTGCTGGTGCTGATTTCTTGGTTCGGGAGGTGAAGCGACAGTTTCGGAAGTCGCTTTCGGGCTGTCAACATCTTCCGTCTATTCCGCATTGGGCTTTAGAGTAGTGGTTTTTCTTGTATTCCTTTCTTTATTTTTGTTACCATGAGGTCGGATGTACTCATTACCCTTTTTTTCAATAAAGGTAACGGTTGGTTTTCTAAAATATATATATATATATATATATATATATATATATATATATATATATATATATATATATATATATATATGTATATATGTGTGTGTGTGTGTGTGTGTGTGTGTGTGTGTGTGTGTGTGTGTGTGAATATTTATACATGAAAGGATAAATAAGGGTGCTAGATATTTATATATAAAGAATTATCTTTTAAATTATTTGCTAAATATTTTTTGATATTTTTCTATGGACAAATAGAAAAAAAGGTTTTAGAAGGAAAAACAAAGAGAAAAAGATAAAAAAGACAAAGAAAAAAAAAGAAAAAAAGAAAAAAATCACAAAAAACATCTGCGGCTAATGTTTCCTATTCCTCTATCTCCGACCGAGCTTACCTTATATATATATATATATATATATATATATATATACACACTACCAAAATGAGTCATATTGGCAACGAGATTAGCGACGCCAGTTAAAAACGTCACTGATTTTGTTGTATTTAGCAACGTCAGAGAAAGACGTCGCTGAACGTCACTATCAGCGACTTTCAGCGACAGTTTGCGAGATGCATTATTATTTGGAAAGCAAACGTCGCGTGTTAGTCGAAGAACGTCGTTGTTTTGTTTTAGTCAACGATGTTTAGTAACTCGGCCACTTGAATGTCGCCAGTGTATTATTAGTGAGCAGTGACGTTCAGCGACATCATTTGCGGACGTCGTTAAAGTATTTCATATAGGGTTCCGGCCGATCGACTTTTTATTTTTTTTCTCCCAAATTTTTCATTCTCCCGCTCTCTCCAAATTTCTCTCCCTCTCCCCCTCTCGTCTCCGGTGACCCCCTCCCACCGACGAACCCCTCCCCCCGGCGACCCCCTCCCTCCGGTGACCCCTCCCTTTGGCGATTACCCTCCCCTCCGACGCTGCTCCAGTCCTCCCTTGCCGACCTTTCACCGACGCTGCTCCAGTCCTCCGTTGTCGACATCCTTTCCGCCGTCGCTCCAGTCCTCCACTGCCCCGACGACCCTGACCCGACCCCGACCAAGGCAAGTATAACTCTAACCCTATCTTCCTTTTCCTGACACGACACAGACACACACACACACGCTGATACGACACACACACGCTAACACAGACACACGCACACATATGCTGACACAGACACGACACACACACACTAACACGACACACCGTTGACACAGACACACACACAACCTGACACAGATACGATACACACACACGCCGATACAAGCAATGACACAGATACGACACACAAAATGCTGACACAGGCACTCACGCGACACACACGTTATGTAATGTGTGTGTGTGTGTGAATTCTTTGATTGGAAAATTTAGAATTGAAATTAGGTATATGAATTCATTTATAGGGAATTTAGAATTGACATTTTTAGGGAATTTAGATGGAAACTAAATCCTAGGGACCATATTAAGTCTAGATTCCAATTATCGTTAGAAATTTTTCAAAAAATTACCCTATTAATAACTAAGTATCATAGCTCTTGGACTAGAAATTGTTAGACACTGCTTGAAAGGTTCTAAAAGGGGATCATAATACACTTAAATGTATGGAGTGTCCAAGTGAGAGGTGTGTATGTGTATATGTTTGAGTGAGGGATGAGTGAGCTAGTAAGGGTTAATAATCACAGTTTAAAGTATCGGTCGATACCGATCCGATACGGCCGATACCGATACAGTTTGGTATGTCCCGATCCGATACCGACCGATACCCGATACTGATCGATACCCACATTGGTATATGTTTTTATATGTGTATATGTTTTTAAATATAAATAATTTATTAATAATTATTTATTTTTTGATACCAAAAAAATATGATACTCTAATCCGAAAATGCCGATACTACCGATATCGTTGATAACAATACTCATAGGAATAGTCTGATACCGATTCCGATATCGATACTGTGAACCTATTTTAATATATAATCTATATAGATAGATACATATATTATAAGGGTATAGAAATATACAGTTATAAGTGCTAGCTAGATATCGTCAAGTATTTCATGGTAAGTGCTAGCTTGGACACTCCGAGGTCAAGTTTTCCTTGTGGGCTGACAAGAAACACATGACGATAGAGAGATCATTATCTCTTATGTTAAGTGTCCGTGTTAGCTTGAAATCAAGTGTCTATTTGGATCTATGCAACCATTTGGACAATATACTCGAATAATGTGTATCTATCTTTGCAGATTTATCTTTAAATGGATATGAATTACTATTTATGGCATCATTCGTGGATGTACAATCGTCATCCTGATGACATGTGCGGTGTGCAGGATGAATTTATAAAGGAGGTAGAGCAGTTCCTATAGTTCGCCAAGGCATTCACTCAGTACATGGACAGTACCAAAATTAAATATCTGTGTGAGATATCACAACTTAAAATATCATCCAGAAGTGGACGTGATATATCATTTGTACTCTAAAGGTTTCATGCCAAATTACTATCAGTGGACCTCACACGGAGAACTTGTGCCTTTAGCATCGGAACCAGTGCCTAATTTGGAGTCGTATATGGATGTCCATAACCATGCTGATTACGACGAAAGGTGGGTGAACATGGTTTTCGATGCGGGACCTAGTTTCGATCCGAACAATCATGATGCGGCTGATAAGGCACTGAATGCCGATGTTGGAATTGCTAGAGAATGCATGCAAGGACTCCTTTGTATCCTAGTTGTGAGGATCATTCACCATTGGAGGTGGTTATAAGACTGCTGAGCATCAAGTTCGATTTCAATATATCTCAAGAATGCTACAACCAAATCATCGGTTGATTATAGAGATCTTGCCGGAGGGTGCAAAGTTACCTACTGACTTCTACCGATCTAAGAGAATGGTGAGATTGCTCTGGATGGGATATGATAAAATTGATGTATGTCGCAACGGATGCATGTTGTACTACAAGGCCGATAATGATGAAGACATGTACAGATTTTGTGGTGCTGATTGCTACAAGGCAACAAGTTCAAGTAGGACTCCCGGTGCAAGGAAGTCGACCTATTCGATGCACTACTTGCCTTTGACGCCGCGATTGCAGAGGTTATTTATGGTGAAGAAGACTGCCGAGAACATGAGTTGGCACAGGCGGGAACAGACCGATGGAGTTTTGGATCATCCATCCGATGGAGAAGCACGGAAGCACTTTGATCGAGTGTATCCAGATTTTTCTTCTGATTCGCATAATGTAAGATTGGGGCTATCGACGTCTTTACCCCATTCGGACTTTCGGGTTCCCAATATTCGTGTTGGCCAGTGATTGTCACTCCGTACAACCTACCGTCATAGATATGTATGAAGACTCCTTACATGTTCCTAAAGATTATCATTCCGAGTCCAAACAATCCGAAGAGGAACGTCGAAATGTACTTACAGCTGTTGATAGATGAGTTGAATCAGCTGTGGGAAGTAGGCGCCAACACGTATGATGTTTCCAGAAAGTAGAACTTTTAGATGAGGGTCGTACTGATGTGGACCATCAACGACTTTTCGGCCTATAGAATGTTATCGAATGGAGAAATCATGGTCGTCTCTCATGTCCGTATTGCATGGACTGCACGAAGGCTTTCCATTTGAAACACGGAGAAAAATTGTGCTTCTTTGATTGTCATCGACAGTTCCTGCAAAAGGATCATCCGTTCCGGAGGAACATGAATGCTTTTCTTGCCGACATTGTGGAGAAGGCCAATCCATCGCTAAGATGAACCGGAGACACGATATAGGAGGAGGTTAAAGATTTTTCAAGTGCTATCGAATAGCCTACAGAGGGATACAAGTGTGATGAATTTGATCGCACTCATAATTGGACGAAAATGAGTATATTCTGGGACCTGCCATATTGGAGCACCAATTTGATCATACATAACCTTGATGTCATACATATCGAGAAGAATGTATTTGACAACATAATTAATACTCGATGGACATAAAGGCAAAGACGAAAGATAACCCCAATGCCAGGTTGGACTTGGAAGATATATGCAGACGTCCTACGTTGTATTTGATAAAGAAGGTAATGGGAAGTATAAGTAGCCTAAGTCAGTTTTCTCACTGGACATGGAGGATAAATGAAGACTTTGTAGGTGGATTCAGGGCCTAAAATTTTCTGTCGGGTACGTATCGAATTTAAGAAAATGAGTTGACCTGAAGAAGAACAAACTGATGGGTATGAAGAGCCATGACTGTCACGTATTTATGGAGAGGTTAATTCTGATTGTATTTCAAGAATTATTACAACCGGTCATTTGGGATCCGTTGACAGAGCTGAACATATTCTTCAGAGATCTTTGTTCTACTAAGTTGCTTGTCGATCGTCTAGAAAAGTAAAAGAAGGACATTGCAGTAACACTGCACAAGTTTGAGAGGGTGTTCCCTCCTGGGTTCTTCGACTCCATAGAACATTTGCCAATTCATCTTTCCTATGAGGAACGTGTTGGTGGGCCGGTCGGTTATTGGTGGATGTCCCGTTTGAGTGACATTTGAACCACCTAAAGAGAAAGGTAAAAAACAAGGCTCGGGTCGAGGGTTCTATTTGTGAACCCTATGTTCTCGAGGAGATTACAAATTTCTACTCAATGTATTTTAAGCCACATATTGCTTCTAATAGAACAAGAGATCCGAGAAACGGCGATGGATATCTTGAATCTAATGATGCAATGTTGAAAGTCTTCATTGCTTTCGGAAAGCCTTCGGGGAAAATAAAGAAAAGATATATGAATGACGAGGAACTAAGGGCTACTTAGTTATATATATTACTCAACTACGACGAGGATGAAGTAGAGAAGCTCGAGGGGTAAGTAACTAATACATCCACGTTTACATCATCTATGCATATAATAGTATCCAATATTATTATTACACTAATTGGCCGATGTGTTGTTGTTTTTAGCACATTTAATGATGAGGTGAGGTCGAGTAGACAATATATAACAAATGAAGAAGTAGAATAGAAAATAAGACATCATTTCCTTTCATGGTTGAGTGCATATGTAAGGAGCTTGGTAATTACTTTCTGTATATGTACTTTACACAGTAATTAACGGAACACTGAATTTAATTTCTTATCTTGTGGTATTTAGGTCGATCGTCCAGACGTAATACTAGAGAATGAATCTATTAGAACTCTAGCCAAGGGGCCAATTTATTCCGCCAAAATCTGGCCAAGCTATTGTGTGAATGGGTTTAGGTTCAAGTCAACAAATGCTCCGATCAGAGAGAACTTTTCGGATCTTGATTCGACAAAAAATAGTTGTTTGTGTAACAGATCTACAAAATACAAAAATGTCGATCCAGGCAATGATTTCTATGGCATCTTACGGGAGATTGTGGAGTTGACATATAACTATGGCATAGAGCCGGCTAAGATCGTGTTGTTCAAGTGTGATTGGTTCAATCTGATCTAAGATCAAGGTTGGAAAATTAACAAGCACGGTCTTGTGGATATTAACTACCGACGTCGATATCAAGGATACAAACCATTTGTCCTGGCAAGTCAGGCTCAACTCGTTTACTTCACTACTTATCCTAGACGAAAAACAACTACGTTGGACTGGTGGGCAGTATAAAAGACTAAAGCCATAAATACCTACGATATTAACGAAATAGCTTATCAAGAGGACGAGCTACCTCTCATAATAAATATAGTTGACGTGGACACAACAGAAGTTCTATATTACATGTCTAATGGTGGAGAAGAGGTAGAAGTATCCGAAGAGAAAAATGAAGTAGATGAAAGCGAAGATGAGGAGGAAGAGGAAGATGAGGACGCGAAGAACGAAGAAGTTAAATTTCCAGAAGATGATTGAAAATAAAATAAAATATAAAATATGTTTAACCATAATTAATCTCTATGCAACAACTATTTAGACTTGTGAAATGTACTGTCATTTTGTTTATCCCCTAATTAATCTTTATGTTTCCATCAATCTTACCAGATGACACCCATGACCCGAGCACGTCGCTTTAGAGAGGCACAGATGGCTGCTAATTCAGTTTTGATACTTCATGCTGCTAAGGAGGAAGTGCTGCCTCATGCTGCTGAGGAGGTGATACCTAAAGTAGACATCAAGGTTAAGGAAGAAGTGCTACCTCCTACTATTAAGAAGGAAATGATTTCTAAAGCTGAGATCACTGTGAAGGAAGAAGTGGCACCAGAAGGCAGTGGCACCGGGAGTTCCAGTCATCCAGCTCCTATAGATATTGATCTTGATGGCGTGGAGGAGTCTTATTTGCGGTGGCTGAGGGAGTTCTATCTGCCCCAACGTAGAGGGTAGAGTTATATATATGATATAACTTTTGACCAAATTTTCTCAGGTGGACTTATTTATGGATTAGACTTGGATATTTTGTACAACTCTGGATGTTTTTTGTTATTTTCTAGACTTGGTCATTATCTAGACTTGGATGTTTCTGGATTACTTTATTTTTATTATCTATACTTAGTTATTATCTAGACTTTGATGTTTCTGGATGCTATTATCTAGACTTGGTTATTATCTAGAAATTCAATGGAGGGTTGCTCCGGGTCTATTTTTTATAAACTGTGATACATTAAATGCATGTAAATTTGATTTAGAATATGTATTACATTTCTTGCATATAACTATTTTTATCAAGTATGGCAGGACGAATAGGATCGTACCTCGGTAGAGGTTCTACCGGTAGAGGAGCATCCCGTGCCGGTAGAGGTTCCATCGGTGGATGGAGTGCTACTCCATTTTCGAGTGATGGTTTCGGACCCTCGTCTCCTAGTACTCTAGTGTACCGACCAGTCACATCTCCTACTGGGTCAACGGTATGTGGTAGTACTCCTGGGACGAGCAGTTCCAGGCCTGAGACTACCTCGTCCAGCATTACGAATGCTGATGACACTATAGAGATGGAGGAGCGGGTAGAAGAGGTCGCACCTACTCTGTGTCCATATGATCCGAGCGATCTCCCATGCACCCCTCCGGACAAAATGAGGATAGAGATTTGGTCCGACGGGCCTACAAAGTAAGTTAATAAGGTAACGTTAATTTATAAATATATTTATATATTCATGAATATAATTATCGTTGTGTAGATATCGTCCCCCCGTCAGTTCAGAGGGCATTGGGGCTATTCCTGAGGTCCAACTATGGTGGCCCTTGGATCAACTACTAGGATGCCTCATACGAGAGGAAGGCATTCTGGTTTACCCACTACAAGGTAACTAAAGTATAGTACTTTTAGTATAAATTATATATTATGCATATTATATAACTACCTAATTTAATTCTTGTAGAAAACATATTTTTATCCACCACACCGGACACAGATGATCGAGAAGCAATTTTCTGTCATTGCCGCCAAGTTGATCCGGGATGCGATCGTCGACCAGAAGGCTCGAGAGCGCTCCAGAAGACCGATCCAAGGTTGGATCATGCCCGAGCAGTGGACTATAATGAGGGCTAGATTCGACGATCCTAGGTACAAAGAATAGTCGGAAAAGGCGAAGGTGGTTAGGACGAGGGCAGGAAAGTGGTGTGGTGGCTCGATTCCCATGAAGGAACATTTTCGTTGCCTGGTATGTATTTTACTGTAATATATTATTTTAATAAAAGTAAGAATAGAATGTTCAATTTCAATAACAAACATATTATTATAACAGATAATGAGGGGTGAGAACCCCAACATGGTGACCATCTTCTTGGCCACCCATCAGAAGGGCGGAAAGCTCATCGATGATAGGACTACGCAGAGCTATGTAAGTATTACTTTATGTGTCACTAACTTTAGTATAACTTAAGAAATATGTAATATATATCCTAGACCGGAAACAACTAGGTTGGTAGTAAATATTATGGTAATCAAGATGCGTACTTTTCTAGGATGAGTGTCTTAGGCTAGAGCGTAAGATTGCACCTACGGAGGGAGGGGCTGGTACTTCCTCCCCTCCGGCTTGGGTATTGGACGAGCTCTAGATGACCGTCGTTGGTGGTCTTCAGAGAGGTACGTACTACAGTACGGGATCCTACGACAACTTTTTGATGATGCAGTCATCCAGGACCCCCTCTGCCAGTATGCATTCTCCACAGTCCTCACAGGAGTCGGCCCGAGTGGAGGAACTCTGTCGCCAGCTTACTGAGCTGCATGATGAGCTGTTGCAGAGGATTGCAGAGCAGCCACAGTCTCAGTCGCAGACGAACGATGCGGCGCTCACCACATGATTTGATATGTTCGAGCGCACCATTAGGAAGACGAGCGAGAGGACGGCTTGTGCCATTCAGGCGGTACAGAAGAGGACAGATCTTATCGTTCAGGTGGTACAGGGGTCACACCTGCCCATGGGCGATCATCTTTCGAGGCTGGTAGCTGTTTTGGATTCCACCAACTCTAGACGAGTAGCCATAGAGCAGACACTTCCTGGTCGTGCGTCGGCATCCATATCGACTGTATTGGTTCCACTGCCTCCTCCTCCTATTAATGAGTCATCGTCGGTAACACTGACACTGGAGCAGTATAGGTTTATGTTGTCCCAGATGCAGGGACTGCCTCCTCCTCCTCCTGACCAGGCGTAGTCCTTTATTGGACTTATTTTTGTGTGTTATGTTGTTGTTTGCTGACCGATTGTTGGATCTTTATGTATTTATTTTATTTATTTAGTGACTGTGTTATGTTGACCTTGTTGAAACATTACTGGACAAACTCTTTTTATAGCCATTTGGTAGTAGATTTGTTTCCATCGGTCTATTTCATATATTTCTTATCGTATGATTATATTTGTTTGATTATTACTAGTTGGATTTGTTATGTTGAATTTGTCGAATTATGTTTGTATCGGTGTTGAGTTTTCCACCGAAGGGTCGGCGAATCCAGAGAATTCTACGGAGGATTGCTCCGGGTCTATTATTTGTAAACTAACATTTAAAATGCAGGTAGATTCTGGATAGAAAAGCAAACAGAATCCTATTTTTTTAATTTTTTTAAAACTTACCAACGCTTAGCGACGTTTACCGATGAATAGCGATGCCATTTTGCGTCGCTAACGTGTATTGGTACGTCGCTAAACTGAAAAGCTAACGTCGCTAAGCGTCGCTGGACGTCGCTAACATGCTGACATGGTAAACTCGACATGTCAGCAATAACGTTGCTAATTTCGTTGCTATTAACATATTTAAATTTCGCTAGCCTATGTAGGATACGTCGCTGACGATTGCCAGACGTCGCTAATAATCGACATGGCAAACCCAAAATGTTAGATTGTACGTCACTAAACGTTGCAGACGACATCGCTAACCGCTAAACTTTCAGCGACAATTAGCAATGAATATGTATGTCGCTAATTAGCAATGCCACGTCGACAAACATCGCTATCCAGTAAAAAGCTAGCGACGTGTTTGGGTAGTAAAGTAACGTCACCATGGCGGCGAACATCAACATTTTTTGTGTTAACGACCAGATAATACGCGACATGGTTATTTCGTCGCTAAATAAAATCAGCAACATTTTTGTTTCATTTAGCAACGTCCTTTGGCGTCGCTAATATGACTTATTTTGGTATATATATATATTATATATATTATATATATATTATATATTATATATATATATTATATATATAATATATAAATATAATTTATTAAAAACCCTAGAAAACCCTAGGCCGAGCACCCCTGCGACTCAAGCTGACCCCGTACCGCTGTAGCAGGTCACCGGCTATCGGCCAGTGCCGCACGTAGCGGCCGTAGACAGCAGCGCTGCAACAACAGCAAGGATAGCAACAACGACAGCATCAAGGACCACAAGAAGCAGTCCTTCGTGGTGAGTTTTCAATCTCCTCGTCCACTCATTTTGGGAACCAGTTGTGCAGTCATGTAGACTACCTAACCACATACAAAACCCACCAAACATATTTTGTTAATTTGCGAAGTATGCGAAGATAATCGAGTTCCAAAAAAAATCACAATCTTCTGGGTGCAGAAACTGTCCAAAGGAGTGGTTTTGGAAGTCAATTTCTGGCCTGTATATCAAGGAATTTGAAAATCTATTGAATATACGTTTATACAACCTAACAAAAATTAAAACCCTATTATTAGTTTTTTGTTTTAACTAATTAATTTATGTTTCAAATCAATTTGAAAATCAGTGAAAAATAATTTTTAAAAGTTGAAAAACTCTAATACGAAGTCCGTCCCGACAAATCGGATGACTTGGCCACAAACTAGTTGCATCGAAAGGTGCATATTGATTTCGTGCATGTGTGATATTTGATAGAACTCGAATTGGTTGTGTGTGTATGACGAATTTGAAATGTATTCGTCAAAAATCACTGTATCGACGATTTTGCAAAATTTTCAATTACTTCGTACACGCCTGTCACATTGCGACAAAACTTACGCCATTGGACTCATGGTATTTTTTGGTCTTGTGAGCCAAGTTTGGTCCGATTCTGTGATAGTTGATCGGGTCGCCATATCCTGGGCCCCACGATCCGATTCAACAGACAATCATGGCTCATTAGAATCCAAAATTGGACATGTTGTTGAGTTCGTATCGTCAAAATGGACTTGTAGGTATATAGTTTGTTGACTTTAGAAACCATTAGGTTTGGCCCATTTTCGGTGCAAAGCGGGTCCAACAACAAACATTGTTTTAACCTAAATTTTTTGTTTTGCTCCTGTGTCTAGAATTGTACTTATAGGTAGCCTATCTTAGCTATTTCTTTATTCTGAGACTGATGGTGATGTCCATTTCAGTATCTGGAGATACTTGCGGAAGTTTAACCTTTGCTGCTTCTGTTGGTTTGACGGGTTTGTCTACGGAACGTTATCTAATCATTGCATAACCTCCAGGCAAGTTTATCTTGCAAAAGTTCCAATACTTATTTATTTTCTTTTATTATTCATTTATTTCATTTTTTAGACACTATGGACATATGATTAGTTGATACTTTACGTTTGAAAAATATTCGGGTGCCGATGTCAGCATATAGATATCGGGTATCAACACTAGGCATGACGATGCATTTTATTCATGTTTTATTGATACGATAGATCGTAGGACACTGACACGATCATGATACGGTGTCTACATGAGATATTCGTGGCTACGGACTTCGTGATAGGCTACAGGATTTATTGTTTGTACTTGAGATCGACTTGACTTGATATGGCTTGACATGATAGATCTAGATCATGGGGTGGGGAGAACATTACCGTCATATCATGTTACCTTGACACGTTTGGACTTGTCTCTATGGTCGAGACTTGTTTGTTACTTGACTTGTCTACCACTGTCTCTCTACTAGAGCTTTGGTGTTATCTTGACATATTTGCACAAGGTACCACAACACGATGCCTTGGGTGTGAGTGCTGAGGCATGTGAGCCTCAGTAATTGAAGTCTGATATCCAAAAAGTATTCTCGTGTGCATCTTACTTAGATGGCTATGGTAGTTGCCCTTTAGTATTTATATGTTTTCTGTACTATTACTTTGGCATGTTTTTTTGTACCTTGTTATGTCCCGTGAGGATCTAGTGATCTCTCCAGGTAGTCGTTCATATAGGAGTAGTTCAGCGACATGGTGGTTTTGCTATTTCAGAGTACAAGTATTTTATCGTGCTTTCATATTTTATGTGTTATTTATATTTTACTATTTATGTCACTCCCGTTTCCCGTTATACATATTTTTCAGGATACGTATACGAATTTCTGATAATTGTCAGGTGGCCCGTATTTTGACTTATCTTGCTTAGCTTAGCCTTGGTTTAAATTTTGACATAATTGGTTCAACTTGGTTCAACATGACTTGGCTTGGCTTGGTTTGGTTTATTTTGGGTTGAGAGGGGAGGGGTTGCTATATAAGTCAACTTCTTCTCTCTCCTCCATTATTTGCATTTACTTCTTCATCTTCTTCATTTACTCCTCCTACCTACCAAGCCTAAGCAAGTGCAACTTACTTCCTGATGGATCTTAAGTTTTATTGTTCCATTCTCTTCCTTACTTGATTCTAAGCATCTTTAGAACTTGGCATTTTTGGGTTTGATGGATAGATTCTTGTAGATCTAAGTTTGCAACTTTTTCGTTTTTCTTGATTTTGATCTATGAAACTTGGTTATTTTCAAAATCTAATGGTTCCATGTTGTAGGAAATTCAATTCTACCCAATTCTGACTTTTGAACAGCTTGATTTTGACTTCGTATGAAAAAGTTATGCCATTTTTGAGTTCATGGGTTCCCCACACCTTTTGGTGATGTCGGAACGATGAACAGTGCCGCGCGCAGTGTCTTCGCTGCCGTACGCCCGCGCGCTGAGCTTGACGTGTGCCGTAGAAGATTTTTGCCCGTGCGCAATGCACAACTTGCGCGCTGCGTGCCCGCGCACTTATTTGCAGCGTGCCGTGCGTCGCGCTTTGTCACGACCCGCACCCTAGAGTTAGGGCACGAGAACGTAACGACGCCCAGCCTACGCCGCAGTGTCGGCGGTAGAACGCGGTCCTAGGTCACAACATCTAACAATATAAAGCTAAGCAGTTTATACTCCCCGAATGGGGGTGACATAGCAGATACAAATTCAATCACATCTAAGGTAGAGCATGATAAGGATAGATAAAACATGAAATCCAAAATAAATACAGGAGATAGAAGTCTAAGTGTCTAAGATACATGAACCCAGAAGTACATCTCAAAACTCAAATAAAGATACAGTAATCCACAAAGTAAATACAACTCCAGACAAAATAAAATAACTACCTAAACAACCTCTAATGTGTCTCCTCTAGGCTAGCAGGCAACCTCCAAGATATCTGTAAAATTTATCAACGGGTCCAGTCAGGACTGGAGCGAGTACAGTACATCTCAACAGATCATAGCAGGTTAGAAAATATAGACATGCAGTAAAGTAAGATACAGGTACTGAAGAATGCAGTATGTAAACAGAGAGAGCTGTAATAGAAATATCTACTATACATAAAGAGCTAGCATGTGACTAGTGAGTCAGAGTACAATATGAACATGTAAATGGGCTGGAAGATTCTGATAAGACACTACGGAAGTGATTCTGATAAGATACTACTTGGGTATTATTCACATGTCCAATTCTACTCTCCCGTACCCCCAATCAATACACAAGGATCCAACCAGGTTATGTTATGATACTATGTTCAGACCCCGAAGGTGATAGACCCTGAAGGTGATAGACCCCGAAGGTGATACATAGTAGACCCATAAATGGGATAAGGATTCCAGGATGACTCTGTGATCATAAGAGTATATGTCACAAGTGATCGAAGAATCAACGAAGCATAGTGATACGCCATGCAAGTGAAACGCACAAAACATAGAGTACCCGATGCTCCCTAAGGATAACATCTCAAGAAGGGATCCATATAGTACCAATCCGTGTGACCAACGTGACAGTACAAGTAAAGTAATCTACTGCAGGAAATAATTCTAAGCAGGATATGAAATGAACAAAGAATGTACTCGTCTCGATAACCTGAACATCTGATAAGTATAGGAGGTCCCACTGAAGCCACAGAGTCCTATTTAAAGTAACACAGGTTACAAGGTTTTCAAGTTAAATAAATGAATCCCTACAGGCAATCTATATTATTCTAGGTTCTTCTAAGTCAAATTAACTCTAGGTCGACTCCGGTCAATAATCTAGTCAAACTAGGTCAAGTGTTGACTTACAGTTGACTTTGGGTCAACTGGTCAACTCTGGTCAAATAGGGTAAATCTAATCTAATTATTAAAGTGTACTACGTTATTTGTACGTCGAAACTTACGGCACGCAAATCGAGATAAGAAGATTATCGGTAAGGTTGATAGTCTTATTATAGTGATCCACGTATCCAACTTGTCAATTTCAGCGATATGAGATCACTGGAATTGACTGATCCCAGTTTCGTTGTACTAATCTCGAAATACGAACATTATGTGAATTAATTATTAACTAATTATAAAAAAGGTTAAACTCAGAGAAATTATCAACAAACATTGTCGGACGATGAAATGAACATCGCCAACATGTCCAGAATGGTCAAATTAGCTAGGATAGCCTACCCAACGGTCCAATTTGGACACAAGGGCAAAAAGGTAATTTCGGGTCAAAACGGTGTCCGTGTCGGAGCCGTTTTGCACCGAAAAACGTGCAGGAAAACTAGTCTATAAAATATACTAAATTATATGTCCAGGAAACCAGAATGTCGATACGAACCCAACGGTATCTCCAGAATTGGATTCCGTTGACCCGATCTCAATTTGGTCCGTTGACCAGAACTTGGAATTCCGGTTTGCACGGAAATACGTGTCGGAGCCAAAGTTCTCAAAACTTAGCAAACTACCTGTCAACGAGTCCAGAATAATGATACGAACTCAACGGTATCTCCAGAATTGGATTCCGATGAGCCGATCTCAAAATGACCCGTTGACCCGGATATTGGTATCCGACTTGCACCGAAATGCGTGCCAGACCCAATGTCCACCAAAACCTAGCAAATTATATGTCAACGAGTCTAGAATGACGATACGAACTCATCGGTATATCCGGAATTGGATTCCGATGAGCCGGCGTCAAAAAGTCCTGTTGACCCAGAATGTGGGACCCGCTTTGCACCGAAAAACGTGCCCGGGCCCACGTTCTCCAAATCTAAGAAATTTTATATGAAAACATGCCAGAACGATGCCACAAGTCTAATGGTGGTGTCAAAAATGAAATCTGGAGTCCCGTGTTCAAAAATAGAATTTTACAAGTTGGAAATTACGAATTCGGACGACCAACTTTGGCGTCGAATTCAACCAATCAAACAAGCTCATAATGAAACGAAACTGGAGGGGTAGTAAGAGGGTTATACCAGTTTCGCACCGGAACTGGCAGCACGCCAAACGGAGCTACGGTGGAGGAGATACAAGCTGACGAAGTTGGCCCCGCAAAACTGTCCAAATTTAATACAATTTAAACGGTCAACTTGGTGGCCGGTTTTCATGTATCAAACGATAAAATTAACGGACAAAAATTGACATGAGTGAAGGTGGATATACCGAGATTGCGACAGAGCGAAGAAATCGCTGATCCAACGGTCGGATCTTCGGGAAATCGTGCGCGAAGTTGCTGCGATGGAGCACAAATTCTGAGTTTCAAACTCGCGCGCGCCGACGGGATCTCGTCCAAAACGCACGAATCGCCTCGACGGCGCGTCCCGGAGGACGTTGGCCGCCATGGAAACTCTGCGTCAGGGTGGGGCGCACCCGGGGGTGGTCGACGGTGACCACGGCGGCGCGTGGCGGCGGTCAGCGCTCGCACGCGCGTGCGCTGGTGGTGCGCTGCCACTGGCCGAGAGCTCCCGCGGCTGCTCTGCCTGCCGGCGACGCCGGGGGCGTGGTCGACCTACGAGGTAGGGGCGGAGCACGGCGGTTAAGGTGGTGGAACGAAGGTGGGGCGGCGGTTGTGGCAAAGTGGCTCGGGTTAAATGGAGTGGTGGTGGTTGATGGTTGCTTGGGTGATGAAGGAGGAGGAAGTCGACGTCGGCCATGGCCGACGGCCAGGGGATGGCCGACGTGAGGTGGTCGGGGTTGGTGCAATGGTGGTAGTGGTGGCTTGAGTGAATGGTGAGGGCGGTGGTTTTCTAATGAAAAAGAGGAGGAAGAAGGAGGAGAAGGTGGAGGAGATGGAAGAGATTGGTGGGGAGTGGTCGCCGTAGGGGAGGCCGACGGCGATGGCCGGAGCCAAGGGGAGGAGGTGGTCGGGCCAGGAGGTTGGGGTGGCTGTTTGTTGTTGTAGTAATACAAAAGAGAGAGAGAGATGAATCATTAATGAGGGAGAGAGAGAGAAAGAGATAAGGTGTAGAGAGTGAGAGAAAAAGTTGCCCACCTAGAATTTAGGGCCGGCCACAATAGGTTGGCTGTAGGAAAATTTTGATGGGAAAATCAATGGTAAGGATTAATTAGGGAATCCAAGGGCTAGAATTAAAATAGGAAATATTAGGTTATTCCTATAGGATTAATTCAAGGAAAATTCCAATAAATGATAAAAAAAATGGTAGAATGAGTACTAATATTTTTTTGGGCAAAAAAATACGAGGGTGTCATGATGGAGAAAATCATGGAGCTGGACTGGACTCGATGGAGCCGGATTGGGTCAAAACTGGACATTGAGCAAAATCGAATTAAAAATTAGACGTTGATGATCATGTGTAAATAAGTAGCACATGGGAATTCCAATAAATAGGACACAAGTGGCGGACGGATAGTAGGCTCAAAGTGGGCCATGTCCATAGTTGGGGCGGACAGGTTTTGGTCGACAGGGGACCCACAAATCAAGTTGGAAAATGAATGTGACGTCGTGGAGTGAAATAAAATCGGGTCACGTGTAGGGAAAGTTGTGCGAATCAAATGGAGCACAAAATGACGTGTCTGAGTGGGACACGAAGGTCATGGGTGACGAGCGTCTCGAGTAGATCATCAATGAGGAGTTGGTTTCAAGAAACTGACTGGTCTTGCGCTCCCAAATTAAAAGTCATGGTAACGCGCTGAAAATGATCAAGGAAAAGAGTGGGAAAATAAATAATAATCAAATGGTCTAAATCGACCCGAAGTTCTGCGTAGCAAAAAGAGCACAAGGGAACAAGTTTGGATGGGACACTATATACCATCATGAAGGTAATCCTGTCCACTCCAAAACTCATGAAGAAGATTTCCAGAGTTGAACATTCCTGATACTCCAAATATCAATGGCACGAGAAAGTACACTTAAGGAAAAATAACAAAATAAATTATTTCTCAAAACCAATCAATCAGAAAAAAAAAATCAACCCGAAATTCAGGGTGCTCACATCCTACCTACCTTATAGAAATTTCGTCCTCGAAATTAAAATGTTCCTACTCCCTCTAGGTCAAACCCCCATAATCAAGTCTCAGAACTTAAATAAACATACCATCAAAAAGAGAACGGCATACAGGGTCATGGCATACGGTGACAATGAAGTCTCATCTAGGTATACTAGTCATACTAACCAAAACGGTCATCTGGTATCAAATACACAAGCAGTCTAGGGTGCTAAACGAGAAAAGATACAGAAATAACAAATCATCAAAACTGTAAGACGGTCTACCATCCTATATGAAAACTGGTACCATCAAAATAAAATAAAAATAAAACAAGGGTAACTACCAATTATCTGAAAAATGGTACTATTCAAAGAAAATCAAATCACAAGTTTAAGAATGAAAGTCAATTTCATGGAAATCCAATCAAAATATATATTTAAGAATATTTAGTCTCGACACGATCTAAGTTGATCGAATTGGGGAAATCAAAATTTAGGCAACATGGAGGACAGTTCAACAAGGTCTGAGAACGAGCATACAAGGATGGAGATTCAGGTCATAATCAAATTTAATTCAATTAGTACAACCAAAGATAAGAAAAGATAATCGAAGTTGATTTGGTCGTGATTAAGGAAACTAGGATTCAATGATATTGAAAAACCCCTTTTGGGAAAACAAGGAAAGATTTCATAAGGAGTCAAGTTAATCATTTCTCCCTAATACCATCAAGTCTGTCATTTGCCAAATCATATATTTTTTGTCCCAATATGAAAATCAACCTTCATATGACTATCATCGAAATTTTATAACTTTTAGTCATCTAAACCTTTACCATGATCAACATAGACAAAATTTCGAACTTCAAAAAAATATTTTCCACGAAACATACCCGTCTTATTTAGGAGTCAACACTTATTCATTTAATCAAAATTTCAAATTCCTTCACCTCGTTTTAATTTAGATCCAAAACCTCTGAATCCAGTTTATGAAATCCTCGTACTTGTTTAAATCAAGTCTCGTATTTATTCAACCCTAATACCACCATGTCATACAAAATTTATTCTTATTTATAAATCAACCTTCAAATTTCTTCAACGTTCACCTTCAATTATTATCCTTTTGAATTCTACACATTTTTTTTTCCAAAAATAATTCCTATAACTTAAAATCCTTGTGTTCTCTCTGTCTCTAGTCATTTCTTACAATACCTTATTCAATTTCGTATCATTATTGCATATAGTTAGAATCTCTTCCCTATTACCAAATCCTTAAATTTAACATCATAGCCTTAATGTGTAACATCTCAAGAATTAATAACCAAAATTTATTCAAGTTCTCAAAACTAAATTGGCCCCGCCTATCATTATCAGTTTTTTTTTCTTTTTTTTTTTTTGAAACACATCCATGAATTTCTCATAACCAAATTTTTCGCAATTGTTTCTAAATTGATAACATTTATCACTCAATTCCATTCTAAACCTTTACCACATTTCTATCTTAAATTTTTTTTTTATTTGACATCCAACATTTGATTCCTACAAAATTATCATAAGATAACCAATTACGTCATTCCCGAACTAGATGATTTACGTCACTTCCTCAACATTTCTTAGGTAAAAAGATATAAGGATTCAAGAGTTTTCAAGGTATAGCTAACAGAATTATATACGAGACAGAATTGATATAATCAGGACAGTTATATAAGACAAAGGATGATGGTAATAAAAATATGGCAGGAAAAGAAATGATAATAGAATTTATTCTGCTTATCTGTTTAAAAGAGGAACCCAATTTGAAATCAGAGCTATAATATCAAATCTAAGATAAGATCTAGCAAAATCATCAATTCATTGTATTATGAAAAACTCATAGCAAGAAGTTTCACAAGGTTTATAAAACCAACTAAACTTACTCCTGAGTTAAATAATAGGAAACTAGACAAAACAAACAAATAATAATTCGTTTCTCTTTTTTTTTTTGAAAGACTGAAACAAAAGTAGAGAAAACATGTTTGAAAACATTTAAGGTACAATCTGATAATCATATGCGTCTATCCAAAATTATGGTACTCTAAATCCTCGTCATACTAGTAAGCAAGGCTACGATAATCACAAAGCCCTCGACTTATGCACATATCTCTAGAATCATGGTATTTAACATTTTTGCGGTGCCGCATGCTTGGCTGCGAAAACCTTAAATTCCCACACCCGAGAAATATATCTAGAGTCAGACTATATGTCCTCACCATGCTGGCTAATATAACTATAGAAGACTAGATTCCATAACATAGATGACCTAGCCCATATAATTTCATCTTGCCAAAAAAAAATTAAATCAATAATGAATACTCAAAAATCAAATTTATCAATGATTCATCAAAATTCAAAAATGAACAAAAATCCATCAAATACAAACTCAGATGCAACAACTATCATCAAAATTCAAAATTCGACAATCTTCTATCAAAATTAATAAATACAAATTCAAATTCAACAATAATCCATTAAAATCAAATTCAACAACAGAAATAAGAATAAAACAAATCAAGGGAAAAAAAGTTTTCAAATCGAAGTTAAATAAGATTCTCCAGGGTCGTCCCGGAAATCTCTCAAGGGTTCCTATATGTGATTGAGTACCTTCAAAAAAATATATCCTAATCCTACTGCAGGCTGTAGTGGTACTCTAGTTCGAATACCACTACACTTTTAGTCTCGACCTGCATGGGCCACCACTAAAAACGTATCACGACCCGCACCCTAGAGTTAGGGCACGAGAACGTAACGACGCCCAGCCTACGCCGCAGTGTCGGCGGTAGAACGCTATCCTAGGTCACAACATCTAATAATATAAAGCTAAGCAGTTTATACTCCCTGAATGGGGGTGACATAGCAGATACAAATTCAATCACATCTAAGGTAGAGCATGATAAGGATAGATAAAACATAAAATCCAAAATAAATACAGGAGATAGAAGTCTAAGTGTCTAAGATACATGAACCCAGAAGTACATCTCAAAACTCAAATAAAGATACAGTAATCCACAAGTAAATACAACTCCAGACAAAATAAAATAACTACCTAAACAACCTCTAATGTGTCTCCTCTAGGCTAGCAGGCAACCTCCAAGATATCTGTAAAATTTATCAACGGGTCCAGTCAGGACTGGAGCGAGTACAGTACATCTCAACAGATCATAGTAGGTTAGAAAATATAGATATACAGTAAAGTAAGATACAGGTACTGAAGAATGCAGTATGTAAACAGAGAGAGCTGTAATAGAAATATCTACTATACATAAAGAGCTAGCATGTGACTAGTGAGTCAGAGTACAATATGAACATGTAAATGGGCTGGGAGATTCTGATAAGACACTACGGAAGTGATTCTGATAAGATACTACTTGGGTATTATTCACATGTCCAATTCTACTCCCCCGTACCCCCAATCAATACACAAGGATCCAACCAGGTTATGTTATGATACTATGTTCAGACCCCGAAGGTGATAGACCCCGAAGGTGATACATAGTAGTCCCATAAATGGGATAAGGATTCCAGGATGACTCTGTGATCATAAGAGTATATGTCACAAGTGATCGAAGAATCAACGAAGCATAGTGATACGCCATGCAAGTAAAACGCACAAAACATAGAGTACCCGATGCTCCCTAAGGATAACATATCAAGAAGGGATCCATATAGTACCAATCCGTGTGACCAACGTGACAGTACAAGTAAAGTAATCTATTGCAGGAAATAATTCTAAGCAGGATATAAAATGAACAGAGAATGTACTCGCCTCGATAACCTGAACAGCTGATAAGTATAGGAGGTCCCACTGAAGCCACAGAGTCCTATTTAAAGCAACACAGGTTACAAGGTGTTCAAGTTAAATAAATGAATCCCTATAGGCAATCTATATTATTCTAGGTTCTTCTAAGTCAAATTAACTCTAGGTCGACTCCGGTCAATAATCTAGTCAAACTAGGTCAAGTGTTGACTTACAGTTGACTTTGGGTCAACTGGTCAACTCTGGTCAAATAGGGTAAATCTAATCTAATTATTAAAGTGTACTTCGTTATTTGTACGTCGAAACTTACGGCACGCAAATCGAGATAAGAAGATTATCGGTAAGGTTGATAGTCTTATTATAGTGATCCACGTATCCAACTTGTCAATTTCAGCGATATTAGATCACTGGAATTGACTGATCTCAGTTTCGTTGTACTAATCCCGAAATACGAACATTATGTGAATTAATTATTAACTAATTATAAAAAGGTTAAACTCAGAGAAATTATCAACAAACATTATCGGACGATGAAATGAACATCGCCAACATGTCCAGAATGGTCAAATTAGCTAGGATAGCCTACCCAACGGTCCAATTTAGACACAAGGGCAAAAAGGTAATTTGGGGTCAAAACGGTGTCCGTGTCGGAGCCATTTTGCACCGAAAAACGTGCAGAAAAACAAGTCTATAAAATATACTAAATTATATGTTCACGAAACCAGAATGTCAATACGAACCCAACGGTATCTCCAGAATTGGATTCCGTTGACCCGATCTCAATTTGGTCCGTTGACCAGAACTTGGAATTTCGGTTTGCACGGAAATACGTGCCGGAGCCAAAGTTCTCAAAACTTAGCAAACTACCTGTCAACGAGTCCAGAATGATGATACGAACTCAATGGTATCTCCAGAATTGGATTCCGATGAGCCGATCTCAAAATGACCCGTTGACCCGGATATTGGTATCCGACTTGCACCGAAATACGTGCCAGACCCAATGTCTACCAAAACCTAGCAAATTATATGTCAACGAGTCCAAAATGACGATACGAACTCATCGGTATATCCGGAATTGGATTTCGATGAGCCGGCGTCAAAAAGTCTCGTTGACCCAGAATATGGGACCCGCTTTGCACCGAAAAACGTGTCCGCGCCCACGTTCTCCAAATCTAACAAATTTTATATGAAAACATGCCAGAACGATGCCACAAGTCTAATGGTGGTGTCAGAAATGAAATCTGGAGTCCCGTGTTCAAAAATAGAATTTTACAAGTTGGAAATTATGAATTCGGACGACCAACTTTGGCGTCGAATTCAACCAATCAAACAAGCTCACAATGAAACGAAACTGGAGGGGTAGTAAGAGGGTTATACCAGCTTCGTACCGGAACTAGTAGCACACCAAACGGAGCTGCGGTGGAGGAGATACAAGCTGACGAAGTTGGCCCCGCGAAACTGTCCAAATTTAATATAATTTAAACGGTCAACTTGGTGGCCGGTTTTCTTGTATCAAACGATAAAATTAACGGACGAAAATTGACATGAGCGAAGGTGGATATACCGAGATTGTGATGGAGCGAAGAAATTGCCGATCCAATGGTCGGATCTTCGGAAAATCGTGTGCGAAGTTGCTGCGACGGAGCGCGAATTCTGAGTTCCAAACTCGCGCGTGCCGACGGGATCTCGTCCAAAACGCACGAATCGTCTCGACGGCGCGTCCCGGAGGACGTTGGCCGCCATGGAAACTCTGCGTCAGGATGGGGCGCACCCGGGGGTGGTCGACGGCGACCACGGCGGCGCGTGGCGGCGGTCTGCGCTCGCACGCGCGCGCGCTGGTGGTGCGCTGCCACTGGCCGAGAGCTCGCACGGCTGCTCTGCCTGCCGACGACGGCGGGGGCATGGTCGACCGGCGAGGTAGGGGCGGAGCACGGCGGTTAAGGTCGTGGAACGAAGGTGGGGCGGCGGTTGTGGCGAAGTGGCTCGGGTTAAATGGAGTGGTGGTGGTTGATGGTTGCTTAGGTGATGAAGGAGGAGGAAGTCGACGTCGGCCATGGCCGACGGCCAGGGGATGGCCGACGTGAGGTGGTCGGGGTTGGTGCAATGGTGGTGGTGGTGGCTTGAGTGAATGGTGAGGGTGGTGGTTTTCTAATAAAAAAGAGGAGGAAGAAGGAGGAGAAGGTGGAGGAGATGGGGGAGATTGGAGGGAGTGGTCGCCGTAGGGGAGGCCGACGGCGATGGCCGGA
The DNA here is from genome assembly GCA_029216955.1 of Iris pallida. Classification (NCBI taxonomy): domain Eukaryota; kingdom Viridiplantae; phylum Streptophyta; class Magnoliopsida; order Asparagales; family Iridaceae; genus Iris; species Iris pallida. The sequence goes on along the minus strand of JANAVB010018000.1, from coordinate 2,703,106 downwards.
GCCAAGAGAGGAGGTGGTCGGGCCAGGAGGTTGGGGTGGCTGTTTGTTGTTGTAGTAATACAAAGGAGAGAGAGAGATGAATCATTAATGAGGGAGAGAGAGAAAGAGATAAGGTGTAGAGAGTGAGAGAAAAAGTTGCCCACCTAGAAATTAGGGCCGGCCACAATAGGTTGGCTGTAGGAAAATTTTGATGGGAAATCAATGGTAAGGATTAATTAGGGAATCCAAGGGCTAGAATTAAAATAGGAAATATTAGGTTATTCCTATAGGATTAATTCAAGAAAATTCCAATAAATAATAAAAAAATGGTAGAATGAGTACTAATATTTTTTTGGGCAAGAAAATACGAGGGTGTCATGATGGAGAAAATCATGGAGCTGGACTGGACTCGATGGAGCCGGATTGGGTCAAAACTGGACATTGAGCAAAATCGAATTAAAAATTAGACGTTGATGATCATGTGTAAATAAGTAGCACATGGGGATTCCAATAAATGGGACACAAGTGGCGGACGGATGGTAGGCTCAAAGTGGGCCATGTCCATAGTTGGGGCGGACAGGTTTTGGTCGACAGGGGACCCACAAATCAAGTTGGAAAATGAATGTGACTCGTGGAGTGAAATAAAATCGGGTCACGTGTAGGGAAAGTTGTGCGAATCAAATGGAGCACAAAATGACGTGTCTGAGTGGGACACGAAGATCATGGGTGACGAGCGTCTCGAGTAGATCATCAATGAGGAGTTGGTTTCAAGAAACTGACTGGTCTTGTGCTCCCAAATTAAAAGTCATGGTAACGCGCTGAAAATGATCAAGGAAAAGAGTGGAAAATAAATAATAATCAAATGGTCTAAATCGACCCGAAGTTCTGCGTAGCAAAAAGAGCACAAGGGAACAAGTTTGGATGGGACACTATATACCATCATGAAGGTAATCCTGTCCACTCCAAAACTCATGAAGAAGATTTCCAGAGTTGAACATCCCTGATACTCCAAATATCAATGGCACGAGAAAGTACACTTAAGGAAAAATAACAAAATAAATTATTTCTCAAAACCAATCAATCAGAAAAAAAAAAATCAACCCGAAATTCAGGGTGCTCACATCCTACCTACCTTATAGAAATTTCGTCCTCGAAATTAAAATGTTCCTACTCCCTCTAGGTCAAACCCCCATAATCAAGTCTCAGAACTTAAATAAACATACCATCAAAAGAGAACGGCATACAGGGTCATGGCATACGGTGACAATGAAGTCTCATCTAGGTATACTAGTCATACTAACCAAAACGGTCATCTGGTATCAAATACACAAGCAGTCTAGGTGCTAAACGAGAAAAGATACAGAAATAACAAATCATCAAAACTGTAAGACGGTCTACCATCCTATATGAAAACTGGTACCATCAAAATAAAATAAAAATAAAACAAGGGTAACTACCAATTATCTGAAAAATGGTACTATTCAAAGAAAATCAAATCACAAGTTTAAGAATGAAAGTCAATTTCATGGAAATCCAATCAAAATATATATTTAAGAATATTTAGTCTCGACACGATCTAAGTTGATCGAATTGGGGAAATCAAAATTTAGGCAATATGGAGGACAGTTCAACAAGGTCTGAGAACGAGCATACAAGGATGGAGATTCAGGTCATAATCAAATTTAATTCAATTAGTACAACCAAAGATAAGAAAAGATAATCGAAGTTGATTTGGTCGTGATTAAGGAAACTAGGATTCAATGATATTGAAAAACCCCTTTTGGGAAAACAAGGAAAGATTTCATAAGGAGTCAAGTTAATCATTTCTCCCTAATACCATCAAGTCTGTCATTTGCCAAATCATATATTTTTCGTCCCAATATGAAAATCAACCTTCATATGACTATCATCGAAATTTTATAACTTTTAGTCATCTAAACCTTTACCATGATCACCATAGACAAAATTTCTAACTTCAAAAAAATATTTTCCACGGAAACATACCCGTCTTATTTAGGAGTCAACACTTATTCATTTAATCAAAATTTCAAATTCCTTCACCTCGTTTAAATTTAGATCCAAAACCTCTGAATCCAGTTTATGAAATCCTCGTACTTGTTTAAATCAAGTCTCGTATTTATTCAACCCTAATACCACCATGTCATACAAAATTTATTCTTATTTATAAATCAACCTTCAAATTTCTTCAACGTTCACCTTCAATTATTATCCTTTTGAATTCTACACATTTTTTTTTCCAAAAATAATTCTATAACTTAAAATCCTTGTGTTCTCTCTGTCTCTAGTCATTTCTTACAATACCTTATTCAATTTCGTATCATTATTGCATATAGTTAGAATCTCTTCCCTATTACCAAATCCTTAAATTTAACATCATAGCCTTAATGTGTAACATCTCAAGAATTAATAACCAAAATTTATTCAAGTTCTCAAAACTAAATTGCCCCCGCCTATCATTATCAGTTTTTTTTTCTTTTTTTTTTTGAAACACATCCATGAATTTCTCATAACCAAATTTTTCGCAATTGTTTCTAAATGATAACATTTATCACTCAATTCCATTCTAAACCTTTACCACATTTCTATCTTAAATTTTTTTTTTATTTGACATCCAACATTTGATTCCTACAAATTATCATAAGATAACCAATTACGTCATTCCCGAACTAGATGATTTACGTCACTTCCTCAACATTTCTTAGGTAAAAAGATATAAGGATTCAAGAGTTTTCAAGGTATAGCTAACAGAATTATATACGAGACAGAATTGATATAATCAGGACAGTTATATAAGACAAAGGATGATGGTAATAAAAATATGGCAGGAAAAGAAATGATAATAGAATTTATTCTGCTTATCTGTTTAAAAGAGGAACCCAATTTGAAATCAGAGCTATAATATCAAATCTAAGATAAGATCTAGCAAAATCATCAATTCATTGTATTATGAAAAACTCATAGCAAGAAGTTTCACAAGGTTTATAAAACCAACTAAACTTACTCCTGAGTTAAATAATAGGAAACTAGACAAAACAAACAAATAATAATTCGTTTCTCTTTTTTTTTTGAAAGACTGAAACAAAAGTAGAGAAAACATGTTTGAAAACATTTAAGGTACAATCTGATAATCATATGCGTCTATCCAAAATTATGGTACTCTAAATCCTCGTCATACTAGTAAGCAAGGCTACGATAATCACAAAGCCCTCGACTTATGCACATATCTCTAGAATCATGGTATTTAACATTTTTGCGGTGCCGCATGCTTGGCTGCGAAAACCTTAAATTTCCCACACCCGAGAAATATATCTAGAGTCAGACTATATGTCCTCACCATGCTGGCTAATATAACTATAGAAGACTAGATTCCATAACATAGATGACCTAGCCCATATAATTTCATCTTGCCAAAAAAAAATTAAATCAATAATGAATACTCAAAAATCAAATTTATCAATGATTCATCAAAATTCAAAAATGAACAAAAATCCATCAAATACAAACTCAGATGCAACAACTATCATCAAAATTCAAAATTCGACAATCTTCTATCAAAATTAATAAATACAAATTCAAATTCAACAATAATCCATTAAAATCAAATTCAACAACAGAAATAAGAATAAAACAAATCAAGGGAAAAAAGTTTTCAAATCGAAGTTAAATAAGATTCTCCAGGGTCGTCCCGGAAATCTCTCAAGGGTTCCTATATGTGATTGAGTACCTTCAAAAAATATATCCTAATCCTACTGCAGGCTGTAGTGGTACTCTAGTTCGAATACCACTACACTTTTAGTCTCGACCTGCATGGGCCACCACTAAAAACGTATCACGACCCGCACCCTAGAGTTAGGGCACGAGAACGTAACGACGCCCAGCCTACGCCGCAGTGTCGGCGGTAGAACGCTATCCTAGGTCACAACATCTAATAATATAAAGCTAAGCAGTTTATACTCCCTGAATGGGGGTGACATAGCAGATACAAATTCAATCACATCTAAGGTAGAGCATGATAAGGATAGATAAAACATAAAATCCAAATAATACAGGAGATAGAAGTCTAAGTGTCTAAGATACATGAACCCAGAAGTACATCTCAAAACTCAAATAAAGATACAGTAATCCACAAGTAAATACAACTCCAGACAAAATAAAATAACTACCTAAACAACCTCTAATGTGTCTCCTCTAGGCTAGCAGGCAACCTCCAAGATATCTGTAAAATTTATCAACGGGTCCAGTCAGGACTGGAGCGAGTACAGTACATCTCAACAGATCATAGTAGGTTAGAAAATATAGATATACAGTAAAGTAAGATACAGGTACTGAAGAATGCAGTATGTAAACAGAGAGAGCTGTAATAGAAATATCTACTATACATAAAGAGCTAGCATGTGACTAGTGAGTCAGAGTACAATATGAACATGTAAATGGGCTGGGAGATTCTGATAAGACACTACGGAAGTGATTCTGATAAGATACTACTTGGGTATTATTCACATGTCCAATTCTACTCCCCCGTACCCCCAATCAATACACAAGGATCCAACCAGGTTATGTTATGATACTATGTTCAGACCCGAAGGTGATAGACCCCGAAGGTGATACATAGTAGTCCCATAAATGGGATAAGGATTCCAGGATGACTCTGTGATCATAAGAGTATATGTCACAAGTGATCGAAGAATCAACGAAGCATAGTGATACGCCATGCAAGTAAAACGCACAAAACATAGAGTACCCGATGCTCCCTAAGGATAACATATCAAGAAGGGATCCATATAGTACCAATCCGTGTGACCAACGTGACAGTACAAGTAAAGTAATCTATTGCAGGAAATAATTCTAAGCAGGATATAAAATGAACAGAGAATGTACTCGCCTCGATAACCTGAACAGCTGATAAGTATAGGAGGTCCCACTGAAGCCACAGAGTCCTATTTAAAGCAACACAGGTTACAAGGTGTTCAAGTTAAATAAATGAATCCCTATAGGCAATCTATATTATTCTAGGTTCTTCTAAGTCAAATTAACTCTAGGTCGACTCCGGTCAATAATCTAGTCAAACTAGGTCAAGTGTTGACTTACAGTTGACTTTGGGTCAACTGGTCAACTCTGGTCAAATAGGGTAAATCTAATCTAATTATTAAAGTGTACTTCGTTATTTGTACGTCGAAACTTACGGCACGCAAATCGAGATAAGAAGATTATCGGTAAGGTTGATAGTCTTATTATAGTGATCCACGTATCCAACTTGTCAATTTCAGCGATATTAGATCACTGGAATTGACTGATCTCAGTTTCGTTGTACTAATCCCGAAATACGAACATTATGTGAATTAATTATTAACTAATTATAAAAAAGGTTAAACTCAGAGAAATTATCAACAAACATTATCGGACGATGAAATGAACATCGCCAACATGTCCAGAATGGTCAAATTAGCTAGGATAGCCTACCCAACGGTCCAATTTAGACACAAGGGCAAAAAGGTAATTTGGGGTCAAAACGGTGTCCGTGTCGGAGCCATTTTGCACCGAAAAAACGTGCAGAAAAACAAGTCTATAAAATATACTAAATTATATGTTCACGAAACCAGAATGTCAATACGAACCCAACGGTATCTCCAGAATTGGATTCCGTTGACCCGATCTCAATTTGGTCCGTTGACCAGAACTTGGAATTTCGGTTTGCACGGAAATACGTGCCGGAGCCAAAGTTCTCAAAACTTAGCAAACTACCTGTCAACGAGTCCAGAATGATGATACGAACTCAATGGTATCTCCAGAATTGGATTCCGATGAGCCGATCTCAAAATGACCCGTTGACCCGGATATTGGTATCCGACTTGCACCGAAATACGTGCCAGACCCAATGTCTACCAAAACCTAGCAAATTATATGTCAACGAGTCCAAAATGACGATACGAACTCATCGGTATATCCGGAATTGGATTTCGATGAGCCGGCGTCAAAAAGTCTCGTTGACCCAGAATATGGGACCCGCTTTGCACCGAAAAACGTGTCCGCGCCCACGTTCTCCAAATCTAACAAATTTTATATGAAACATGCCAGAACGATGCCACAAGTCTAATGGTGGTGTCAGAAATGAAATCTGGAGTCCCGTGTTCAAAAATAGAATTTTACAAGTTGGAAATTATGAATTCGGACGACCAACTTTGGCGTCGAATTCAACCAATCAAACAAGCTCACAATGAAACGAAACTGGAGGGGTAGTAAGAGGGTTATACCAGCTTCGTACCGGAACTAGTAGCACACCAAACGGAGCTGCGGTGGAGGAGATACAAGCTGACGAAGTTGGCCCCGCGAAACTGTCCAAATTTAATATAATTTAAACGGTCAACTTGGTGGCCGGTTTTCTTGTATCAAACGATAAAATTAACGGACGAAAATTGACATGAGCGAAGGTGGATATACCGAGATTGTGATGGAGCGAAGAAATTGCCGATCCAATGGTCGGATCTTCGGAAAATCGTGTGCGAAGTTGCTGCGACGGAGCGCGAATTCTGAGTTCCAAACTCGCGCGTGCCGACGGGATCTCGTCCAAACGCACGAATCGTCTCGACGGCGCGTCCCGGAGGACGTTGGCCGCCATGGAAACTCTGCGTCAGGATGGGGCGCACCCGGGGGTGGTCGACGGCGACCACGGCGGCGCGTGGCGGCGGTCTGCGCTCGCACGCGCGCGCGCTGGTGGTGCGCTGCCACTGGCCGAGAGCTCGCACGGCTGCTCTGCCTGCCGACGACGGCGGGGGCATGGTCGACCGGCGAGGTAGGGGCGGAGCACGGCGGTTAAGGTCGTGGAACGAAGGTGGGGCGGCGGTTGTGGCGAAGTGGCTCGGGTTAAATGGAGTGGTGGTGGTTGATGGTTGCTTAGGTGATGAAGGAGGAGGAAGTCGACGTCGGCCATGGCCGACGGCCAGGGGATGGCCGACGTGAGGTGGTCGGGGTTGGTGCAATGGTGGTGGTGGTGGCTTGAGTGAATGGTGAGGGTGGTGGTTTTCTAATAAAAAAGAGGAGGAAGAAGGAGGAGAAGGTGGAGGAGATGGGGGAGATTGGAGGGAGTGGTCGCCGTAGGGGAGGCCGACGGCGATGGCCGGAGCCAAAGAGAGGAGGTGGTCGGGCCAGGAGGTTGGGGTGGCTGTTTGTTGTTGTAGTAATACAAAGGAGAGAGAGAGATGAATCATTAATGAGGGAGAGAGAGAAAGAGATAAGGTGTAGAGAGTGAGAGAAAAAGTTGCCCACCTAGAAATTAGGGCCGGCCACAATAGGTTGGCTGTAGGAAAATTTTGATGGGGAAATCAATGGTAAGGATTAATTAGGGAATCCAAGGGCTAGAATTAAAATAGGAAATATTAGGTTATTCCTATAGGATTAATTCAAGAAAAATTCCAATAAATAATAAAAAAATGGTAGAATGAGTACTAATATTTTTTTGGGCAAGAAAATACGAGGGTGTCATGATGGAGAAAATCATGGAGCTGGACTGGACTCGATGGAGCCGGATTGGGTCAAAACTGGACATTGAGCAAAATCGAATTAAAAATTAGACGTTGATGATCATGTGTAAATAAGTAGCACATGGGGATTCCAATAAATGGGACACAAGTGGCGGACGGATGGTAGGCTCAAAGTGGGCCATGTCCATAGTTGGGGCGGACAGGTTTTGGTCGACAGGGGACCCACAAATCAAGTTGGAAAATGAATGTGACTCCGTGGAGTGAAATAAAATCGGGTCACGTGTCGGGAAAGTTGTGCGAATCAAATGGAGCACAAAATGACGTGTCTGAGTGGGACACGAAGATCATGGGTGACGAGCGTCTCGAGTAGATCATCAATGAGGAGTTGGTTTCAAGAAACTGACTGGTCTTGTGCTCCCAAATTAAAAGTCATGGTAACGCGCTGAAAATGATCAAGGAAAAGAGTGGAAAAATAAATAATAATCAAATGGTCTAAATCGACCCGAAGTTCTACGAAGCAAAAAGAGCACAAGGGAACAAGTTTGGATGTGACACTATATACCATCATGAAGGTAATTCTGTCCACTCCAAAACTCATGAAGAAGATTTCCAGAGTTGAACATCCCTGATACTCCAAATATCAATGGCACGAGAAAGTACACTTAAGGAAAAATAACAAAATAAATTATTTCTCAAAACCAATCAATCAGAAAATAAAATAAAATAAAAAAAATCAACCCGGAATTCAGGGTGCTCACATCCTACCCACCTTATAAAAATTTCGTCCTCGAAATTAAAATGTCCCTACTCCCTCTAGGTCAAACCCCCATAATCAAGTCTCAGAACTTAAATAAACATACCATCAAAAAGAGAACGGCATACAGGGTCATGGCATACGGTGACAATGAAGTCTCATCTAGGTATACTAGTCATACTAACCAAAACGGTCATCTGGTATCAAATACACAAGCAGTCTAGGATGCTAAACGAGAAAAGATACAGAAATAACAAATCATCAAAACTGTAAGACGGTCTACCATCCTATATGAAAACTGGTACCATCAAAATAAAATAAAAATAAAACAAGGGTAACTACCAATTATCTGAAAAAGGGTACTATTCAAAGAAAATCAAATCACAAGTTTAAGAATGAAAGTCAATTTCATGGAAATCCAATCAAAATATATATTTAAGAATATTTAGTCTCGACACGATCTAAGTTGATCGAATTGGGGAAATCAAAATTTAGGCAATATGGAGGACAGTTCAACAAGGTCTGAGAACGAGCATACAAGGATGGAGATTCAGGTCATAATCAAATTTAATTCAATTAGTACAACCAAAGATAAGAAAAGATAATCGAAGTTGATTTGGTCGTGATTAAGGAAACTAGGATTCAATGATATTGAAAAAACCCCTTTTGGGAAAACAAGGAAAGATTTCATAAGGAGTCAAGTTAATCATTTCTCCCTAATACCATCAAGTCTGTCATTTGCCAAATCATATATTTTTCGTCCCAATATGAAAATCAACCTTCATATGACTATCATCGAAATTTTATAACTTTTAGTCATCTAAACCTTTACCATGATCACCATAGACAAAATTTCTAACTTCAAAAAATATTTTCCGTGAAACATACCCGTCTTATTTAGGAGTCAACACTTATTCATTTAATCAAATTTTCAAATTCCTTCACCTCGTTTAAATTTAGATCCAAAACCTCTGAATCCAGTTTATGAAATCCTCGTACTTGTTTAAATCAAGTCTCGTATTTATTCAACCCTAATACCACCATGTCATACAAAATTTATTCTTATTTATAAATCAACCTTCAAATTTCTTCAACGTTCACCTTCAATTATTATCCTTTTGAATTCTACACATTTTTTTTTTCCAAAAATAATTTCTATAACTTAAAATCCTTGTGTTCTCTCTGTCTCTAGTCATTTCTTACAATACCTTATTCAATTTCGTATCATTATTGCATATAGTTAGAATCTCTTCCCTATTACCAATCCTTAAATTTAACATCATAGCCTTAATGTGTAACATCTCAAGAATTAATAACCAAAATTTATTCAAGTTCTCAAAACTAAATTGACCCCGACTATCATTATCAATTTTTTTTTTGAAACACATCCATGAATTTCTCATAACCAAATTTTTCGCAATTGTTTCTAAATTGATAACATTTATCACTCAATTCCATTCTAAACCTTTACCATATTTCTATCTCAAATTTTTTTTTTATTTGACATCCAACATTTGATTCCTACAAAATTATCATAAGATAACCAATTACGTCATTCCCGAACTAGATGATTTACGTCACTTCCTCAACATTTCTTAGGTAAAAAGATATAAGGATTCAAGAGTTTTCAAGGTATAGCTAACAGAATTATATACGAGACAGAATTGATATAATCAGGACAGTTATATATGACAAAGGATGAGGGTAATAAAAATATGGCAGGAAAAGAAATGATAATAGAATTTATTCTGCTTATCTGTTTAAAAGAGGAACCCAATTTGAAATCAGAGCTATAATATCAAATCTAAGATAAGATCTAGCAAAATCATCAATTCATTGTATTATGAAAACTCATAGCAAGAAGTTTCACAAGGTTTATAAAACCAACTAAACTTACTCCTGAGTTAAATAATAGGAAACTAGACAAAACAAACAAATAATAATTCGTTTTTTTTTTTTTGAAAGACTGAAACAAAAGTAGAGAAAACATGTTTGAAAACATTTAAGGTACAATCTGATAATCATATGCGTCTATCCAAAATTATGGTACTCTAAATCCTCGTCATACTAGTAAGCAAGGCTACGATAATCACAGAGCCCTCGACTTATGCACATATCTCTAGAATCATGGTATTTAACATTTTTGCGGTACCGCATGCTTGGCTGCGAAAATCTTAAATTTCCACACTCGAGAAATATATCCAGAGTCAGACTATATGTCCTCACCATGCTGGCTAATATAACTATAGAAGACTAGATTCCATAACATAGATGACCTAGCCCATATAATTTCATCTTGCCAAAAAAAAAATTAAATCAATAATGAATACTCAAAAATCAAATTTATCAATGAATCATCAAAATTCAAAAATGAACAAAAATCCATCAAATACAAACTCAGATGCAACAACTATCATCAAAATTCAAATTCGACAATCTTTCATCAAAATTAATAAATACAAATTCAAATTCAACAATAATCCATTAAAATCAAATTCAACAACAGAAATAAGGATAAAACAAATCAAAGGAAAAAGAGTTTTCAAATCGAAGTTAAATAAGATTCTCCAGGGTCGTCCCGGAAATCTCTCAAGGGTTCCTATCTGTGATTGAGTACCTTCAAAAAAATATATCCTAATCCTACTGCAGGCTGTAGTGGTACTCTAGTTCGAATACCACTACACTTTTAGTCTCGACCTGCATGGGCCACCACTAAAAACGTGTCACGACCCGCACCCTAGAGTTAGGGCACGAGAACGTAACGACGCCCAGCCTACGCCGCAGTGTCGGCGGTAGAACGCTGTCCTAGGTCACAACATCTAACAATATAAAGCTAAGCAGTTTATACTCCCCGAATGGGGGTGACATAGCAGATACAAATTCAATCACATCTAAGGTAGAGCATGATAAGGATAGATAAAACATGAAATCCAAAATAAATACAGGAGATAGAAGTCTAAGTGTCTAAGATACATGAACCCAGAAGTACATCTCAAAACTCAAATAAAGATACAGTAATCCACAAAGTAAATACAACTCCAGACAAAATAAAATAACTACCTAAACAACCTCTAATGTGTCTCCTCTAGGCTAGCAGGCAACCTCCAAGATATCTGTAAAATTTATCAACGGGTCCAGTCAGGACTGGAGCGAGTACAGTACATCTCAACAGATCATAGCAGGTTAGAAAATATAGACATGCAGTAAAGTAAGATACAGGTACTGAAGAATGCAATATGTAAACAGAGAGAGCTGTAATAGAAATATCTACTATACATAAAGAGCTAGCATGTGACTAGTGAGTCAGAGTACAATATGAACATGTAAATGGGCTGGGAGATTCTGATAAGACACTATGGAAGTGATTCTGATAAGATACTACTTGGGTATTATTCACATGTCCAATTCTACTCCCCCGTACCCCCAATCAATACACAAGGATCCAACCAGGTTATGTTATGATACTATGTTCAGACCCCGAAGGTGATAGACCCCGAAGGTGATAGACCCCGAAGGTGATACATAGTAGACCCATCAATGGGATAAGGATTCCAGGATGACTCTGTGATCATAAGAGTATATGTCACAAGTGATCGAAGAATCAACGAAGCATAGTGATATGCCATGCAAGTAAAACGCACAAAACATAGAGTACCCGATGCTCCCTAAGGATAACATCTCAAGAAGGGATCCATATAGTACCAATCCGTGTGACCAACGTGACAGTACAAGTAAAGTAATCTACTGTAGAAAATAATTCTAAGCAGGATATGAAATGAACAGAGAATGTACTCGCCTCGATAACCTGAACAGCTGATAAGTATAGGAGGTCCCACTGAAGCCACAGAGTCCTATTTAAAGCAACACAGGTTACAATGTGTTCAAGTTAAATAAATGAATCCCTACAGGCAATCTATATTATTCTAGGTTCTTCTAAGTCAAATTAACTCTAGGTCGACTCCGGTCAATAATCTAGTCAAACTAGGTCAAGTGTTGACTTACAGTTGACTTTGGGTCAACTAGTCAACTCTGGTCAAATAGGGTAAATCTAATCTAATTATTAAAGTGTACTTCGTTATTTGTACGTCGAAACTTACGGCACGCAAATCGAGATAAGAAGATTATCGGTAAGGTTGATAGTCTTATTATAGTGATCCACGTATCCAACTTGTCAATTTTAGCGATATGAGATCACTGGAATTGACTGATCTCAGTTTCGTTGTACTAATCCCGAAATACGAACATTATGTGAATTAATTATTAACTAATTATAAAAAAGGTTAAACTCAGAGAAATTATCAACAAACATTGTCGGACGATAAAATGAACATCGCCAACGTGTCCAGAATGGTCAAATTAGCTAGGATAGCCTACCCAACGGTCCAATTTGGACATAAGGGCAAAAAGGTAATTTCGGGTCAAAACGGTATCCTTGTCGGAGCCGTTTTGCACCGAAAAACGTGCAGGAAAACAAGTCTATAAAATATACTAAATTATATGTCCACGAAACCAGAATGTCGATACGAACCCAACGGTATCTCCAGAATTGGATTCCGTTGACCCGATCTCAATTTGGTCCGTTGACCAGAACTTAGAATTCCGGTTTGCACGAAAATACGTGCCGGAGCCAAAGTTCTCAAAACTTAGCAAACTACCTGTCAACGAGTCCAAAATGATGATACGAACTCAACGGTATCTCCAGAATTGGATTCCGATGAGCCGATCTCAAAATGACCCGTTGACCCGGATATTGGTATCTGACTTGCACCGAAATGCGTGCCAGACCCAATGTCCACAAAAACCTAGCAAATTATATGTCAACGAGTCCAGAATGACGATACGAACTCATCGGTATATCCGGAATTGGATTCCGATGAGCCGGCGTCAAAAAGTCCCGTTGACCCAGAATGTGGGACCCGTTTTGCACCGAAAAATGTGCCCGGGCCCATGTTCTCCAAATCTAACAAATTTTATATGAAAACATGCCAGAAAGACCCCACAAGTCTAATGGTGGTGTCAGAAATGAAATTTGGAGTCCCGTGTCCAAAAATGGAATTTTATAAGTTAGAAATTACGAATTTGGACGACCAACTTTGGCGTCGAATTCAACCAATCAAACAAGCTCACAATGAAACGAAACTGGAGGGGTAGTAAGAGGGTTATACCAGATTCGCACCGGAACTGGTAGTACGCCAAACGGAGCTGCGGTGGAGGAGATACAAGCTGACGAAGTTGGCCCCGCGAAACTGTCCAAATTTAATACAATTTAAACGGTCAACTTGGTGGCCGATTTTCATGTATCAAACGATAAAATTAACGGACAAAAATTGACATGAGCAAAGGTAGATATACCGAGATTGCGACGGAGCAAAGAAATCGCCGATCCAACGGTCGGATCTCCGAGAAATCGTGCACGAAGTTGCTGCGACGGAGCACGAATTCTGAGTTCCAAACTCGCGCGCGCCGACGGGATCTCGTCCAAAACGCACGAATCGCCTCGACGGCGCGTCCCGGAGGATGTTGGCCGCCATGGAAACTCTGCGTCAGGGTGGGGCGCACCCGGGGGTGGTCGACGGCGACCACGGCGGCACGTGGCGGCGGTCAGCGCTCGCACGCGCGCGCGCTGGTGGTGCGCTGCCACTGGCTGAGAGCTCGTGCGGCTGCTCTGCCTGTCGGCGACGGCGGGGGCGTGGTCGACCGGCGAGGTAGGGGCGGAGCACGGCGGTTAAGGTGGTGGAACGAAGGTGGGGCGGGCGGTTGTGGCAAAGTGGCTCGGGTTAAATGGAGTGGTGGTGGTTGATGGTTGCTTGGGTGATGAAGGAGGAGGAAGTCGACGTCGGCCATGGCCGACGGCCAGGAGATGGCCGACGTGAGGTGGTCGGGGTTGGTGCAATGGTGGTGGTGGTGGCTTGAGTGAATGGTGAGGGTGGTGGTTTTCTAATAAAAAAGAGGAGGAAGAAGGAGGAGAAGGTGGAGGAGATGGAGAAGATTGGTGGGGAGTGGTCGCCGTAGGGGATGCCGACGGCGATGGCCGGAGCCAAGGGGAGGAGGTGGTCGGGCCAGGAGGTTGGGGTGGCTGTTTGTTGTTGTAGTAATACAAAGGAGAGAGAGAGATGAATCATTAATGAGGGAGAGAGAGAGAGAAAGAGATAAGGTGTAGAGAGTGAGAGAAAAAGTTGCCCACCTAGAAATTAGGGCCGGCCACAATAGGTTGGCTGTAGGAAAATTTTGATGGGGAAATCAATGGTAAGGATTAATTAGGGAATCCAAGGGCTAGAATTAAAATAGGAAATATTAGGTTATTCCTATGGGATTAATTCAAGGAAAATTCCAATAAATGATAAAAAAATGGTAGAATGAGTACTAATATTTTTTGGGCAAGAAAATACGAGGGTGTCATGATGGAGAAAATCATGGAGCTGGACTGGACTCGATGGAGCCGGATTGGATCAAAACTGGACATTGAGCAAAATTGAATTAAAAATTAGACGTTGATGATCATGTGTAAATAAGTAGCATATGGGGATTCCAATAAATGGGACACAAGTGGCGGACGGATAGAAGGCTCAAAGTGGGCCATGTCCATAGTTGGGGCGGACAGGTTTTGGTCGACAGGGGACCCACAAATCAAGTTGGAAAATGAATGTGACGCCGTAGAGTGAAATAAAATTGGGTCACGTGTCGGAAAAGTTGTGCGAATCAAATGGAGCACAAAATGACGTGTCTGAGTGGGACACGAAGGTCATGGGTGACGAACGTCTCGAGTAGATCATCAATGAGGAGTTGGTTTCAAGAAACTGACTGGTCTTGCGCTCCCAAATTAAAAGTCATGGTAACGCGCTGAAAATGATCAAGAAAAAGAGTGGAAAAATAAATAATAATCAAATGGTCTAAATCGACCCGAAGTTCTGCGAAGCAAAAAGAGCACAAGGAAATAAGTTGGATGGGACACTATATACCATCATGAAGGTAATCATGTCCACTCCAAAACTCATAAAGAAGATTTCCAGAGTTGAACATCCCTGATACTCCAAATATCAATGGCACGAGAAAGTACACTTAAGGAAAAATAACAAAATAAATTATTTCTCAAAACCAATCAATCAAAAAATAAAATAAAATAAAAAAAATCAACCCGGAATTTAGGGTGCTCACACGCTTGCGCGCAACGTACGCCGTGGGCGATTTTGTCCGCACGCAATGCGCAACTTGCGTGCCGCGCGCCCGCGCACTTCTCTGCCGTGCGCCCGTGCGTCGCACTTGCGTGCAACGTGCGCCGTGGGCGATTTTGTCCGCGTGCAATGCGCAACTTGCGCGGCGACGCGCCCCTGGGGTTTTCTGTCGTGCAATGTACGTCGTGCTTGCGCGCAACGTGCGTCGTGGGCGATTTTGCCCGCACAACTTGCGCGCATGTCACTCCAAATGACTATTTTTTCCCGTTTGGGCTATTTTGTAGCTAAAATCTGGAAAAACTCAAAACATAAAAGTTATAGATCTTTTCTTTGGCTTCAACAATATGTTATTAGCTATTTTATGCAAGTTCCTCTCATTCATGATAATGTAATGATAGAACACGATAGTGGCCTGTTAAGGCGCACTCTTAACAAGAATCAAGTAACATGATAATTCTTGATAGTGACCCGTCGTGGTACACTCTTGACAAGTAACTTGACATGATAATTCTTGATGTCCGTTGTGACGCACTCTTGACTTGATAAAGTAACCTAACATGATAATCTTAATATGCTGTTGTGATGGCTATCTTGACTTGCTAAGTAACTCTAATCTTGACACCGTGGGTGTTTGTGCTTGTATAAGATACATGTCTCATCTTGCATCATATATAGGATATGAATTCCTGATTTCCACGGTCAGGAATTCGTACTGAATCTTACTAGGATAATGACTAGATTGATCAAGTAGTCCATGAAAAGGTTTTCCAGCTACCAGCAGTCCCGTTATCTGGGCGCTCTAATTGGACTTGTAGCCTGCCGTCGAGTAGGGTATATTTCTAGCACACTGTCATGTGTCGTACCCCCAAGTCACCTAATCCAACTCTTTCAAACTGGTGACCGGATAACCTGGATTAATACTGCAGGGCTTGTGGCTGTTGGAACATCTCGATGCATCTTGTTAGTAACTAGGCTTGTGATAACCCTAGTTAGTTAAAGTATCAAGCCGTACTCATTGCTTGGCCGTGATTGATGGATGGAGTCTTGTCTAGTCTTGCCTAGTACAGGGCTATCTCAAGACATGCTTGTGTATGCTTTACTTTATCGATAATTGGTTAGAGACTAAGTTCTGTTCAGGTGAAGGTTTACAACCCCGGTCCTTGTTTGGTTTACGGGTTGTAACTTGGTTACCGGAATAGTCCTCTAGTTATCTTATCGTTTATCATCCTATTTTTCTCCAACTCATGTCTTTTGTTAATTCATTTATGTCCTTATGTGCTAATATGCTGGTTTTAGTTCTTAAGTGAAGCCTCCCTTTTGGCACTTGCTCTTTCTGGGGTCTGACCCAACTGGTTTTGTATGGCCAGATTTCGGAGTAGCGCCCGAGGATCTCCCTACCTTCCAGCCAGATAGTGACCACTAGGCGTAACCCTGACAACGAGTGGATTCTTATTTTGCTCCCCCACTCCTTTTTAAAAATATTCTTTTGAGGCGTTTAGCCGCCGAGCAAGTGTTAGCTCGTTTGTAACTTTACTTACTGTCTACCTACGGGCTGTAACATGATTGACAAATCCTAGGGTTGATCATGTATGACTGAAACTCTTGCTAGTCTTCACATTTTGTATGACTAGCTTTATGATCATCTGAATATGTAATGTTTGGGACGCCTTACTTTGTATGTATGATAATCTAACATTTTGTAACATTTATTTACTTGTTTGAGATTGAAACACTAGGCTTATTCATGACCATAAGAGACTGATGGCTTGTAGTAAACTCTCATGCATCTAGACAGCCGTGATCATATTGCAAGGTGAGATTTACTTCAATGTACGTAGCTGGCTGTGTCTGTCCCCCGCTCTCCAGTATTCTGGTTCTGGGGCGTGACACGGTTTAAGTGGTTGCCCATGCAGGTCTTGTAAATCAAGATGTGCGAAGATTTCACGGAATATATGTCTCAATCATTACTCGCCCTTGATCTCTACTCGGGTCTTCTAATCTTTCCAAAATCTTGACCTGATCACATGTTTATATCCTCGATCTATCATGGTCCTTCCTTATTGTTCCTTATGTCGTTTCTTCAGCGGCATTGTTCCTGGTCCTACCGATCAGCAAGACAAAGCACCTCCAGTGGACCAACAGCAACCTGGAGACCAAGCCCAGCACTCTGGAGCGGCCTTCCGAGTCATGCATTCCGGGGATCCAGAGGCCCCAGTTCAACCCGTCCATCCTGCAGAGCCTGATAATGGAACCCTGGTGGGTCTCGTCAGCGAATTGCTTGCATCTCAAGATCGTCGGGGAGATGCCCTGCACCAGACAGTACAAGATGCCATGGGCATAGTTGGTTACCAAGGGAACAACGCTGCCAACAGCTTCAAGCGTCTGAACCTGTCGTGCCCCAGAACCAGAATACTGGAGAGCGGGGGCAGACATAGCCAGCTACGTATATTGAAATGAATTCCATCTCGCTATACGGTCACGGCTGTCTAGATACATGAGGGTTTACTACAAGCCAACAATCTTCTATGGTCATGAACAAGCCTAGTGTCTCAATCACAAGCAAGTAAGTAAATGTTGCAAGATGTATGATCATTAAATATACAATAATAAGGCGTCCCAAATATTACATATTCAGCTGATCATGAAGCTAGTCGTTACAAAATGTTAGGACTAGCAAGAGTTTAGTCATACATGATCAACCCTAGGATCTGTCAATCATGTTACAGCCCGTAGGCAGATAGTAAGTAAATACAATCGAGCTAAACAGGTGCTCGTCGGCTAAACGCCTCAAAAGAATATTTTTACAATAGAGTGGGAGAGCCAAAAATAACCCACTCGTTGCCAGGGTTCCGTCTAGTGGCCACCATCTGGCTGGAAAGTCGGTAGATCCTCTGGAGCTATTCCGAAATTTGGCCATACAAAACCAGCTAGATCAGATCCCAGAAAGAGCAAGTACCACAAAGGAAGCTTCACTTAGGAACTAAAACCAGCAATCAGCACAAAATATAAATAAAAGTAAGGACTGGAAATAAGAAAATACATCAGGATGATATACGACGAGATAACCATGGGACTATTCAGAGAACCAGGTTACAACCCGTAAACCAAACAAGGACCGGGGTTGTAACCCTTCGTCTGAACGGAGCTTGGTTTCTCACCATTTATCGGTAAAATAAATACAAGCATTCTGGTCATACAGTAGTCTGGAACAGGATCAGGACAAGGCTAGACAGGTTAAACTCCATTCAATCATATCACGGCCAAGCAAGAATTACGGCTTAATACTTTAACTAACTAGGGTTATCACAGGCCTAATTACTAGCAAGATGCAGTGAGATTATTCCACAGCCACAAGCCCTGCAGACCATCCAGGTTACCCAGGTCGAAAGATTAGGGTTGAATTCAGGTGGGTACATCGTCCAGGAAACGCATGTACCCTTAGGTAGCTTAAAGGGTGCAACACATGACAGTGTGCTGGAAATGTGCCCTACTCGACGGCAGGCTACAGATCCCAGGCGCGCCCAGGTAACGGAATTGCCTGTAGCTGGGAAATCTCTTCATGACTAATGTGTTAATCTAGTTATTAACCTTAGTCCATTTCAATAGGTACTCCTGACCGTGGTACTCAGGAGTCCCCTCCTAGACATGATGCAAGACAGGACTGGTTTATTTGTACAAGCACAATCGCCCATGGTGTCTATATTATTATACAGGTCATGTCATGGCAGGTAGCCGTCGCAACAGCTTATCAGATATAATCATGTCAGGTTATCATGTCAAGTGTTCTTGTCAGGAGTGCGCCACGGCGGGCCACTATCATGTCATGTCAGGTTTTCTTGTCAAGAGTGCACCACTACGAGTCACTATCATGTCATGCTCAGGTACCATTTCCAAACATATTAAACAAATCCATGATTATCAAGTTCACAACAAAAAGGCGTAAGGATATAAAATGGACGTAAAATATCTAATAAAATATCAATATTCAGGGCTATAGAAGAGCCATGCGGCTAAGTCATATGCGGTCAGGAAAGTCATATGCGGTCAGGAAAGGGTAGAATCATGCGGCCCAATTAGGAGGGCGCATACGGCCAGGGTCACTGAATCACATGCGGTCAGACAAGGGGGGGCGCATGCAGCTAGAAGTGCAAAGGCGCATGCGGCTCCAAGACGTTGGGCCTCATGCGGCCAGCGGAAGTATGAAGTTCATGCGACTGGGTATAGAAGGAGGCGCATGCGGTTTATAGGAGCCCATGCGGCTAAGTCAACATGGCTGCTTATGCGGCTGAGAGTGAAAGGTACATATACGGCTGAAGGGGCAGGAACCTATGCGGCTGGGAGCAGGACTAGCTCCCATGCGACAAGCATGATGGAAGGCTCCATGCGGCCAGGATGAAGGCAGACTCATACGGCTTTCGGGGTAGGGGCACATGCAGCTAGCGGGGAACCAAGCCTGTGCGGTCCGCAAGTACTAGAGTTCATGCGGCTCAAGGAGATAGGCGCATATGCGGCTGAAGGCAAGTGGGACTCCATGCGGCAAGAAGGAACTGAGGACTCATGCGGTCAGGTTCAATTCATATTCATGCGGCCAAGGATGAAGGCAGACTTATGCGGCTGGGAAGCAAGGGCCTCATGCGGTTTAAAAGTGAGACTCAGTCCCTGCGGCTGAAAGTGTCATGCGGCTAAGTCACTTGCCGCATGAATTATCATGCGGTCAAGTCAAGCACTGTTCTTCTTCCCCAAATTTCAGAGAAAAAGAACACCATGAACCCAAGCTTCCAAGCTCCATAAAATCTCCATCTGGGGCCCAAATCCGAACTTCCATAGGTCAAAACGGGGTAGAACGAGATTCTCTACAACATGGAAACATAAAAACTAGGAAATAACAAGATTAAATAGGTCAAAACCCAAGAAATCCGAAAATAAAATAAACTTAGATCTACAAGAATCTAGCCACGAAAAGTAAAAATGTCAAGTACTAAAGTGCTTAGAATGTAGTAAAGAAGAGAATGGAGCAATAAAATCAGAGTTCCTTCATGAAGCAAGTTGCACATGCCTAGACCTCTCTCTCCTCTCTCTGGTAGGTAAAGGAGTAAATGAGGAAGAAGAAGATGAGATTAATGAAGAGAGAGAAAAGAATAGGCTAATAGATACAATGGGGGTGGTAGGTAGGGGGTTCACATTGGTTTATATTGAACCAAAGAAAATCGAGCCAAGCCGAACCAAGCCAAGAAATAACCAAGCCAAGATGCAAGCTAAACAAGGAATCATGCAATACAGAATAAAAATACGTACACGTATTCCAGAAACACGTAATACGAACCACAGGTATTACAGAACCCTCCCTTCTTTGATGGCACTAAAGGTGCTATTGCTGCTGATGCATGGCTTCAGGACACTGAGGTTATCCTGGAAGCAGCTAGGATTCTTGAGAATGAGAAGATGGCCGTTGTGCACCTGTAGTTACTAGACTTAGCCCGCAACTGGTGGGCGATACTAGCAGTTGGATTACCGGCGCCTGTCTCATGGACGGTATTCAGCAACAAGTTCCAGACCAAGTACTTCGATGCAGTAGCTCGGTATGATCTGCAAATGAGATTTACTAATCTCAAGCAGATGGGCAGGACGGTCGATGGATATGCGGTCGAGTTTTCTAGACTCAGTCAATTTGCTCCTACCTTCTTGGCAACCGAATTGGATCGAGCCTAGCGATTCCAGCAGGGGCTTCACCTAGAGATTATCATATCGGTGGAACAATTTGAGCACCAGACGTTTGATGCCGTCTTGCGAGCAGCGAAGAGGCATGAGAAAACTTCACAGAGGATTGTAGAAAGAAGCGGAGGGCGGAAGAGTTCTCATGGACAGATGTCCCAGTCTTCAGCACCAGCCCCGGCAGCTAGGGCTTTGACTATTGGAGCTCCTAGGAGGGCGACCACAGTTTCGTCGGTTCAGCACTCGACGCCGGTGTATCCTCAGCAACAGAAGCAGAAGCAGTCTTCCACAATGGGTTGTACTCATTGTGAGAAGCCAGGACATGTAGTCTCAGAGTGTCGTAGGGCACAGGGATTGTGCTTGTCTTATGGGGCACCGGATCACAAGATAGGGTCCTGTCCGAATAGAGCCAGTTCATCGTCGTCAAACCTAACCAGTCCATCGGTTAGGGGTCCAGCACCAGTGCAGCAGCAGTACCAGCCTCCGAGGCCATTACCGCCTCAGGATCAACAATATGCCTAATCTCAGATTCAGAACAGGCAGAGAGGTCACCAGCAAAGGGGACCAGCACCAAGAGGACAAGGTCAGGCTATGGCTCTGACCGTAGCAGAAGAGTTAGCTTCAGGCAAATCAGAGTTTTCATTTTCCAGAGGCAAAGTAGAACCTTCTCTACCAGTATTACGGATGGTAGTAGCAGAAGCAGTTCAATTTTCCAGAGTAGTAAAAGAGTTTCCTGATGTGTTTCCCGAAGAGCTTCCAGGTATGCCACCGGAGAGAGAGATAGAGTTCACTATCGACTTGATTCCAGGGATGGCACCAGTGTCAGAGAGAGTCTACAGGATGACACCTTCAGAATTAGAGATCTTGTACAAGATGATTGAAGAACTCAGAACCAGGGAATTCATTTGTGCTAGTGGATCACCTTGGGGAGCCCCGATGCTTCTTGTAAAAAAGAAGGATGGTACGTCAAGATTATGTGTTGATTATCGTACCTTGAACTCGGTGACAATAAAGAACAGATATCCTTTACCAATGATAAATGATTTATTTGATCACCTCAGTGGGGCAGCAGTATTCTCGAAGATTGACTTACGGTCAGGGTACCATCAGATCAGAGTCAGAGAGAAAGACATCCCGAAGACAGCATTCAGATCTAGATATGGGCATTGGAAGTTCCTTGTTATGCCATTTGGAGCGACCAATGCGCCAGCGGTATTCATGGATCTCATGAACCGTATCTTCATGCCTTATTTGGATCAGTTCATGATAGTGTTCATAGACGACATCTTAGTCTATAGCAAGAGTGAGGCAGAGCATGAGCAGCATCTTCGTGTAGTTCTTCAGATTCTTAGGGAGCACCAGTTGTACGCAAAGTTTAGTAAGTACGAATTTTGGCTTGATCGTATTTCATACTTAGGTCACATCATCACCAGAGGTGGAGTGAAAGTTGACCCCCAGAAGATATTGGCTATAGAGATGTGGCCAGCACCTAGCACCTTCGCAGAAGTTCAGATTTTCCTAGGATTGGCTGGCTATTACCGACAGTTTGTACCAGACTTTGCTCGAATTTTAGCACCACTGACCCAGTTGACCCGTAAGGATGTGCAGTTTGCTTGGACAGCAGAGTGTCAGAGTTCATTTGAGAAGTTGAAGAGGAGATTGATGCGGCTCCCATTCTCACACTTCCAGATGGGACTAGAGGATTTTCAGTTTATTGTGATGCTTCCGGCAGAGGATTGGGATGCTTCTTGATGCAGCATGGTAAGGTAGTATCTTATGCGTCACGTTAGCTTCGTGATCATAAGAGGAATTACCCAACCCATGACTTGGAATTAGCAGCGGTAGTTTTCGCACTCAAGTTGTGGAGGCATTATTTGTATGGGGATCGGGTAAAGATTTTTACCGACCACAACAGTCTTAAGTATGTGTTTACCCAGAAGGATCTTAACATGCGTCAGAGAAGATGGCTAGAGCCACTTGTGGATTATGGCATCAACCTGCAGTATCATCCTGGGAAGGCCAACGTTGTTGCAGATGCATTGAGCAGAAGAGCCGGAGTCTATTTTCTAACAGTGCAACCAGAATTATTAGTCGATCTTCAGAAGATGGGTATTAAGATTGTTCTTCCCACCAATATGGCATTGATGGCCAGCATACAAGTTCAGTCCAGTATAGTTTAGAGGATTAAGTTAGCTCAGTCAGCAGATTCTAAGCTTCAGCGGCTTAGGAAAGAATGTGTAGCAGGACGGAGACCAGAGTTATATATTCATGAGGATGGTATACTTCGACATGGGAGGCATCTTTGTGTACCCAGTGGTGATATCAGACAAGAGATCATGGCAGAGGCTCACAGTTCTTAGTATCCAATTCATCCCGGTAGCACAAAGATGTACCGAGACATCCGTCAACATTTCTGGTGGAATGGCATGAAGAGGGAGATAGCCCGGTTTGTCTATCGTTGTTTAGTTTGTCAACAAGTTAAAGCTAAACGTCAGAGGCTAGCTGAACTTTTTCAACCTTTACTGATCCCAGAATAGAAATGGGAGCATATTACCATAGATTTTGTAACTGGATGACCTAAATCCCCAGCTGGTAGAGATGCTATATAGGTTATAGTTGATCGTCTCACGAAGGTAGCTCATTTTCCTCCCCTTCAGAGTTGGTCAGTCGACGGATCAGCTAGCAGAGATGTACCTCAGGCAGATAGTCAGGTTGTATGGAGTACCAGTCAGTATTGTATCCGACAGAGATTCAAGATTCACATCGAACTTTTGGCGGGGTCTTCAAGAGAGCTTGGGGACTCGACTCAAGTTCAGTTCAGCTTATCATCCGTAGACAGATGGTCAGTCAGAGCGCACGATCCAGACTCTTGAAGATATGTTGCAGTCATATACACTCAACTTCGGTAGGTCATGAAAAGATCACCTGCATCTCGTGGAATTTTCCTATAACAACAGTTTCCAGGCCAGTATCCAGATGGCACCCTTTAAAGCGCTGTATGGCAGAAAGTACAGATCACCTTTAGCTTGGGATGATGTCGACGAGAGGCGGATGCTTGGTCTAGAGATGATTATACAGATTATTGAGGTCGTCAGACAAGTCAGAGATCATCTTCGAGTTGCCCAAGATTGCCAGCACTATTGGGCCGATTCTCATCGGCGTCCCCTTGAGTTTTCAGTCGGCGACCATGTGTTCCTTAAGATCTTGCCTACCGGTGGCGTCATTCGATTCGGCTTGCGGGAAAGCTTAGTCCTAGGTATATAGGGCCGTTCGATATTCTAGAGCGAATAGGTGATGTGTCCTATCGTCTCGCTCTTCCGCCGTCGTTACGTGAGGTACATGATATCTTTTATGTATCCCAATTACGATGGTATATTCCGGATCTGAGCCATATCCTTGACCATTCAGAATTGGTTGTTGGTACCAACCTTTCGTATGAGGAAAAGCCCGTATCCATATTGGACCGAAGAGAGAAGATACTCAAGAACAAGACTATTAGTTTAGTCCGTGTTGCTTGGGGTCATCACTCCTTGGGTGAGTCAACGTGGGAGCGTGAGGATGATATCCTATTGCGATATCCACACCTGTTTGACTCATAAGGTATAATGTCTTCCTTATGCCTTATACTTTTACTTCCTTGCTTGCATAAATGATTGCTTGATTGACTGCTAGTCATAGCTTGCTTATGATTAATATAGCTTGTTCCGACACCTCTAGCCTCTTGATTAAATTTTGAGGACGAAATTCTTTTAAGGTGGGTAGAGTTGTCACTCCCGTTTCCCGTTATACGTATTTTTCAGGATACGTATACGGATTTTTGACAATTGTCAGGTGGCCCGTATTTTGGCTTATCTTGCTTAGCTTAGCCTTGGTTTAAATTTTGACTCAATTGGTTCAATTTGGTTCAACATAACTTGGCTTGGCTTGTTTTGGTTTATTTTGGTTTGAGAGGGGAGGGGTTGCTATATAAGTCAACTTCTTCTCTCTCCTCCATTATTTACATTTACTTCTTCATCTTCTTCATTTACTCCTCCTACCTACCAAGCCTAGGCAAGTGTAACTTGCTTCATGATGGATCTCAAGTTTTATTGTTCTATTCTCTTCCTTACTTGATTCTAAGTCTCTTTAGAACTTGACATTTTTGGGTTTGATGGATAGATTCTTGTAGATCTTAGTTTATAACTTTTTAGTTTTTCTTTTTTTTGATCTATGAAACTTGGTATTTTCAAAATCCAATGGTTCCATGTTGTAGGAAATTCAATTCTACCCAATTTTGGCTTTGAACCGCTTGATTTCGACTTCGTATGAGAAAGTTATACCATTTTTGAGTTCATGGGTTCCCAACACCTTTTGGTGCTGTCGGGACGATGAACAGTGCCGCACGCAGTGTCTTCGCTGTCGCGCACCGCGCTTGCGTGCAACATGCGCCATGGACGATTTTTTCCCGCGCGTAATACGCAACTTGTGCGCCGCGCGCCCACGCGTCGCGCTTGCGCGCAACGTACACCGTGGGCGATTTTTGCCCGCGCACAATGCACAACTTGCGTGCCGCGCGCCCGCGCGTCGCACTTGCGCACAACGTGCGCCGTGGGCGATTTTGCCCGTGCGCAATGCGCAACTTGCACAGCCGCGTGCCCGTGCGGTTTTCTGTCGCACAATTTGCGCCGTGCTTGCGCACAACCTGCGCCGTGGGCGATTTTGCCCGCGCAACTTGCGCGCAGGTCACTCTAAATGACTATTTTTTCCCGTTTGGGCTATCTTGCAGCTAAAATATGGAAAAACTCAAAACATAAAAGTTATAGATCTTTTCTTTGGCTTCAATAATATGTTATTATCTATTTTATGCAAGTTCCTCTCATTCATGATAATGTAAGGATAGAACACGATAGTGGCCTGTTAAGGCGCACTCTTAACAAGAATCAAGTAACATGATAATTCTTGATAGTGACCCGTCGTGGTGTACTCTTGACAAGTAACTTGACATGATAATTCTTGATGGTGGTCCGTTGTGACGCACTCTTGACTTGATAAAGTAACCTAACATGATAATCTCGATATGTTGTTGTGACGGCTATCTTGACTTGCTAAGTAACTCTAATCTTCACACCGTGGGTGTTTGTGCTTGTATAAGATACATGTCTCATCTTGTATCATATATAGGATATGAATTCCTGATTTCCACGGTCAGAAATTCGTACTGAATCTGAGTAGGACAATGACTAGATTGATCAAGTAGTCCATGAAGAGGTTTCCCAGCAACAGGCAGTCCCGTTATCTGGGCGCTCTAATTGGACTTGTAGCCTGCCGTCGAGTAGGGCACATTTCCAGCACATTGTCATGTGTTGCACCCCCAAGTCACCTAATCCAACTCTCTCAACTGGTGACCGGATAACCTGGATTAAGACTGCAGGGCTTGTGGCTGTTGGAATATCTCGATGCATCTTGTTAGTAACTAGGCTTGTGATAACCCTAGTTAGTTAAAGTATCAAACCGTACTCATTGCTTGGTCGTAATTAATGGATGGAGTCTTGTCTAGTCTTGCCTAGATCCAGTACAGGGCTATCTCAAGACATGCTTGTGTACGCTTTACTTTATTGATAATTGGTTAAAGACTAAGTTCTGTTCAAGTGAAGGGTTACAACCCATGTCCTTGTTTGGTTTACGGGTTGTAACTTGGTTACCGGAATAGTCCTCTAGTTATCTTATCGTTTATCACCCTGTTTTTCTCCAACTCATGTCTTTTGTTAATTCATTTATGTCCTTATGTGCTAATATGCTGGTTTTTGTTCTTAAGTGAAGCCTCCCTTGTGGCACTTGCTCTTTCTGGGGTCTGACCCAACTGGTTTTGTATGGCCAGATTTTGGAGTAGCACCCGAGGATCTTCCTGCCTTCCAGCCAGATGGTGACAACTAGGCACAACCCTGGCAACGAGTGGATTCTTATTTTGCT
Source organism: Iris pallida (assembly GCA_029216955.1). Lineage (NCBI taxonomy): Eukaryota > Viridiplantae > Streptophyta > Magnoliopsida > Asparagales > Iridaceae > Iris > Iris pallida. Next base: position 2,676,041 of record JANAVB010018000.1, on the reverse strand, counting down.
CTCCCACTCCTTTGTAAAAATTTTCTTTTGAGGCGTTTAGCCGCCGAGCAAGTATTAGCTCGTTTGTAACTTTACTTACTGTCTACCTACGGGCTGTAACATGATTGACAAATCCTAGGGTTGATCATGTATGACTGAAACTCTTGCTAGTCTTCACATTTTGTATGACTAGCTTCATGATCATATGAATATGTAATGTTTGGGATGCCTTACTTTGTATGTCTAATGATCTAACATCTTGTAACATTTACTTACTTGCTTGAGATTGAGACACTAGGCTTGTTCATGACCATAAGAGACTGATGGCTTGTAGTAAACCCTCATGCATCTAGACAGCCGTGATCGTATTGTGAGGTAGGATTCACTTCAATGAACGTAGCTGGCTGTGTCTGTCCCCCGCTCTCCAGTATTCTGGTTCTGGGGCGTGACACGGTTTAAGTGGTGGCCCATGCAGGTCTTGTAAATCAAGTTGTGCGAGGGTTTTACGGAATATATGTCTCAATCATCACTCGCCCTTGATCTCTACTCGTGTCTTCTAATCTTTCCAAAATCTTGACCTGATCACATGTTTATATCCTCGATCTATCATGGTCCTTCCTTATTGTTCCTTATGTCGTTTCTTCAGCGGCATTGTCTCTGCCACCACCCGAATCCCTGCTCTTACTCCTACTACGGCTCTCTGAAACAAGTGCCTCTGAATGTGATGTAGATAAAGTAGAAATTTCCTCTACATCTCTTCATTCAATATCTCGCTCTTGGTAAACTCCAGACTAACTACGTCTTCTGAACAGAACTGATCATGGATACCGTACGGTCTCCCATGAGTTTGACAATATACAAAGCAACAATAACCCCTAAACTTTGTCGTCGAACTTTACCCCCATAGAGGATAACTGGTCAACCATACCCTAGAACTCACTCAGGTGATCCGTAATAGATGTACCATCCTTGTACCTTAGACTCATCATTTTTTGGATCAGAAATAACTTGTTTACCCCGGTCTTCTTTCCATACAAGGATTCTAGCTTCTTCCAAAGTGTTTTTGTGTGCTATATATTGGCGATGTGATTGTACACATTCTCATCAAGGAACTACCTGATATGTTTGTACACCTGTATATACTCGAACTTTCAGTCCTCATTGGATTTTTTTATTGGGCTTCTCGAAAGCAAATACCGAAAGATGCAACTTCTTGATGAGCAACAAATTCTTCATCTTGGTCCACCAATAGTAGAAATTTGAAGCGTTTAGGTTTACCATACGCACCGGCTTTGCATCCATCTATTTTTTGGTTTGACAATTAACTCTGACACCTGGTCCTCACTCTATTGGTATCAACAGACCAAACCAAACAACCTGGCTTTGATACCACTATGTTGGTAGTAAAAAGCAAAAACCATTCTCCAAACCAAAGGGATTATGAAACAACCGAAGGAAGATACAGAAAACAAAATTGCAAAAATTACAAATAGTCAAACACAAATACACAACAATTTTGATGTGGAAAACCCTTACGGAAAAAAAACCACGGGACGATTGAAGTCCAACCCTAAAAAGTCTCCACTAGTGGAATAAGAAGCTATAAACTCCTTACAAACTTTTTACCGATCCAAACTAGATCACCGCAACTGCATGGACAATGAAAAGATATTACAAACTCCCGCAGAACAAAAAGATAATGAAGGAAACTACCATAAAAAAATCGCTCATTCGAAGCAGCTACCAATCTCTCTTTCTCTCTCCAAAAGTTACAAAGCATCAATTAGGTTGTAGATTAGGGTTAGAAAAATCCTATATATCCCTGTCAATCCCACAATAGATTTGGACCGTCCAATATGATCCAACAGTGCACATAAAACACCCAAAGCGGGTTCAGTCCCAATAAGACCGAATTTGATCGACCTAGAAAGAATAGGACCAAATTTGGTCTAACCGAATTCGAACTAAACTCGGTTTGACTGAATTCGGACTGAAATCGATATATTCTCAACGACACCTTACTTCCTTTGAGTACTCTCGAGCTTTTTAGGCACATAGATGGCACTCGTCACACTTTCCGAGCTTCTCCGACACATGGATGGCACTCGTCGCACTCCGACATATTCTCTACATATGTTGGAAACCCCACCCAACTCCAATAAGTCTCTCGAAATATAATCCTAGATGGTTATTATCTAGAAGCTCATATCCATTATCAATTTCACTACTCTATCCTATGTATAGTGTTAACAAACTATTTTATCAATAATGAGATCCTAAAGTCCTACTTATTGTAGCCTTCAATATAGGTAATAAGAAGAATATACAAAAAAAATATTGCTAGTTAAAAAAATCATAATAGTGCATTATCTAGTAAGCACACCCCTAACTACTCGAGCAAAACACACAAGACAACCATCTCTAGTCTAACTATACAAGTACCAATTAAATCTAAGTTTCCATCAGCAAAAGCAAAGAGTCAAAACTTAAGTTCTGAAATTCACACAATTGACAATCAAGGAAGGGATCAAGAAAATCAAAAAAAAGAAATGGTACGATTATCCAATGACGGTAAAATACCAAATCAAGATACATAATAGGACATAGTCTAACTAATATTCAAAAACCATATATCTCCATAATTACTTCACTTTGAATCACTACCCTGCTAGTGCACATCTGGTCCTAGTGGACTCTTGGTTCCATAATTTAGATAAATGGCTGCTATACCACCTGCCTCGCCAAAATAGGTTATCGAACATACTTTCAACTTTATCTATATAAAAATTCTAAAGCAATATCGAATAAACAAAACTCAAAGTATGGTTCCTATGATTCATTGAAAAGAAGATCAATCGAGATAAAGGGAAAAGACTGATAAAAGAGAACCTACCAGATACTTATAACATAGTTGTGGATGTACTAATAAACTTTAAACTCTTAAATCAGTGGCAGGTTCGCAATAGTACTACTAACCTAAGTAATAACATGACATCATAATATTTACGAAGATGATACCTATATGGGCATAAAAACATATCACGCCCCCCCTCCGAATAGTTGGGTACGAATACGTGAGTATGTCCAGTCTACATCATGATATTAGTGGTAATACGCTGTCTATACCTCAATGTCTTATATCATCTATAATATCCACAACTATATACATCCACAGAGTTAACTATCAACTAATATATATCAAGAGAAAGACCAAAAGTATACAAATGGAAGTTCTACATTTCAGACTATCAGTACGAAGGTAATATAATGAACCTCGATCCCAATCTTGAGCTCCATAGTATAGAGTGAAATTCGTCTAAGTTGTCAACGTTATCCAGCCATGATTGGAGTAAAGTATAATTACAACTATAAAGTTACACCAAATATATAATCTATTATGGTGATAACAATAAATGAGAGTAGAATAGCTAGTAATAAAAAAGAGAGTAAATACTAGTGATATTATTAATATGTAATAGGAATGGAACTAAGATCATGAAGACATAGTAAACTAAAGTACGAATATCTAAATCTGGTTGTAACTCATGTATATAGTATAGTTTAAAATACAATATTTGTAGAAGCTTCAAAATGATCAACATCATCATGCGCTACCCATAAACGATGCTAAGGACAGAAATCACTAAATGGCGCAGGACACAGAAGGCGTATGACATCAAATGGCGCCAGCCTCAGTTGGCGTAGGGCAACACATGGCAGTCTTCCTGGAGAAGCCAAAGTGATTTCCATTATTTTAATACGACAGTCGAGGAAAATCTCCTCGAAAACAGAGCGCGCACCGCTCAAAAAGATTGTGTTAGGATCATTATGATATTTTGTCGTTTATTGTGCGCCATGCATGGTTGACGATAAAATCAATTTTATTATGTTTTAAAATAGATGGTGCAAGCTCGTGCCATTCGTCTTTTGAGCGCCAATTGATCAATTATCACCCAAAGCAGTTAGATTACGTGGTGCACATGCCAATAATCTCGAAGAAGGTATACATGACACTATCCACGACCATACGCATCTCTCTCACAGAATGCCACGCGTCCCATGCAGTTAAATTAACCATTCGTACGAAAGATGATAATGCGCCAAATGTTGTCTACGCCAAGTGTATCAACCAGGAAACAGTTATTTTGAAACTCTATAAATAGAGTTTCAAAAAAATTCTAAAAGAAGGAATGATCATAATTTTCAGACAAAGTGTTGTTGTTTTCTCCATAGGCTCGAGTCTTCGACATCGCATAGTCCAAGGGATAAAGTAATCGTCTTCAGATTAGATTCCTATAGTTGTACTTCCCCAAAAATTAATTGTACTTTTGTACTATTCTTAGTTTGTAAACAAGTTTTTGTTCCAAGTAAAATCTTTTATTCTCGCAAACAAAATGGCGACTCTGCTGGAGACGACTTTCTCCTCTGACGAAAATGTGACAACTCAATGCGATGAAGCGTTGATCGGGACGACACGGAAGACACTGGTTGTGAAAGTTGACCAAACAACCTATGAAGCGATGATAGGCACTGGCAGCGCCAAGCACACTTTCACTGCTGCGGCAAAGAATAAGGCACGCGCCATATGGACTCCCAAGTCTACTAAGACTGTTGCTGCGCCAACTAAGGGACAACACTCAGTGGTGGCTTCCCACTCTTTCTAGGCTCTGAACTCGGTAAAAGGCGCACCATTTACTGTTCCAGCGCCAATTAAGAGACAACGTCAAAAAGTCTCTTCTCAATCCTCCACAGTGCCTAACTTGGAGGAGAACATCACTGCCTCTATACAGAATGAAGGAAAATGCTTCGCATCTTTTCCACATCTTTCTCCAGTTTTCAACTTGGTGGAAAACTCATTAATGGCACTTCGGCGTCGATTGATGATACAATATTTCTGAGTAAGAATGCTACTTCTCTTGACAGGAAGGTACATTCTACTACTTGTCTACGCCATGCAAAGTGCGCTGAAGTCAAACGCACTGAAGCAAAACGTGCTGAAGTTATATGTACAGAGCAATAGAAAATTCTACCCACTCCACATCAGTCTGGCCAGCGCCAATTAAGCCACAGTCAGGACCTCCCTACCATGCTTATAACAAGATTTAGTCAGGGAAAGTTGATGGTGTCTCAGACAGACACGCCATTGGCGCATCATTCTGATCATAGAATATGCCTAGCACAGTCTGCGCCAATCAGTAAACAGCACAAATTGAAGACTCCCATGATCAGGGATTCTCTCACCTATGCCAATCAACTTAACACTTCCCTGTACACTTGAGGATTAGGGCATTTTAAGAACAAGAATCATGTTCCTAATATAATACATAAACATGTATTTTCTTCTTCTTCTCATCCTGTTCATGTAAATGATCTCTGCAAAATTCTTATACAAAAGCGGAAGATCATGAGTCCACCTCATGTATCTAAAACCCTACTTGTACAACATCCATGTAATCATGAGATTATGATCAAATGTTGTCGTCAGGCAGCAAAACGGTTTGTCTTTGACCGTTTGAACTACTTTCAGTCTCCTAAGCGATTCGTCTTCAATCGCTTAAACTATACTCACGCTAGTGATGATGAAGTACTCTTTGCTTCAATTAATATGACATCCCGCAGTACTGGGGGTGGGGAACATCCGAGACGTAATGCGTCCCGTAATCCCAGCCAACAATATCTTGATCGGATCCGAGACGCCAGCAAAGGTGTTTACCAGAACACAAGATCTAGAGTCCGAGATTCAATCGATCAAAGAAATCTTCCTGACTCTGATCGAGACTCAATCGGTTAAAGGATTCTTTTTGACTCTGACCGAGACTCAATCGCTCAAAGAAATCTTCCTTCTTTGCATCCGGGGGGTGGTTCTACATATGACTTTGACGCTGATGGTGAAGACTCCGATCATAAAATCTTCTCTACTAGTTCATCTTCTGTAGCTGGGGAGGTAACAACTTATGTTATCGCTGAGGATCAAGAGGCTTTCAGTTCTGCTAGTCAGAAATAGCGAATTATTTCATTAGAAGATAAATTGAAGACCATGGCTGAAATGGTTGCGAGTATGCACACCATAATCGTAACTCAACATACAGTTCAACCGGTTACGAATCCAATTCCAACCCAAGAACCTGTAACGGCATCTGCTCCCGTCAACATTAGCCTAGGGGTGTAGTCTCCTCACACCGCATCCATACCAGTTCAGGCTACTCTAAGTCAATCTGGTGTTGGGGGTGGTGCTTATCATGTAGTCCCTCCTCCTAATACCTCAAATCAATCTGCTGCTCCACAGGCATTGGGAGACACTAATAAGGCTGTGAAGCTTTTGCGTACTCAATTTGAAGCTTTCAAACGGAAGGACGGTCTACAAAAGCTTGGGATCAAACAACCTTATCCCATAGAGTAGAAAGAAGTCCAGTTCCCACCCAAATACAAACCTCCTACCATTATGCTGTTTGATGAGAGCACATCTCCAAGCCAGTATATCAACCATTTCGAAGTAATGACTGATCAACTTCAGCCAAATGATGCTATACTCACTAGAGTATTCGTCGGATGTTTAGCTGGGGCAGCTTATGACTGGTACCGCAGTTTGTCGGATGGTTGCATAACCTCTTTTGCTGGGTTTAAAAAAATATTCCTGGAATGATTTTATGAGAGAACAAATGACATGACCATGTTAGCCCTCATCAAAATCAAACAACGATCCAATGAAACTATCGAATGTTTCATTGAACGATTCCGACGCGAGGTACTCAAAATGCCTTTAGGACCGCAGGATGCTCTGACTATAGACATATATCAATCAAATTTGTTGCCTATAATCAGCATGTGGACTGGGTCTACATAGTTTCGGAATTGGCCTTCCTTCATAGTAAATGCCAAGGCAGCGGAAGAAAGTGCCGACAAGTTCAAGCAATTAGGCATTCAGATGCCTAATCTTGACAGGGATGAACATTCTACATCCCGCAGCGGTGGCCATCAAAATAGCCGCAAGGGTAAAGACACTTTAGCCATTAATGCCAAAAGGAAAGAAACTTTGGCTATCAATGTGGGTTAATCAACACCCGCAGCAACGACGACACCCTCGCAACGGCCACAACGTCCTAAGATAGAATACTCCTTCGATGAAGACGATATCATGAGCATATTCGTTTGTTTACTCAAGAGCAACAAGCTTCAACTTCCTGAAGCTAAACGCCCAGATGAAATAGATAAAACTGACAACCCTAAATACTTTACGTATCACAGGTTTTTGGGACATCCAACCAGGTTGTGTTATGTCCTCAAAGGGAAGATTCAAGAGCTCATCAATGCTTAAGCAATTACTCTCCAACAGGATGAGAAGACTGTAACTGCAAATGTCATCTCCGTGTAATTTGGTGATTATCCTGTCCAGGAGGTTCACAGTGGAGTCGTCCCCATTCCAAAAGCTACTTTAGAGATCGTCAACCTTCCTCCTGCCAGAAATGATGGCCTCGTACCTCTCTTCACTAACAAGGAAGAAATCATGTGGATTCATCCTGACTTAGCTGCTGATTTTGAGCCAAAAGCACTAGCTCAATCTGTCAAATCAAAAAAGCAACCAAATACAAGTCATGCCATATGACATCCCTTGGTGGTCAACCTCTACCATTGCAAGATACATTTATCCTTGCTAGGGCTTCATCTTCTTCTTCTACTTCAACACCGTCAAAGTCTGATATTGATTATCAACCAGAATTCTACCGATACAGTCAACAGTCCCGTAAATTAATGACAAAAATAGGATATGACTTGGAAAAAGCTCCTGGTTTGAATGACAGAAAAGGAACTCCTATGCCTCTTTCTCTACATCTTCAAAACAACCAATCTCGGGTCAGTTTGGGATTATGGACGAATCTTTCATCTTTTCCAAAGAAGAAATCATCCAAAAGCAAGGCCCGAATGAAAACTTGCAATATGGTTTCCTTCTCACCGGTGCCAGAAGAAGAAGTCTTGACCAGTACTAGATCTGGAAGACCGTACCTTAGATCTGGAAGACCGTAACAATGTTGCTGAATACAACGCTCTACTCATCGGCCTCTAATTAGCCAAACAACTGGATATAGAATATCTAGAAGTGTATAGTGACTCTAAACTGATCGTAAATCAGGTTAGAGAAACATATAAAGTTCGACATCAAGATCTTATTCCATATCATGAAGTAGCAATCAAGTTCGCTACATCGTTTAAAGGCTTCTTCATTGAACATGTACGTAGATTATGTAATACAGAAGCTCATGCACTTGCTAATCTTATGGCAGTATTAGCCATTCCAGTCAGAAGACAGCAAATGATTGTCATCACTAATAGAGAATTGTTCTGCATTGAGAATAACTCAAATATTGAGTTCATCCATTCAATTGAAATCAACACCATTAGTGAAGACTGCAGGGCTCCTCTCATTGATTTTGTGGTACATGATATTTTACTGTCATGACCCGCACCCACTGTGAGGGTACGAGAACGTAACAACGCCCAGCCTACGCCGCAGTGTCGGCGGTAGAACGCTGTTCTAGGTCATGAACTATAACTAGCATAATATGAATACTCTCCATAAGGAGGCCAACACAGAGGTACAACTCAATCACAATCTAAGGTAGAATGTAGCATGATGGAAATAGATAAGAAATCCTCAACTGAGGTACAGCAGAAAGAAATAACAAAGTCTCAACATCTCTAAAATATACAACTCTGAAAATAAGACAACAGCTAAACATGAAAAGAAAGGACAGTCTAAGCTATCTACACTATACAAGGTATCATCCTGAGCAGCTGCCTGAACCTCCCCAGGGGTCCAGGTCGCGAGTGTCAACTAGGCAAACTCCAAGTAAGGGTGCAGGGTGCCTCATCATCCTCTGTAAAATTTTCAACAGGTCCAGTCAGGACGGGAGCGAGCACAAAATATCTCACGCAGTTCATATCAAGTTAGGAAATATAAAGCATGCAATAGAGTAAAGTACATGAAACGCTGAAAGAAGAAGATATATGAAAATAGTAGAGATTTGATAACAGGAAATATCTAAATATGATAAGTAAGAACTGTAAGGAACATGTGATTTTAGAGTACAATCTGGTTATGTAAACGGGCTAGGAAAATGCAATGGTAACTCCATTGTACATGGGTGTACAATAGACATATACAATAGTTATACAATGTTGTACAATAGGATTTGAGTACATAACCAATTCTACTCTCCCTCCCCAATCAATACACAAGAATCTACTCCAGTTACGTTATCTTATACAATAGTGTATAATGTTATATAATGGATGTACAATGTTATACAATAGTGTACAATGGTCTATCCCTGGGGCTCATGTGATAATGAGAGTACAATATGCACAATGAGTATACAAGGATATGGGTATTCAATAAATACAATATGAAAGTGAAACGCACAACACAATATGTATTTAGTAAATACAAGGAGATAATATCTCAAAAGAAGATCCATATAGTACCAATCCGTGATAACAGTCGTGTCAGCATCAAGTACAGTAATCTAGAGCAAGAATGTAAATCCATACAAGTATGAAACGGTCAGAGAATGTACTCGCCTGGTATCTGAATGTCTGAAGTAAATGTACTGTCCGAGATGAGGTACCTGACTCCTAGTTAGAGCAACACAAGTCAAGATGTATACATGGGATGATAAATGTAATCTACGATGCGTCTGTATGCTGTCTAGGTCAAAATAGACTAAAGTCAACACTTGGTCAACTCCAGTCAACTACACCAGTCAACTAGGTCAACTAGGCCACTCCTAACCCCAGCAAGTCTAATAAGTCTCACTAGGCCTAACCAAGCCTAGTCTAGCAATCACACACCAATCACAAGGCTATACAAGCCAACACAAGTCACACATCAAGATACATCACTATCATGCATATTCGATATTATATATATATATATATATATATATATATATATATATATATATATATATATATATATATATATAAGAGAAAAGAACTAACATTTAAAGCTATGTGTGTGTGTGTGTGAACATGGAGGTGTACATGAAAAGAGAAATCAATACTAGTTATGAGTTTACACTACACATGGCACGAAGCTAATCCATCTACATTATACATGTATTATACTTACATGCATGGCTACAAGTATACATCTATATACATTAGAGTAGAGACTATTTAAGTTATAACTAATATGCATCTATACTTTACATAAATCTATATATATTATAGCAATCATTTAGAGAAGGGTTACATGGCATGGTGGTTGATATAGAGTGGGGTGTCCTTGTGCAGAGGGTGAAGTTCATTCTCAGTTTAGTTCCATATTTACATATAAACTAAAGTGAGTATCCCATAAACTGGTGTAACTAACCACATAAAATGAACCATGTTATCTGAAATCTGTCATTAAGTCAACATCCCATATGCATACAGCTCATGCATCGTCTAATACTAAAATTAACTAACATTTCGAATTAAGGGGTTGAAGGTTAATATTACATTCATAGACATTCCACTATATTAAAAACTAAAATTGGCTTGGCAATAGGAAAAGGAAGGTATATATGCTTACGTGGACAGTTCAGTGTTCGAACAACCTAAAATGAACTAACATTCAATCTAAATATCAGCTATGCATTGGTTCTATGTCTACATATGAAATCTGATATTGCATTTACAATATTTATACATTATGCATTCATATTTATCATTACATATATACCTTGCATGTATATCTAGCATTCATTATATACTTTTATGCATGCATTGTATATCATTCTTTCATTCATGCATTTATGTATTGCTTACATACATTACATTAATTGCATTCCTACATGCTTGCATTCAACCATATATATACATTAATGTAAAGAGGATATATATCATATATATATTATTTCATTCATCTAACACATCATGCATTACATCTATTATTATATTACATTCATGCTTGTATTTATTTATCATTTATTTATTCTCTTGCACCATTATATGCACCATACATTACATACTATGGAACCTACATATTCATCACAAGCCATACTTATACATGCTTATATTAAGATAGGATACTTACACCTCATACATCATTTATTTAACTATTTACTCATGCTTGCATTCTCTATTTAATTACATAATGTATATACATTAACATGGGTTAAAATCAAATAGAACATTATATTACACACAAGGGTGCACAAGATGCATTTGCCGAATAGTAACTCCTACTAATAATCAATACTGTACCATCTCAGCATGAATTAAAATTTTAGATTAAAGTATGTTATAGATCTATGTGTTAGCTTTTCGAAACTTCAAACGGATCGTGTTTTCGTTTCCGGAAACTCCCGGAATCGCAAAAACACCGAGAACGCGTTTGTCTTTCGTATAGCTGACACTCAAATAATTCTCCAGAAAGTTACAGAAAGAATTAGGCCTATTATTACATGTTTTTGGAAAGCTAACTTCAATACGCTTCTTTTAAAAAAAAAGGGAGATTAAACCGAACTTTGAGCTAGAAGTTATGACATTTCTAAGTTAGGACTGAAATTAAAAACGTGGATAAAAATCATGACGGATTTAGATAGTTTGAGCCAAAAGAATACACAATATATATCCTAATTATCCACAAAAATAATAGCAATAATAATATGAGGAACCACACTCACAAACTTGATTATATAATCATCATGAACCATTTATTACATATATAAATATAGATACACTCTCATTACAATATATATATAAATCTATATATGTAACATGAACACATCCACAACAAAAAGGACACTCCTATGACCTCCAAATGGACACAAAATGGACACAAATGGAGATACAACCATGGGGGTCATTCCTATGGGTTCAAAATAGACCTATATGCATGAGGAAATGAAAAGAAGAAGGGATTTATACCTCCCGGTAGATCGAATCGAAGAAAAACCTTCCCGGAGCGACACCGACACGTAGAGATTCCAAAAGGACACGAACGAGCTCCGAATCCTCCCAAACTTGGGTAGCTTCCTCCTTGGCTAGAATGGAGAAGAAAAGAAGAAGATTTGGTGGTGAAATGGAAGGATTTGGTGGAGAAATTGCTAGGGATTGCTCTCTAGGAATTTGGGGAAGAACAAGAGAGAGAAAAATAGATGGATAATGACAAATGGGAGGCTCAACCCTATCCTTATTGTGGCTGGCCATAAAGGTGGTTTTGTCCTATTATGAAAAGTCCAAAAGCCCCTACTAGCCTATTCTATGAGTATTAGGAAAGGGCTAATTGGTTGGGGCTAAATTAGTCATTCTAAAGTCTCTAATCACACTAACCTTATCCATAATAATTAGTCTAACCTCTAACTAAAATATTTCTATCATGTGGACTAAAATTAATATCATGTGGGCCATGCCTAACTAGTGTGTGGGTCCCACTAGAATCAATACTACCCCCGGGTCCCCGTTTCAAGTCGGATTGAGCTGAAATTCGAACCCGACTCAAATAATCCCAAAACAATTTCATAAATAATAAAATAAATTTCAAAAATATTTCAAAAATATAAAATGACAAAAATACCCCTGTTCCTGAAAACTGAGGGTGATAAATTCCTCGAAATTAAAACCAAACAATAGTAAAATGTCAAAATCACAAGTCATAATTTTAAATAGTTTAAAAATGATTAAAAATCACCAAAAATCATAATATGAAATAATTATCAATAAATAATAATTATAATTACAAAATTTCAAAATTACCCTCATCTGAAAAACTGGATGTTACAATCCTACCCACCTTATAAAAATTTTGTCCTCGAAATTAAGATGATCGCACCCCCTTCTAGGTCAAACATAGTCAAGGGTCAATCACTAGTCAATTTCCCAACATCCAAGTACTTGGTCATCAACTGGTCAACTTCTTAGAGTTTTACCTATGCTAGCTATTTAGGTGTTGGCAACTAGAATTTAGCAAAAGAGAAACTCTATAATAGACTAGCTCTTAACTTTCCAATCCTATCAAGTCACCTATAACTAAATACCTACAAGCTAAGTACATGAATACCAAATACCACATATATATATATATATATATATATATATATATATATATATATATATATATATATATATATATATATATATATATGCTCAAGAACAACAACCCATCACATATATCCTAAGTATATCATCTATATATATACATGACTGATCAACCAAGGGTTAAGGCAGACTAAACTTATAAGGGTCTGAAACAATACTTAGAACTAGGCTAAGGATGAATGGTCTGAATCAAGGGTACATGGTATCTAGTGAAGGGTCTGTACACTACCTATAAAGGTGATCAATACAAAGGAACTCAACACGAAGGAAACTTAACTAAAATGGAAAACTGAACCAAGTATAGGCTAAACAACATGTTTATAACCCTATACAACAATGGCCTATAGATACCAACTAACCTATATCCCATATGCCAATATCATCTGCAATCTATCTATGCAAATAGACCTGTCGGTCTTAGGTGAAACTACAACTATACTCAAAGGCAGGCTCTGGCCATGGGTGCCTCATTGGAAAAGGTAAGGGAAAGTAGTAATAATCATCAAGGATATAAGGCATACTAACATCCTATGTGTAACTGGTTGGTATTATAGATAACAGAAAAATTATCTGCAATGGGTTACTATTCTAACACCAATGCTAACTATCACCTCTAGGGTACAGACACTCTACAAGTCATCATACCATTACACTATGAAGGAACTACCTATGAATAAGCTCTATAAAACTAAATATCCCTACTCCTAAGTCATTTATAACAATCAAAATGGTATGATGTTTAAACCTTCTCAAGATACAATCTGTTAATCATATGCGTCTGTCCAAAATCATGTTGTCCAGAGTCTTCATCATGCTAATGAGCAAGGCTACGATAATCACAGAGTCCTTGACTAAGGTACGTACCTCTAGGTTCATGGTATTTAAAATTTTTGCACTGCCGTATGCGACGGCGAAAACCTTAAATTCCCATACCCGAGAATACATCCAAAATCTGACTACATGTCCTCACTATGCCAACTAACACGACTATCGAGGATTCTAGATCCCATGATTTAGGCGACCTAGCCCATATGATTTTCTCAGAAGAAAAAAAACAAACACAATAAAAGAGTAACATGACGAAAATAAATCAATCAACAAGGAACAGATGGAATCAGATTTCAAGGTAATTATAAAAGACAATTGCGGGAATAGAATTAAGAAGAACGAAACTTGCAGCAAGATCTCCAACGGTCTATGCATCCTCGACTGTCATGACGATAGCTCGTCCTGCTGGTTTCTTCCAGTCTGATGCTGATACTGCACAAATCTCTGCTGCTGATGCTGCATGAATCGCTGCTGCTGAAAGAAACCAGAAATGAAGGGAAAAGTCTATGTACAGACGGAGGTGCACCTCCAATGTAGCAGAAATGCCAACCTGAGTCGGCACAACAGAAGCTGCGGTCTCGAGGCCCTGATGAACAGGACGAGAGGTGGCCAGCCTCTCGATAGTATCCCCCAAACCGAAGCGATGAGATCGTGTCTTCATAACCATCATGAAGACAGATCAAAACAAGAAGCAATTTCTGAGAATGAAGCAAAAATTCAAGGAGAACAGTTTATATTCAAGGGAAGTCAATAAGCAACAATTTTAGACAAAAGGAATCGGATTAAGAGTTTTTCCTAATGTGATTGAGTACCTCCAAAAATATCCTAATCCTACTGCAGGATGTAGTGATACTCTAGTTCGAATACCACTACATAAACTCGACCTGCATGGGCCACCTCTAAAAACGTGTCACGACCCGCACCCACTGTGAGGGTACGAGAACGTAACAATGCCCAGCATATGCCGCAGTGTCGGCGGTAGAACGCTATTCTAGGTCATAAACTATAACTAGCATAATATGAATACTCTCCATAAGGAGGCCAACACAGAGGTACAACTCAATCACAATCTAAGGTAGAATATAGCATGATGGAAATAGATAAGAAATCCTCAACTGAGGTACAGCAGAAAGAAATAACAAAGTCTCAACATCTCTAAAATATACAACTCTGAAAATAAGACAACAGCTAAACATGAAAAGAAAGGACAGTCTAAGCTATCTACACTATACAAGGTATCATCCTGAGCAGCTGCCTGAACCTCCCCAGGGGTCCAGGTCGCGAGTGTCAACTAGGCAAATTCCAAGTAAGGGTGCAGGGTGCCTCATCATCCTCTGTAAAATTTTCAACAGGTCCAGTCAGGACGGAAGCGAGCACAAAATATCTTACGCAGTTCATATCGAGTTAGGAAATATAAAGCATGCAATAGAGTAAAGTACATAAAACGCTGAAAGAAGAAGATATATGAAAAACAGTAGAGATTTGATAACAGGAAATATCTAAATATGATAAGTAAGAACTGTAAGGAATATATGATTTTTGAGTACAATCTGGTTATGTAAACGGGCTAAGAAAATGCAATGGTAACTCCATTGTACGTGGGTGTACAATAGACATATACAATAGTTATATAATATTGTACAATAGGATTTGAGTACATAACCAATTCTACTCCCCCTCCCCAATCAATACACAAGGATCTACTCCAGTTACGTTATCTTATACAATAGTGTACAATGTTATACAATGGATGTACAATGTTATACAATAGTGTACAATGGTCTATCCCTGGGGCTCATGTGATAATGAGAGTACAATATGCACAATGAGTATACAAGGATATGGGTATTCAATAAATACAATATGAAAGTGAAACGCACAACACAATATGTATTTAGTGAATACAAGGAGATAATATCTCAAAAGAAGATCTATATAGTACCAATCCGTGATAACAGTCGTGTCAGCATCAAGTACAGTAATCTAGAGCAAGAATGTAAATCCATACAAGTATGAAACGGTCAGAGAATGTACTCGCCTGGTATCTGAATGTCTGAAGTAAATGTACTGTCCGAGATAAGGTACCTGACTCCTAGTTAGAGCAACACAAGTCAAGATGTATACATGGGATGATAAATGTAATCTACGATGCGTCTGTATGCTGTCTAGGTCAAAATAGACTAAAGTCAACACTTGGTCAACTCCAGTCAACTACACCAGTCAACTAGGTCAACTAGGCCACTCCTAACCCCAGCAAGTCTAATAAGTCTCACTAGGCCTAACCAAGCCTAGTCTAGCAATCACACACCAATCACAAGGCTATACAAGCCAACACAAGTCACACATCAAGATACATCACTATCATGCATATTCGATATTATATATATATATATATATATATATATATATATAAGAGAAAAGAACTAACATTTAAAGCTATGTGTGTGATTGTGTGTGAACATGGAGGTGTACATGAAAAGAGAAATCAATACTAGTTATGAGTTTACACTACACATGGCACAAAGCTAACCCATCTACATTATACATATATTATACTTACATGCATGGCTACAAGTATACATCTATATACATTAGAGTAGAGACTATTTAAGTTATAACTAACATGCATCTATACTTTACATAAATCTATATATATTATAGCAATCATTTAGAGAAGGTTACATGGCATGGTGGTTGATATAGAGTGGGGTGTCCTTGTGCAGAGGGTGAAGTTCATTCTCAGTTTAGTTCCACATTTACATATAAACTAAAGTGAGTATCCCATAAACTGGTGTAACTAACCACATAAAATGAACCATGTTATCTGAAATCTGCCATTAAGACAACATCCCATATGCATACAGCTCATGCATCGTCTAATACTAAAATTAACTAACATTTCGAATTAAGGGGTTGAAGGTTAACATTACATTCATAGACATTCCACTATATTGAAAACTAAAATTGGCTTGGCAATAGGAAAAGGAAGGTATATATGCTTACATGGACAGTTCAGTGTTCGAACAACCTAAAATGAACTAACATTCAATCTAAATATCAGCTATGCATTGGTTCTATGTCTACATATAAAATCTGATATTGCATTTACAATATTTATACATTATGCATTCATATCTATCATTACATATATACCTTGCATTTATATCTAGCATTTATTATATACTTTCATGCATGCATTGTATATCATTCTTTCATTCATGCATTTATGTATTGCTTACATACATTATATTAATTGCATTCCTACATGCTTGCATTCAACCATATATATACATTAATGTAAAGAGGATATATATCATATATATATATCATTTCATTCATCTAACACATCATGTATTACATCTATTATTATATTACATTCATGCTTGTATTCATTCATCATTTATTTATTCTCTTGCACCACTATATGCACCATACATTACATACTATGGAACCTACATATTCATCACAAGCCATACTTATACATGCTTATATTAAGATAGGATACATACACCTCATACATCATTTATTTAACAATTTACTCATGCCTGCATTCTCTATTTAATTACATAATGTATATACATTAACACGGGTTAAAATCAAATAGAACATTATATTACACACAAGGGTGCACAAGATGCATATGTCGAATAGTAACTCCTACTAATAATCAATACTGTACCATCTCAGCATGAATTAAAATTTAGGATTAAAGTATGTTATAGATCTATGTGTTAGCTTTCCGAAACTTCAAACGGATCGTGTTTTCGTTTCCGGAAACTCCCGGAATCGCAAAAACACCGAGAACGCGTTTGTCTTTCGTATAGCTGACACTCAAATAATTCTCCAGAAAGTTACAGAAGGAATTAGGCCTATTATTACATGTTTTTGGAAAGCTAACTTCAATACGCTTCTTTTAAAAAAAACGGGAGATTAAACCGAACTTTGAGCTAGAAGTTATGACATTTCTAAGTTAGGACTGAAATTAAAAACGTGGATAAAAATCATGACGGATTTAGATAGTTTGAGCCAAAAGAATACACAATATATATCCTAATTATCCACAAAAATAATAGCAATAATAATATGAGGAACCACACTCACAAACTTGATTATATAATCATCATGAACCATTTATTACATATATAAATATAGATACACTCTCATTACAATATATATATAAATCTATATATGTAACATGAACACATCCACAACAAAAAGGACACTCCTATGACCTCCAAATGGACACAAAATGGACACAAATGGAGATACAACCATGGGGGTCATTCCTATGGGTTCAAAATAGACCTATATGCATGAGGAAATGAAAAGAAGAAGGGATTTATACCTCCCGGTAGATCGAATCGAAGAAAAACCTTCCCGGAGCGACACCGACACGTAGAGATTCCAAAAGGACACGAACGAGCTCCGAATCCTCCCAAACTTGGGTAGCTTCCTCCTTGGCTAGAATGGAAAAGAAAAGAAGAAGATTTGGTGGTGAAATGGAAGGATTTGGTGGAGAAATTGCTAGGGATTGCTCTCTAGAAATTTGGGGAAGAACAAGAGAGAGAAAAATAGATGGATAATGACAAATGGGAGGCTCAACCCTATCCTTATTGTGGCTGGCCATAAAGGTGGTTTTGTCCTATTATGAAAAGTCCAAAAGCCCCTACTAACCTATTCTATGAGTATTAGGAAAGGGCTAATTGGTTGGGAGTAAATTAGTCATTCTAAAGTCTCTAATCACACTAACCTTATCCATAATAATTAGTCTAATCTCTAACTAAAATATTTCTATCATGTGGACTAAAATTAATATCATGTGGGCCATGCCTAACTAGTATGTGGGTCCCACTAGAATCAACACTACCCCCGGGTCCCCGTTTCAAGTCGGATTGAGCTGAAATTCGAACCCAACTCAAATAATCCCAAAACAATTTCATAAATAATAAAATAAATTTCAAAAATATTTCAAAAATACAAAATAACAAAAATACCCCTGTTCCTCAAAACTGAGGGTGACAAATTCCTCGAAATTAAAACCAAACAATAGTAAAATGTCAAAATCACAAGTCATAATTTTAAATAGTTTAAAAATGATTAAAAATCACCAAAAATTATAATGTAAAGTAATTATCAATAAATAATAATTATAATTACAAAATTTCAAAATTACCCTCATCTGGAAAACTTGATGTTACATTTACCACAGATCCTAAGGAAGCTACGACAATCCATCGATGGTCTTTCAGATTCTATTACAATCATACTACCAAGATAATCGATCGTCGAACATTTGACGGTTTACTTCTACGTTGTCTCACGGGAGACGAAGCAAAACAAATATTTTGTGAAGCTTATAATGGTGTTTGTGGTGCACATCAGCCCGGTCCTAAACTACAGGATCGCATTCGACATATGGGCTATTACTGGCCCTCTATGGTATCAGATGCAATCGAGTATGCATGAAAATGTCGAGCATGTTAAATCCATGCAGGCTTCATCCACCAACCATAAGAATTCTTTCACCCAACTGCAGTATCATGGCCCTTTGAAGCTTGGGGCATGGATGTTATTGGTCCTATCAACCCACCGTTATCTAGAGGACATCAGTTTATACTGGCTATAACTGATTACTTCTCAAAGTGGGCGGAAGCTGTACCTCTAACTGAAGTTTAGTATGGTTAATTTTATCAAGCATCATGTGATCTATCGATTCGGAGTTCCACGACGAATCATTCATGATAATGTACCTTAATTTGTCAGTCTGATGTTTACTCGATTCTGTGACGATAATTGAATCAACAATGTTGCTTCTACAGCCTACAATCATGCGGCTAACGGTTTGGCAGAAGCATTCAATAAAACAATCATCAAGCTTCTCAAGAAATTTACTTTTACTAATAAAAGAAAATGGAGCAAAAAGCTTGAAGAATGTCTATGAACTTATCGTACTACTGTACGTACTCTGATCGGTTGTACACCTTTTTCCTTGGTGTATGGATGCGAAGCCATTCTTCCATTGCACTACAAAAATTTGTCAGATTAGCGACGTTCTAAAACGTCGCTAATCTCGTCTAAACGTCGCTAAACTAGATTAGCGATATTTTCAACGACGTTTAGGAAACGACGTAAAAAAATGTGTTGCTAATCGAGAAAACGTTGCAAAGCGTCGCTATGGCGACGTTAGTTAGCGACGCTATTAACGTCGCTAACTAGCGACGTTTTCAGCGACGTTTTCTTTTGGCCGCTGATTAGCGACACATTAGCGATATTTTTGCGACGATGTTGTAGCATCATAATGTTTGCCACATCAACAATTTAGCGACGATTTTAGCGACTATTTTATTCGTCGCTAAAAGTTAGCGACGACTATAAACGTCGCTAAAAACGTCGCTAAATAAAAAAATTAAAAAAAAGAATGCAGAATGCAAATGTATAATCCAAAATACAGAAGCCAATCCAATCCAAAATACAGAATCTAATCCCTGGGTTCGCCGACGGTGGAACACTCAACACCGGTACGCACAATACAATCCAGAATAGACCAAAAATAATTGGTCGTCTTCTCAAGCCTCTCGAAACATCACAATATGCATCACACATCACACAAACAAATATACATCACAATATGCATCATACATCACACAAACCAATATACTTCACACACCAAAAAACAAATATCCATCACAATATCCAAAGGAGATATATCTATCAAAATTAATATCCATCATAATATCCAGAGGAGATATATCCTTCAAAACAAATCCAGTCAATATATGTATCTTCTGTCGTCTATGCTGGGGCAGATAGAACTCCCTCAGCCAGCGCGCATAAGTAGGATCCGCGGCAGCCAGATCAATATCCAGAGGAGATGGATGACTGGAACTCCCGGTGGAACTGTCCTGTGGTGCCACCTCCTCTTTCACAGCTCCCTCGGCTTTAGGAATTACTTCGGAGTAGCTCTCTCGGTGGAACTGTCCTCTGGTGCCACCTCCTCTTTCACAGCTATATGTGCCTCCCTCAAGCGAGATCCTCGGATCTTAGGTGCCATCTGTGATAACGGGTGCCATCTCGTTTGAGTACATTTTCGAAAGCAGATAAAATACAAAAAATTCAATTTTTTGCCAAGTGTGAGAACGGATGGCTCAGAACATAACACAAAATTCATTCTAGCATACATTAGTTTGAATTATCTATGTTCTGTATATATGGTGTAGTATATGTTCTTATCATATCTAGTATCTGAAGAATGTAACAAAATCGAGATGAACCCACATAATGTAATACTAAGACATCATCTACTACTATATAAGATATAGTAATAGGTTGTCATATCTTCATTGTCGAGGGATGAGGGTCGAAGGACAGTCAATCTACGGCTATATAGTTTCTGCCTCACCAGTCAAATGGCTGCAGGGACTATGTCCTGATCACCATGTCGTACCGTAGATAAATACAAATAGAGCTGGAGCTGGAGCCAAAATACAGAATCCAAAATACAAAATACAGAATTCAATCCCTGGGTTCACCGAAAATACAAAAATAAAGATTGACACACAGTACTAATTCATATGTTTTTAAGTGTGAGAACGGATGGCTCGGAACACAACCCAAAATTCGTTCTAGCATACATTAGTGTGAATCATCTATGTTCTGTACATATGGTGTAGTATATATTCTTATCGAACTAGTATCTGAAGGATATAACAGAATCAAGATGAACCCACATAATGTAATACTAAGACATTATCTACTACTAAAAGATATAGTGATAGGTTGTCGTATCATCATTGACGAGGGATGAGGGTCGAAGGACAGTCAACTTCATCTACGGGTACATAGTTACATGAGCTAGTCGTCGCGAAACGTCGCTATGACGTCGTTAATAGCGACTAATTTAGCGACGTTAGTATGAACGTCGCTAAATTCTAATTACAGTTGATATCACCAATTCATTTTCCCCTATTTTACTCTCTCACTCTCTCTCCTCCCCCCTCCGGCGCTCTCACTCTCTCCGGCACTCTCACTCTTATCGAATCTAGTATCTGAAGGATATAACATAATCAAGTGTGAGAACGGATGGCTCAGAACACAACCCAAAATTCATTCTAGCATACATTAGTGTGAATTATCTATATTCTGTACATATGGTGTAGTATATGTTCTTATCGTATCTAGTATCTGAAGAATGTAACAGAATCAAGATGAACCCACATAATGTAATACTAAGACATCATCTACTATAATAACATAATCAAGATAGGTTGTCGTATTATTATTGCCAAAGGAGGGAGGTTAATTGGAGGAAGTTACTGCAGAAAGTGAAGACCGACATGAACTGACGCACGAAAATGAGGAGCTCTAAGCTGGAACAAGTAAAGTTGTGCTTTAGAAAAAAAACTCTTATAAACTCTTTATTCACAAAGTAAGCTATAATTAAAGAATACAGAACAAGTATCGAGTTCGTAACTCAAGTATAGATCTTACAAGAGTTATAAACTCGATACTTGTTCTGTATTCATTATATCATGCTTTGTGAACAAAGAACTTAGAAGAGTAGAACATCCAAAACACAACTTTACTTGTTACAGCTTTGATCTCCTCCTTTTCGTGCATCAGTTCATGTCAGTCTGCACTTTTTGTAGTAACGACCATAAGTTTTATGTTCTTCAACGATATATTTCACATGCTTAATTGCCAAGTATGGGGACGAATGGCTCAGAACACAACCCAAAATTCATTCTAGCATACATTAGTGTGAATCGTCTATGTTCTGTATATATGGTGTAGTATATGTTCTTATCGTATCTAGTATATGAAGAATGTAACAGAATCAAGATGAACTCACATAATGTAATACTAAGACATTATCTACTACTATATAAGATATAGTGATAGGTTGTCATATCATTATTGCCGAGGGATGAGGGTCGAGGGACAGTCAACTTTATCTACGGCTACATAGTTTCTGCCTCGCCAGTCGAATGGTTGCAGGGACTATGTCCCGATCACCATGTCGTAGTCCAATACAATCCAGAGATTGACACAGTACTAATTCATATATGTAGTCCAATACAAATAGTCTAATACAAATACAACCCAATACAAATAGTCTAATACAAATAAGTACTAACAGCTAATGAGAACCACGCAGCTCACGTAAATGCTCAGTGATACGATCACGCAACCACCTCGAATAAGTGGGATCGACGGTGGCAGGAGAGATGTAGTCCATTGCAAGTGCTGGATGAATAGAACTTCCGGTCTCACTAGCTACCGGTGCCACTTTCTCCTTAACACTAGAAGGAGCCACCTCAACATTCAGTATTTTCCTCAAATGATGTGCCGCTCCTCGAATCATGGGTGCCATTTGGTAAGATCGATATTCACAAATAATATAATTATAACATAAGCAAGCTAACTAAAGGAACTATCATCTCGTTTGAGTACATTTTCGAAAGTAGATAAAATACATAAAATTTGATTTTTTGCCAAGTGTGAGAACGGATAGCGTAAAACACAACCCAAAATTTATTCTAGCATACATTAGTGTGAATCATCTATGTTCTGTACATATGGTGTAGTATATGTTCTTATCGTATCTAGTATCTGAAGAATGTAACAGAATCTAGATGAACCCACATAATGTAATACTAAGACATCATCTACTACTATATAAGATATAGTGATAGGTTGTCATATCATCATTGCCGAGGGATGAGGGTCGGAGGACAGTCAACTTTATCTACGACTACATAGTTTCTGTCTTGCCAGTCGAATGGCTGCAGGGATTATATGTCCGGATCACCATGTTACCAATTAACCAACCAACAAAACTACTTGTTACAAATATCGGCACTATCGGTGCTTTCGAATCAGAGAATCAGATTTTTCGGTATCAGAAAAAAAATAATTATTACTAAATTATCAGATTTTTCGGCACTATAGGTGCCCCTGACCAAGCCCCCCTACACCACCCCTAACCCTAACCCGAACCCAAACCCTAACCCTAACCCTCCTATCCCCACAGCCACCCCCTCCTCACCCCCACCCCTAACCCGAACCCTAACCCTCCCCTCCCCCCTACTCCCCTCCCCCAGCAGTCCCCACCCCCACTGCTCCCCTCCCCCAGCCACCCCCACCCCCCTGCTCCCCTCCCCCAGCTGTCCCTACCCCCATGCTCCCCTACCCCAGCCGCCCTCACCCTTCCGCCGCTCTCCCACATACATACCCACCCCTAACCCGAACCCTAACCCTAGCTCGATTGCCTCCTCCAGTCGCCCTCACCCCCTGCCCCACCCCCTCAGCCACCTTCCACTCACCCTCCAACAACCCGCATCCCCCTGCCCCTCCCTCCGAGCCACCCACACCCCCAACAACCAACAACCAAAATAGAGAGGGAGAAAGATAGAGAGAGAGAGGAGGAGAGTCACGTACCATAAAAGGAGGAGAGTCGCCGAAGAGAGTGAGAGTCACCGGAGAGAGTGAGAGCGCCGGAGAGAGTAAGAGTCGCCGGAGAGAGTGAGAGCGCCGGAGAGAGTGAGAGCGCCGGAGGGGGAAGGAGAGAGAGTGAGAGAGTAAAATGGGAGAAATGAATCGTTGGGGAAAATATAATTAGAATTTAGCGACGTTCATACTAACATCGCTAAATTAGTCGCTATTAGCGACATTATAGCGACGTTTCACGACGACTAGATCATGTAATTAATATACGTCGTGTCACGTCGCTTTTTTCGTCGCTAGTAGCGACTATTAGCGACGTTTAATTAAAACGTCGCTAATATGCATAATTTAGTGACATTATTCGAATGTCGCTAAATTTATGTCGCCAATTGAGCAGATGTCCTAAGATCGAATACTCCTTCGATGATGACGATATCATGAGCATATTCGATTGTTTAGTCAAGAGCAACAAGCTTCAACTTTCTGAAGCTAAACGCCCGGATGAAATAGGTAAAACTGACAACCCTAAATACTTTACGTATCACAGGTTTTTGGGACATCCAACCAAGCTATGTTATGTCCTCAAAGGGAAGATTCAAGAGCTCATCAATGCTTAAGCAATTACTCTCGAACAGGATGAGAAGACTGTAACTGCAAATGTCGACTCCGTGCTATTTGGTGATTTTCCTATCCAGGAGGTTCAGAGTGGAGTCATCCCTATTCCAAAAGCTACTTTAGAGATCGTCAACCTTCCTCCTGCCAAAAACGATGACCTCGTACCTCTCTTCACTAACAAGGGAGAAATCATGTAGATTCATCCTGACTTAGTTGCTGATTTTGAGCCAAAAGCACTAGCTCAATCTGTCAAATCAAAGAAAGCAACCAAATACAAGTCGTGCCACATGACATCTCTTGGTGGTCAACCTCTACCATTGTAAGATACATTTATCCTTGCAAGGGCTTCATCTTCTTCTTCTACTTCAACACTGTCAAAGTCAGATATTGATTATCAACCAGAATTCCACCGATACAGTCAACAGTCCCGTGAATTAATGACAAAAATAGGATATGACTTGGAAAAAGCTTCTAGTTTGAATGACAGAAAAGGAACTCCGATGCCTCTTTCTCTACATCTTCAAAACAACTAATCTCGGGTCAGTTTGGGATTCTGGACGAATCTTTCATCTTTTCCAAAGAAGAAATCGTCCAAAAGCAAGGCCCGAATGAAAACTTACAATTGGTTTCTTTCTCACCGGTGCCAGAAGAAGAAGTCTTGACCAGTACTAGATCTAGAAGACCGTACCTTAGAAATTATCCAGAAGAAGAAGGTGTTGTTGCTCCTCTTTCTGTTTTCGATGCCCTTCCTTCATCTCCTCTTCTTGATACAAATGTGCCGTCGGCATCATCATCACCATAAGAACCGGTGCTTCCAAAGTCAACAACAATGGACAAAGGAAAACAACCTAACCATTTTGATAGGAGCTTGAAGACAACAACATTGCAAGGTCTTAAGAAACCACACAACTTTGACATATTGGCTCAACTGTCCAATACTCCAACAAGGTTATCGATCTTTGAATTGCTGCGTCTCCCAAAAGAAACTAAAGAGACATTAAGTGAAGCGTTGATATAGGAAGAAACTTGTCTAGCACATCTGAAGCAGTCAGATGAAAAATCGGTGGCGTGTTCCCATTGACATAGTCTAATGGAAGTGATTCCTAATATCACTTTCACTCAAGAAGACATGCTATTGGAGGATAATCGATATGATCGTCCCCTCTATTTTACAGGATATATTGATACAATGAAGGTCAGTGATTGATCATGGGTCTGCATTCAGTATCATGCCGAATACCCTACTAGACGCATTGAAGATCCCAGTTCGTAGTCTTTCTACTACGGTGACAACCATTTTAGGATTCAATTCAGGAAAAAGTGAACCATTGGAGAAGATTCGCTTGAAAGTTCAAATCGGCAATCTTCATACCAAAGTCACTTTTTATGTGATTGATGATCAAGGATCCTACAACTCATTGCTTGGAAGATCTTGGTTGTATGAGAACAACATAGTCCCTTCTGCCCTCCATCAATGCATCAAATATGTTGATGACAAAGAAGAAGTAAAGAAAGAAGTTGTTAATCTCAATCCCTTTCAGGGTGTGGAAGTTTATTTCCCATATGCCAGGATGTACAAAGAAGAGTACATGAAGGTAGTATTGGCTATGGATAAAGAAGAAGATCAAAGGGAAAACCCCGATGATGTTTTAGTGATTCCAGTCAAAGGACGTACCTCTTGTCCTTCATCTTCTCAACCACTGATTATTCATCTTTCTACTTCTACTAAACCTTCTACTATTGAAAAGAAGGATTAGCTATTGTGGGTGGGGTAGGTATCGTTCTTGTATCGCCAGAATGATTAGCTATTCAAAGGGTATATTCCTTAGACAAACCATGCTCTAACAATGTTGCTGAATACAATGCTCTACTCATCGGCCTTTAATTAGCCAAACAACTGGATATAGAATATCTAGAAGTGTATGGTGGCTCTAAACTGATCGTAAATCATGTTAGAGGAACATATGAAGTTCGACATCAAGATCTTATTCCATATCATGAGGTAGCAATCAAGTTCGCTACATCGTTTAAAGGCTTCTTCATTGAACATGTACGTAGATTATGTAATACAAAAGCTCATGCACTTGCTAATCTTGCGGCAGTATTAGCCATTCCAGTCAGAAGACAACAAATGATTGTCTCACTAATAGAGAATTGTTCTATATCGAGAATAACTTAAATATTGAGTTTATCAATTCAATTGAAATCAACACCATTAGTGAAGACTGCAGGGCTCCTCTCATTGATTTTGTGGTACATGATATTTTACTACAGACCCTAAGGAAGCAACGACAATCCATCGATGGTCGTTCAGATTTTATTACAATCATACTACCAAGACACTCTATCGTCGAACATTTGACGGTTTACTTCTACGTTGTCTCACGTGCGACGAAGCAAAACAAATACTTTATGAAGCTCATAATGGTATTTGTGGTGCACATCAGCCCGGTCCTAAACTACAGGATCGTATTCGACGTATGGGCTATTACTGGCCCTCGATGGTATCAGATGCAATCGAATATGCATGAAAATGCCGAGCATGTTAAATCTATGCAGACTTCATCCACCAACCATCAGAATTTCTTCACCCAACTGCAGCATCATGGCCCTTTGAAGCTTGGGGCATGGATGTCATTGGTCCTATCAACCCACTGTCATCTAGAGGACATCAGTTTATACTGGCTATAACTGATTACTTCTCACAGTGGGCAGAAGTTATACCTATAACCGAAGTTTAGTGTGGTTATTTTCATCAAGCATCATGTGATCTATCGATTCAGAGTTCCACGACGAATCATTCATAATAATGGACCTTAATTTATTAGTCAGAAGTTTACTCGATTCTGTGACGATAATTGAATCAGCAATGTTACTTCTACAGCCTATAATCCTGCGGCTAACAGTTTGGCAGAAGCATTCAATAAAATAATCATCAAGCTTATCAAAAAATTTATTTCTACTAATAAAAGAAAATAGAGCAAAAAGCTTGAAGAATGCCTTTGGGCTTATCGCACTACCGTACGTACTCCAATCGGTTGTACACCTTTCTTCGTGGTGTATGGATGCGAAGCCATTCTTCCATTAGAGATTCAGATCCTATCATTGAGAATAGCCCTTGTCAATGAACCCACAACAGAAAATAATGATCATCTTCGACTTCAGGAGCTTGAAGCGCTTGACGAGAAACAGCTGCTAGCTCAACAACACATCGAGCTATGTCATGCCCGTATCTCAAAAGCCTTCCACCGTAAAGTCAAAATACGAGCATTTCAGAAAGAAGAACTAGTCCTTACTGTCAGACGTCCTATGACTATAACATATATGAACAAGGGCAAGTTTGAGCCAAAATAGGAAGGTCCTTACGTTGTAAGCAAAGTTTTCTCTAATGGAGGTTATCAATTGTCAGAGATGGATGGCCGAATTACCAAGATGCCAATTAATGGCAAATTCTTGAAGAAATACCATGTTTAAAAATAATATATATATGTGTATTATATTTTCTAATGCATATTGTATATATTTCAAATCCTTGAATCTCCAGCAGAATTTATTTCAGATTATTTCTCACATTATCATGAACCTCATCTTTTGGAGCCTATGTGTTTTAAAAGGTATCCTATTTTTGAACCCCAACTGATTTAAAGATAGTCAATAGATACATGGATTCATGTCCACATTACCTATGAATTCTACTATCTATATTAGCGACCTATCATGTCCACATTACCTTTGATAAAGTCGTCTTTGAAATAACAATATCTCAAAATTATATTATGTCATGTCCATATTACCTCTGAACAAATATAATGAGCATTGTCATTTTCTAAGAAGTTATGTCATGTCTGTACCTCTGAACATACTTCCTATCTATTACTTATACTTATGTAACAAGTAATGGAATCACAAAAATATCATTTTATTGTTGACACAAAGTCACAGTCAACCAAATATTGATAACATTGACTAAATAATACTTGTAATAATTCAATACGACACACGACGACTACATCCAGCTCAAGCCAGACGACAGCTTAGTTTTGCAAATGCAGTCATTTTTTTGAAGTCTGTACTTTTATATTTTATTGAGTCTAGAATGTTGTAAGCTGAGTTGTGCTGAGCTCTTGAGACTAAACCTATAACCTATCCAAAATCCATAAAGCTCCACATCCAAAATAAGCCCATTGGACCCTTAGACCCATTCTGTGCTCTGGAGACAGAGTTCGGGCCGAACTCTGCCTCCACACAGAGTTCGGGCCGAACTCTGTCCCCTAGAAATCAGTACCATAATTTTTAGGGTTGGCTGGTTGCTAGTTGGCCAATGGCCAAATTTTTGAAAAATCCTAGCAGAATTCTGGCCGAATTCTGCCTGATAAAACCCTATAAATAGGCCAAGAATTCTCTCATTTTCAATCATCCAATCTTCTCTTCTCTTCTCTCTTATGCTCAATATAAGCCATACCCTTCTTCATCTACTAGCCACAAGCTTCCTAAGTCTTGAGTGCTCAGCATCTCTCAGTTAGGAGTCTTGTGCAAGAGTTCAAGAAGTCGCTTGAAAAATTCCAAGCATCGTCACTGCGATCCTTTGTAAGAAGTTGACGTGCTCTTCTGAAGAAAAGGCACGGGGTGTAACTACTATTTCACAAATAGTAGATTTAATCCTGAGCTAGAGTTCTCAGGCCTGGACTAGTCCTCCACGAGGGAAACCAGGTTAAAATCGGCTGTGTTTGTGTATGCTTTCTTGCTTCTCATTTATTTCCGCATTTACTCTGATTAATTTTTGATTGTGAAAGAGTTTATTTTTTAATTGGATATTATCGCTATAAACTCTATTCACCCCCTTCTAGAGTTGCCATCTGTTCTTTAATTGGTATCAGAGCTCTGTTCTCTTTACAAGGACTTACATCCTAGAGCTGATCCATGGCAACCACACAATTCTTGATTTCCAATCACGGTAAAGGACAGTCCACTCATAGGCCTCCCCTATTTGATGGAACTAACTACACGTATTGGAAAACAAGGATGAGCTTTTATCTCAAGTCGCTAGACTTTGACCTGTGGACTATCGTCACTGACGGTTACAAAAAGCCCGCCAGGATAGTTGTCAATGGTGATCTTGTTGAAAAATCACATGACAAATATTCTGACGAGAAGAAGAAACAGGCAAGTCTAGACGCGAGAGCTATTAATGCTTTATTCTGTGCTATAGACAGGAATGAGTTCAACAGGGTATCTACATGCACCACATCTCACGAAGTATGGAGACTTCTAGAAGTGACGTATGAAGGAACCACCCAAGTCAAGGAATTAAAGATAAGCCGTCTCACTCAAGAATACGAGGCTTTCAAGTCAAGGAATTAAAGATAAGCCGTCTCACTCAAGAATACGAGGCTTTCAAGATGAAGCCCAATGAGACGATCACACAAATGTTCGCAAGATTCCTCGATATCATCAACCCCCTGTCCTCGCTCGGCAAGCAATATTCAAACCACGAGAAGATTTACAAGCTACTTAGGGGGCTACCAAAAATTTGGAACCCTAAGGTGACAGCCATCATAGAAGGAAATGATCTCACAACCATGTCCATGGAGACCTTGATAGAAAAGCTAATGACTCATGAGCTTGACCTCAAGGACTTCGAAGAGCCTGCTCCTAAGGCTAAGGAGATCGCACTCAAGGCTCACCGACGGAGGGCGGAACCCGAAGAGACGGATAATGATGACTCAGAAGATGATCAAGCCCTTATGGTCCGCAACTTCAAGAAATTCCTTCGCTTCAATCGAAGAAAGAAGGAACCACAAGAAGATGGCGAAGAAGAGCCAACCTGCTACGGCTGCAAGAATACTGGACATGTCCGAAAAGATTGTCCATTCTTGAAGAAGAGCAACCGCTATGAGAAGCCATACAAGAAGAATTCCTCAAAGAAATATGCCAACACAAGCATTTGGCATGAAAGTGAAGCTAGTGACTCCGAGGAAGAAAAGGACTCTCCTCAAGATACGGCTAATGTGTACCTAATGGCGACGTCCGACAAGGTATCAAACGAAACTCTTGACGATTTTACTTTTGATGAACTTGGCGATGCTTTCACCGATTTACTTAGTGGTCACAAAAAAGTCATTGGTAAATATAAACATGCCAAGGACAAAATCAAAAGTCATGAAGTCGAAATACAAAGACTTTCTTTATTACTTGATAACATTAGAGACACTTCACCCACGGATGTCACTGATGAGGTATCTAAGCTTAAAATAAGCTTACATGATGCCGAAGTACGCATTGAACAACAAACACAAGAAATCACAATACTCAACACGGAGCTTGCAGAAGAAAAGAGTAGACACGAGATTTCTATCACTAAGATGCATGGTTTGAATGCTAAGATTACTGAACTGCAAGCTGTCTCTAAGAAACTAGAGACTAAACTGGGTAAACAGGTTGCTCAACCTCAAACCCAATCTTATGAGACACACACAAAGCATGACACTACTCAACCACGTCATCCACCTGCAACACGGAATTATGTATACATATACACACACTTTTATAAAGCACACAAACCACATGCACCTAAGAATAACTCTCATATGTTACACAATCATCATGCTACATTTAGATACAATCATCACAATGTTGCACAAAGACACAATCAACATCATTCTACATATAGAAATCATCACCATGCCATACCATATAGACAATATCATCATATCACTCCATATCACTCTATATATAGTCATCACCACCATGCTAATTCTACATATCATCATACTTTTCCTCATCATTCTTATAGACATCATCAGCATGCTCCTAATATAAATAGGAATGCTACATGTACTTATTATGGTTTACATGGACACATTTCACCACAATGTAGAATTAGAAGATTAGTAGATAGAAAGATATATGCATGGTTTCCAAAAACTAACTCTTCAGGACCCTCAAGAACTTGGGTGCCAAAGGTCACATCTACTCTTGATGTAGGTGGACCTTCCCTCCTCAACTAAGAATAAGTGGATTCTCGATAGTGGATGCTCGCGGCATATGACGGGAGACGCAAATCTTTTCACATCACTATCGATGAAGAGAGAAGGATATGTATCCTTCGACAATAACCTAAAAGGTTATATTATAGGTAATGGTATTATTGGTCATCCTCCCTCTCCCGTAATAAAGGATGTCTGCCTAGTGACCGCGTTAAGCATAACCTGCTCAGCATTAGTCATCTTGCTGACCACGGATATGACATTAACTTTGGACAAAATAAATATTTTATTTATGATAGGTCAACAGGAGATATCGCTTTTGAAGGGATAAGAGAGGATAACATTTATATTTTCTATTTGTCAAGAGATACTAACAATGCAGGTAGATGCCTATATGCTCATAAAGATGAACGATTACTATGGTACCAGCGTCTTGGTTATGCCAACATGGATACTATATCCAGGCTATCGACTAAGAAGCTAGTTAGAGGCTTGCCCGATATCACATTCAAAAAGGACACGATATGTGCCGAATGTGAATTGAATAAGGCAACTAAGTCTTCATTTCATTCTATAAACTCTGTAAGTACTTCTAGACCTTTGCAACTTCTCCATATGGATTTATTTGGCCCCAGTAGAGTAGCCAGTCTTAGTGGAAAACTCTATGCCTTTGTTATTGTTGATGACTTTTCAAGATTTACTTGGGTTTTCTTTCTTACTCATAAAAGTGATGTTATTTCTGTTTTCAAGATTTTTGTTAAAAAAGTTCAAAACGAAAAAGGCTATATGATTACTCGAATCCGAAGTGATCATAGAGGCGAGTTCAAAAATTCTGATTTTGAAAAGTTTTGTGATTCTAATGGTTTTAATCATGAGTTTTCTTGTCCAAGAACTCCTCAACAAAATGGTGTTGTGGAACGGAAGAATAGGACTCTTGGTGATATGGCCAGAGTCATGTTGAACAAGTTTTTACTTTCGAAATACTTTTGGGCTGAAGCTGTGAGTACAGTATGTCTTATTTTAAATAGAGTGCTTATTCGTCCTATTACGAAGAAGACACCCTATGAGCTTTGGTTTGGGAGAACCCCAAATATTTCTTACTTTAGAGTTTTTGGCTGTAGATGTTTTATCCTTAACACCAAAGACAACTTAGGCAAATTTGATGCCAAAACTGACGATGGTATTTTCCTTGGCTATGCTGCCAAGAGTAAGGGATATAGAGTTTTTAACAAACGCTCATTAATTATGAAAGAGTTTACAAATGTGACTTTTGATGAAGATAACAGTGCAATAGCTACTCTTGATGATGATGTTGAGCCATCAACGTCTACTCCAATGAATACCACAACCGAAACAAATTCTCTGGAGAGCTTGCCAAAGAAATTCTCTTTCAAGCCATCACATCCAGAAAATTTGGTAATCGGCGAGGTTTCACATGGAGTAACTACTAGATCATCATTAAGAGACTCTATTGCTAGCACTGCCTTTATTTCACAAATTGAGCCAAAAAATATTTTAGAAGCTTTCAATGATGAATTTTGGATTTCTGCAATGCAAGAGGAACTCAACCAATTCGAGAGGAGCCAAGTATGGGAACTCATTCCTAGACCGGCTAATCACTCGATTATTGGTACCAAATGGGTTTTTAGAAACAAAGTGAATAAATATGGTTCAGTCACACGCAACAAAGCTCGTCTAGTAGCCCAAGGATACAACCAAGAGGAAGGTATCGACTACGATGAGACGTATGCTCCTGTTGCTAGATTGGAATCCATTCGGATGCTTTGTGCATTTGTAAATTTTCAAAAATTCAAATTATTTCAAATAGATGTTAAAAGTGCTTTCTTGAATAGATTTATTAAGGAGGAATTTTATGTGAAACAACCTCCTGGCTTTGAAAATCACAAATTTCCCGACCACGTGTTCAAGCTAAAGAAAGCGCTATATGGTCTCAAACAAGCCCCTAGAGCCTGTTATGAACGGCTAAGCAATTTCTTGCTTGAGAAAGGTTTTTCAAAAGAGAAAATTGACACCACACTTTTCATAAAATCTTTTAAAGACACTATTCTTTTAGTACAAATATATGTAGATGATATTATATTTGGTTCCACTAATGAAACCCTTTGTCAAGATTTTGCCAAGTGTATGCAGACCGAGTTTGAGATGAGCATAATGGGAGAGCTCAACTACTTTCTTGGGCTGCAAGTCAAACAAATGTCAAATGGAACCTTCATCTGTTAGTCGAAGTATACAAAGGACATGCTGAAGAAATTCGACCTTGACAACGTCAAACCAATCAGCACTCCAATGGCTACTTCAACCAAACTCGAACCAGATGTTAGCGGCAAACCCGTAGATCAATGTAAGTATCGAGGTATGATAGGCAGTCTACTTTACCTTACTGCTAGTCGCCCTGATATTATGTTTAGTGTTTGCCTGTGTGCTAGATATCAAGCAAATCCTAAGGAATCATACATGACCGCGGTTAAGCGTATCTTTCGATACCTTAAGGGTATAGTTACAGTGGGCCTATGGTATCCCAAGTCAATATCATTTGACCTCATTGGTTACTCTGATGCTGACTTCGCCGGATGCAAGGTCGACCGTAAAAGTATGTGCGGTACATGTCATTTATTAGGAAAAGCTTTAGTCTCTTGGTTTAGCAAGAAGCAGAATTCTGTCGTACTATCCACAACAGAAGCTGAATACATCGTAGCTGGGCGTTGTTGTGCACAAATTCTGTGGATGAAGCAAACCCTTGAAGACTATAATTTATCTTTTATGCATATTCTAATTTTTTGTGACAACACTAGTGCTATAAATCTTACTAAGAATCCCATTTGTCAATCACGCACGAAGCACATTGAAATTCGTCACCACTTTTTGTGTGATCATCAGCAAAATAGCACGATTAACTTAGAATTTATTGACACAGATCATCAGTTAGAAGACTTCTTCACAAAACCATTATCCGAAGAGCGCTTCAATTTTCTTTGTCATGAACTTAGAATTTTAGATGAAGCATTGTAAATTAAAATAAACCTGCGTAAATATCGAGTATATCTTGATTCTATTATGATGAACTTGCTATGGGTACAAGTCGAAAGGGTCCTTCTGACAACAAGGCGTAAAAGCCTAAGCGACACGGTGCACTAGTCCTCAGGACACCGCTAGCAGGGATCCGGCCCCTGCAGCTAACCCATGGCAGCTTCAAAATATTGAATTATGATATAATTCCTTGTTTATTATATGGTTCATTTTTATTTATCACATGCTGAAATACTAATTTTTCAACTTCATATTGCTGCTTCAAACTCACTATCTGTTATTCTTTTATTTACCTATTGGGACTTTTCTGTTATTATACTCATGTCTTATATTGGTTTTATTTTACTTAACTAATATTTTTACTTTTTTGCCTGATTCCTGTTCTGTAACCAGGACCCAGAATTTGGGCCGAACTCTACTCCTACCAGAGTTCGGGCCGAATTCGGCCTGACTGTTCCAGAACCGGGAACAGTCCCAGCCGTTGATCTAAATTAAGATCCAATGGTCATGAATTGATCCGACCAAAAGAAACCCTCACCATATTTTTGGTTTCTCTTCCCTCTCCTTCCTCATTACCACCTTCTCCACTTCTCCAACTTAAGTCTCTCAAAACCCTAACCCTAATTTCTCTTTTCTAGAGCTCCATTCTTCCCCAAACTCAAGGAGAAGACTTATTTTTCAATTCTCTTTCATTGTTCATCACTAGTTTGAGGTATAATTTCTTACTTTTCTATATCTCAATTTCTTTCATTATCTATTGTATTATGGCTCCTCGTCTGTTCAACCGCGGAAAGAGACTTCGGACAGAGGGAGCATCCTCGTCGAATGCTCCTCTATGCGTTGAACCGCCCGTTGCACCACCCGTTGCACCGGCCATTGAACAACAAATCCATCCGTTGTTCAATCCTCCATGTCCCCATGATCCAAACACTTACGACGACCGAATTTTTGTATCATTAGACGCCTCAAATGATTGGTTTAGTGATTTTCGGACACGTCCAGTATTTGCGGGACACCCCATCAACTTTACTATATTCTCATAATATGATGCACTATTCCATGATCTTTGCCTTGATGAACTTGTTACCACAAATTCGGTCATTTATCGAAGTGTCATTCAAATGTTTTACTGCAACTTAACCCATGATGACACTCATATTTATTCACGAGTTGCGAGAATTGATATCTCATTTGATGATTTTGAATTGGCCGAATATCTTGAACTTTAAGAGCCAAATTCTTGGAAAAAGTTTGTTGAGGCTAGATCCTTTATCTTTCCCGAAGGAATTTCACTAGAAAGCTTCAAGGATGACCTGTGTGGCCCTAATACACGTCCTCGTAAGCTTTTGGTAAAATTCCTCAATCCCTATTTCTATGAGCTTCATCGGATCATTTTTAACACCATTCTACCCAAAGCGGGTTCTACCGATGAAGTTACTTATTTTGAGATCTCAGCATTGTACCATCTCCACTTCCATATTCCTTTTGACCTTCCATGCACAATAATGGATTGGATGATCAACAGTAGGAAGAAACTAAGATCTTTGGTTTATGCATTATACCTTCCTATGATCTTTCGTGCGTTTCATGTACCCCTTGATGAGTGTTCATTCTTACCTGCCCCTGCCTTCCTCTCTAAGGCAAGGAGGCTTCAGGCGGCCATTGGCTCACCAGTAGTGTCTGAGCATTCTGATGATGAGCCAGATGCCCCTCCTCTTGGATAGGATCCTCCTCCTCCTCCTGCCACCCTCGAGTCTCTTCAGGCCATGCTCCGAGATCGCTTTACTTTGGAGGACGATCGATGGACTCAGCTGGATTACCGGACTACTTTGTAGATGAGTGCTATCAGCAACTCGCTGCATGACATTCGGTATTCCATGTCTCGCCATCCTTCTATGCCCATTCCTATGGAGCGAGACCCCGATCGTGAGGGTTTTCGTATTGATGACCCTTGGGTTCGTCGCTACATGGATCCGGATACGGCATTTATGGACCCATGTCGCTCCTTTACTGATCTATCGGACGGCGTCGGGCCCTCTCATGCTCAATGATGGATATGGACTACTCTTGATGATGCTACTGAGGATCTTAGACTATGGTTTATGCATTTTGCTTTAGTTGCTTTTATGTACTTGATTTGTAGTAGACTTATTATGAGTTGTGACTTTTGAAACTTTGGTAGTTCTATTATCATTTTATCTGTCATTATGACTCTTGAGACATTTGGTCATTATCTTAGTTTATATGCAGTTTCCTCTCTTTGGGTATGTTTGCCAGTTATTATTTGTTTTCTCATATTGCTAAATGCCAAAAGGGGGAGATATGTGTATATTCTGTTTGGTTTATATATGCTTTTGGAAGAATATTCTTAATAGGACAACAAGAATCACAACATTGTTTACGGGGGAGCTATTCTTAAGCTCGGCACTAATTATGGGGGAGCTATACTAATTATGGGGGAGCTATACTTTTGTCACCTCATGTATCCAGGTATGAATATTGAATATACAATTATTATTTTGTCAATTATCAATATGGGGGAGATTGTTGACACAAAGTCATAGTCAACCAAATATTGATAATATTGACTAAATAATACTTGTAATAATTCAATACGACACACGACGACTACATCCAGCTCAAGCCAGACGGCAGCTCAGTTTTGCAAATGCAGTCTTTTTTGAAGTCTGTACTTTTATATTTTATTGAGTCTAGAATGTTGTAAGCTGAGTTGTGCTGAGCTCTTGAGACTAAACCCATAACCTATCCAAAATCCATAAAGCTCCACATCCAAAATAAGCCCATTGGACCCTTAGACCCATTCTGTGCTCTGGAGACAGAGTTCGGGCCGAACTCTGCCTCCACACAGAGTTCGGGCCGAACTCTGTCCCCTAGAAATCAGTACCCTAATTTTTAGGGTTGGCTGGTTGCTAGTTGTCCAACGGCCAAATTTTTGAAAAATCCTACCAAAATTTTGGCCGAATTCTGCCTGATAAAACCCTATAAATAGGCCAAGAATTATCTCATTTTCAATCATCCAATCTTCTCTTCTCTTCTCTCTTAAGCTCAATATAAGCCATACCC
This sequence comes from Iris pallida, assembly GCA_029216955.1. Taxonomy (NCBI): domain Eukaryota; kingdom Viridiplantae; phylum Streptophyta; class Magnoliopsida; order Asparagales; family Iridaceae; genus Iris; species Iris pallida. The sequence continues at coordinate 2,637,978 of JANAVB010018000.1, read as the reverse complement.
TGCTTCATCTACTAGCCACAAGCTTCCTAAGTCTCGAGTGCTCAACATCTCTCAGTTAGGAGTCTTATGCAAGAGTTCAAGAAATTGCTTGGAAAATTCCAAGCATCGCCACTGCGATCCTTTGTAAGAAGTTGACGTGCTCTTCTGAAGAAAAGGCACGGGATATAACTACTATTTTACAAATAGTGGATTTAATCCTGAGCTAGAGTTCTCAGGCCTGGACTAGTCCTCCACGAGGGAAACTAGGTTAAAATCGGCTGTGTTTGCGTATGCTTTCTTGCTTCTCATTTATTTCCGTATTTACTCTGCTTAATTTTTTATTGTAAAAGAGTTTATTTTTTAATTGGATATTATCGCTATAAACTCTATTCACCCCCCTCTAGAGTTGCCATCTATTCTTTATTTATTTCCGTGATGCATAAAATATTAAAAGTACACATCATGCAAGAGATAGCAAAAAGTTATTATGGGTGGCTTCATTTGGGGGGCTAAGTATAATCGATTATCAGTTTCTTCAGAGCGTCAGCTCTTTCTGTTCTGGAAACAAGTACTCTTTGCCTGGCAGAGCTCTTCCAAATTCTGGATCAAAAGATTGCAGGGAGATAGCCCGACGTTCAAGTTCTGCACCCTGAGTTTGAATAAATTCGTCTTGTTGCCTCCTTAGATCATCCAACTGGCTCGCGGTAACTTGACGCATTTCCAACACTTCCTCTTCACATTGTCGAGTTGCTTTGAGTATCTCCTGAATCCGGGAAATCTCGGTTTATAACTCCTGGAGGTGGGTTTGACACTCAGTCGCTTCCTTCTTATTTTCTGTGGCCTCAATCCTATAACGCTCAACGGAAGAGGTAATCTCGACAATGCTAGACTCTAGTTCTGCAGGACGTTATGAGAAATCCATCATAGAAGCTTTGAAGTCAGCTTGTCGTGCCGCAGACTCGCAAGCCATCGTTTCGCATTCATCATCTACTAGCCCTTAGATGTTTCCCCTTATCAGATCTTAATAAGATTTGATAGATCCTTCAAGCGTGTCCAAGATGTGCTCCAAGTAGCTAGCCCTATCCAGATAGCTACTTTTGTGGATGGCTTCAATGATAAAAGAGGAAGGGCCTCTTACTGATTCAAAAGGTTGGCCTTTTTCTAAGACTATCTGAACAAGAGTCTCCAGAGGAATGAAGAAAGCATTGGTGTAAGTTTCAATGACGATCTTGTTCATCGCTGATATACCAGGGGTAGCCACTTCTGTCTGAATCTCTCCTTCTGTAATAGCGGAAGGAATCACAGGCTATGCATCGAAAGATTTTAGCACTGGCATCATTGAAGAGCTTCCTTCTCCAGTTTGAATTCCCATGTCCAGAGGAGCCATGGTCGAGGTAAAACTAAGAGCAGTAGATGGAGCTACTACAATTGTCCCTACGAGATTTTCTGTAAATTAAGAAATACAATTATGATATATCATCGAAAGAACTAGAGTAAATAAAGATCAAAAATTTACCTGAGCTTGGTGGCACATATGGAGTTTCACAACGCTCCGTGTCTCGCACGGTGATGAGTCTCGCCATAGTATTTTCTGACACAGCTGCCTGACTACTTCCCGCTTCCAAGCCTTCCGACATGAAACGACTGCTTCCAGCACCAGATTCGGTCCGGCCTTCCAAGGATTTATTCTACGGCTTTTGGATTGGTTCAACAGAGGTCTGAATCTCCTTTGTAGCAATAATAAACTGATCGACTTTCTGAAGGCCCTCAGACTTTATTGCTTCTTCATTATCTGGGCTATCATTGCCCGTAATATCGATATCAGAGTCTTCGTTGCTTGGTAGCTCCTCAAAACTCTGATTAGAATCACTAGGGATTTGATCACCTCATCTTCAGCTGGGTGTTCTTCACCCTCAGCAGGGATTTGGTTATTACCAGTCACCACATTTTGACTCTTTGGAGTCGCAGTCTGATTATGCTCTTCAGCTCCATTAGACTCTGAAGCAGCATCAAGAGGGTCCTCTTCACAGCCTTGTAAAGCTTCTATCATTTCTTCATTTGTAGGAATAGGAACATCAGAAGCTTGAACTGCAGGGACAGTCGGAGTTTCTGTCACTACCACATTTCTAGTATGAGAGTATTTTGGTCATTTTTGAATTTTTGGGATTTATTTGGAATTATTGTGAATTATTGAGATCTATTAGAATTTATATGATTTTTGGTATAATTTAATTAGGGGCTATTCTAGACTTTGACTAGTGTTGACTTTGGAGCCTAACCTAGAAGCTAACCCTAGTTTTAGTGACTTGGGTAGATCATGTGACCCTAGCCTAACTTAATTGGTCTGTTAGAATTTATGTTAGAATAGAGAGGCTTTTAGTCATAAGCCATGACTTATGGTTTTGAAACCATTAATTAGCAACTTAAGCCCGTAGAGGCCCAAAGCCCAACCCATTAGCTAACCCTAACCCTAATTCTATGGCTGGCCACACCCATATAGGAATCTCCACCAATTTATACTCTCTTCCATTAGGTTAGCCTCCCTTTAGAAAGAGTTACAAAGTTGGAAAGAAAGGTTAGTTCTAAACTTCATAAAACCCTAGAAATTTTATTTTAATTCATTTTCTTCCCAAACCAATTGCATTAGGTTCTAATTAGCTTCCTCTTACTGTTCATGGAGGCTAATCCCAGTTGGAGAGCAATTTGGAGGAGTTAGCTAGCAAGAAGAACACCCCCCTTTTGAGCTTTTTGAGAAGATTGATACCAATAGGTAATCCCACCAAACCTCATTGTAGTGGCTGTTATTATTGCATGGAGACCTAGATCTAGGTGTCCCCTAGCTGACCCTAGAATTTCGTGGCATATTGTGTCCATTTCGTGTCCTAAATGGACACGTATCAGTCCCATAGGCTAAGTGTTTGTAGAAATGCCTCTTAGGAATTTATTTTGTTATTTTTCGAATCTTTTTAACAGCTTTGTAGATCTAGGGTTCCTCTCGAATTCTTGTGAAGACACATAGGTATTTTGAGTTGTGTCGTGTCCACACGAGGGACACGAACTCACTATTTTGGTACTGACACGTTCCCCTGCTGCTCGTGGCCTCGTGCTCGTTGCACAGGCCACGTGGCGAGCTAGGATTGGACGAGGGGGTGGGGGCAGTGACTGACACGAGGGCCCCCAAGCCTCGAGTCATCTCGTGTCGTGTCGGACACGTACGAGACTCTGCACTGGTCTTGACTGATGGTTCAGTCGGGTTTTAATAGGTTCGGATACAAGCTATTCAGTAGGACACGGGGACACGTGGGTGCAAGTCAGGGTAACATAGCCCTAGGTCTACCCTAGGCGCACCCCCTTGCACGAGCACGAGCCCTAACCCGTGTCGTGTCGTGTATACGACACGTGGGAACTCGTGCTATTCACTATGTGTTGTTTGTGTCTGAGAAGTGTTTGATTGTATATGGACACGTCTGTGTCATGTGTAGTGGACATGAATTGGACTCTAAGATACGTGCACAAGTGTGTTTACATTTACCAATTAATAAACCATGATATTAACTTGATTTCGAAGGCTAATTCCCATTTACCCTATTTTGGACTGAAACATAATATTTCAGCATTTTCCATATTTTGAAATTGAATTTTGGTTGATTAATTAACCTATTTAAATGTTATTAAATCACTGTTTAGATCCCTAATATAGTTCACCAATATATAATCTACATGTATGCCAATTTTGGGGTTGTTTGGTTGATTTTGGTTTCGAATTTAAGAGTATAACTATGGACTGAAACATGTGGACTGAAAATGTAGTTTAGATGAACTGTTTTCCTTTACTTGAAGTCTGAGATTTGTCAATGAGTTGAATGGTGTTTACATTGAATGGTTCTTCTTTATGATGTCTGAGTTTGTAATGACTGATGTGTATAACCCTGATGATGCATTTGAGGTGAAAATCTGAAATTGGTTCCCTTTCCTATTTGCTAACTGTCAACTTAATCTAAGAACACATCTATGTCACTCACATCTTGACACCCACACATCACTAGTTAACTGAACTTATTTTCAGGTTCTGAATTAGTTTCTTTCTTCATGTTGATTATACACAGTGTTTCACTGTCCAGTTTTGGACCTCACTGTCCTATGGACTGTTCACACACTTAGCCTATACACCACTCACTTGATCACACACACTTGCACCCTCACTTGCCATGTACACTGTGACACCTATACACTATGTACCACACACTTGACACCTAGTTCCTATCTCACTACCTCTCTATGTATCTATGTATATCTATATATGTAATACGTAAGTATATCTAATGCATAAAGTATATTATGTATATATGTAGGTATCCTATATATTATAATATGTGTGTGTACTATTAAATATGTATTATATATATGTATGTGTGGAATACATATAGGTAGCCTATATGTATATATATATATATATATATATATATATATATATATATATATATATATATATGTATTATGTGATTTCCATGTGCAGGCCTAGATGCAATATAGGTTGTGTGATGTTGGTTTTGACTTTATGTTGTATAGGTTGTATGGACTTGGTATACTAGCATAGGCTAGTTTAGCCTTGATTAGACTAATATAGACTTGTTAGGACTTAGAATGATTGTTAAACCTAGTTTAACATAACCTAGACTTATTTAGACCTAGAATAACTTGTTTGACCTAATTTAGACTTGTTAGACCTAGTTTGACCATAGTTGACCTAGTTTGACTTCTAGGGTTGACCAGAGTTGACCAAGACTTGACTTTGGCCTAGATTGACCTAGATTTATGTAGAATGCATTGTAGTTCATCTTATTACCATTTTGGACTTGCTGTGACTTGTGCTGTTCTGATTAGGAGCCAGACACCTCTCCTCGGACAGTACTTTTCATCCGGACACTTAGATAGCAGGCGAGTACATTCTCTGATTATTTTATATCTTGTTTAGGATTATATTTCCTGCTTTAGATTATCTTACTTAATGCTGACACGTTGGTAACACGGATTAGTACTATATGGATCCCTTCATGAGATGTTATCCCTCTCGAGAGCATCAGATACTCTTGTCTCGTGTGTTTCACTTACATCACGTATCTCATGCTTCTATTATCATGAATCCTTGGGAATCATCTAGTGACTCATGTACCCTCATGATCACCGAGCCTTCACGAATCAATTCATGAATCACCCTTATGGGCAATTTTGTATAATCATGAATCTTAACGTAGCTTGACTGGATCCTTGTATATTGATTGGGGATGGGGGAATATAAATGAACATGTGGATAATTCAAAGTAGTATAATCATGAATCAATTTCGTAGTGTAATCATGAATCAGTCCCTAGCCATTCATATATTTATCCTGTACTCTGAATCACTAGCACTGTCTCTCCTTTATATATCATAGATATTTACTTACAGTCTCTCTCTTACATTATGCTATTCTTCAGTTTCCTATATTTTATTCTCTAGCATGATTATATCTCCTTTTCTGCTATGACTTGTTGAGATGTATTGTGCTCGCTCCTGTCCTGACTGGACCTGTTGAAATATTACAGAGTATGAGGATGAGGCGTTATGCCCTACTTATTACGGTGCTACCCTAGATGAGTGCTTGGACCTGGACCAGCAGCAGGTCACACTAGCAGTGGATGACACTCCTCTAGACTAGGATGTTTCATTTACATTACTCTCTAGATGACTGTATATATTTGATACTTGGGATTTGGGATATGTACTTATCTTAGACACTTAGACTCTCTGTTTGTACTTGTGGATTCCTTTCTTTTCAGCAGTATCTATCTTTCTATCTTATCTTTCTGCCTTAGTTGTGATTGAATTTACATTCTGCTATGTCACCCCCATTCGGGGAGTATAAACTGCTTAGCAATATATTGTTAGATGTTGTGACCAAGGACAGCGTTCTATCGCCGATACTGCGGCGTAGGCTGGACGTACCCACGTCTCGTGCCCTTACTCTAGGGTGCGGGTCGTGACATGTTTTTAGTGGTGGCCCATTCAGGTCTAGATTTGAAATGCAGTGGTATTCGAACTAGAGTATCACTGCAGCCTGTAGTAGAATTAGGAAATTTTTGAAGGTACTCAATCACATTAGGAAAACTCTTTATCAGATTTCGTATAGCTAAATTTTGCTGCTTATTGTCTTCCTTTGAATTTAAACTGTCCGCCCTTGATATTTCGACTCATTCTCAGCCATTATTTCTTTTTGATCTGTCTCCAGGATGGTTGAGACGAGATCACATTGCCAAGGCCAGGGGGACGCCGATGAGAGGTCTGCCACCTCTCATACTCAGCAGCCAGCCCCTGGTACCGTAGCCCTAATCATGCCAGCTGGGGTAGGCATTTTAGCTGCTTTGGAGGAGCCCCTCCACCTGTGAGGCATGAGCCGAGTCCGGTGATTTTGGATGTGCTTCAGCAGCAGCAGCCACCTTCGGGGACAGTTGACGCCGTTCAGCTGCTTGCCTTCTTCCGGCAGTACATGGAGGGTCAGCAGACCCAGCAGCAGAGGCACACAGCAGAGCTCAGCCGAGGCATCGATCTGGTCGTGACTGCGGTAGAGAGTTGTAGCTCAGCCAGCGGTAGCCCCGCAGTTGTACCAGCCACGGGAGAAGGGCATCCAAGATTTTTAGAAGATGCACCCTAGGGACTTCCGAGGGACAAAGGGGATCTTGTATGCAGACGAGTAGATCGAGCACATGGAGGAGATATTCAGGTTGGCTGAGATCCCGATGAGGCTCCAGATTGAGACAGCGGCCAGCATGATGCAGGATCTGGCCCGTACGTGGTACCAGACCGACCCGAGGGTTGGTACTGCAGGACAGACTTCGGCAGCATTCAAGAAGCTGTTCAGGGAGAAGTTCTTCCCAGATGCAGCGCTGGGAGCCCTCGAGACTCAGTTCGAGGCCCTAGTCCAGGGGAGCCAGTCTGTGGAGGAGTATGCAGGAGAATTTTGTCGCCTGAGCAGATTTGTAGAGGGCTTGTCAGAGGCGACGAAGGCCCGGAGGTTCCAGAAGGGCTTGGTAAAGGAGGTCAAGTCCTACACCAAGAATGCCCACAGTGCTACCTTTGAGGAGATCCTAGTGGACGCGTTAGCTGCAGAGGATGATCTTGAGCTTAGGCTCAAGAGGGGGCGAGACTTCCAGGGAGGCAGCAGTAGCGAAGGACCGGCCAAGAAGCCACACTTTCAGCAGCACCACCAGCAGCACCACCAGCAGCAGAGGTTCCAGCCGCAGTAGTTTCAGCAGCCGAGGCATTAGCCAGTACCGCATCAGCAGCAGAGGGTGCAGCAGCAGGCACCGAGGCAGCAGGCCACCACCTGTGTTTATTGCAAGAAGCCAGGGCACGGGTAGAACGAGTGTAGGAAGAGGCTAGGTAGGTGCCTACTCCGTGGGGCAGTAGACCATCAGCTTAAGGAGTGCCCTATGTTCTCGGCACGTTCAGGACAGGGAGCATGAGCCAAGGCTCCAGCAGAACAGCAGCAGAAGGGACCGTTGTCGACTCAGCAGCAGCAATTTGTGCAGCACCAGCAGCAGGCCAGGGGAGGCCAGCAGGGGCGAGCTTTCGCCATGGCGGCTGAGGATGCAGAGGTGATAGGAGAGCTGATCACAGGTTCGGTTCTTCTCTACTCCAGTCAAGCTTTTATATTATTCGATTCTGGTACTTCGCACAATTTTATATCAGTATCATTTACGATTAGACACGGTATCGTAGCTGAATCGTTGCCTAGGACTTATAAGATCACGACCGGGAGTGGCATTATCCTCGTGAGTGATGTTTGTAAGGGTCGGAGTGTTGTTTTGGGAGGCCGTGAGTTGGAGGTGAGCCTACTCATAATGCCATTGCCGAACTACGATATAGTACTCGGTATGGATTGGTTGAGCAGGCACCATGCCAGCATTGATTGCAGAGGGGGTAGAGTTCTCTTCAGAGTGTCGGGGGAGCCAGAGTTCGAGTACTCCAGACGTCAGACGGAGCAGAGCAGCAAAGTTTTCTGCGGAGTCTCGGTTGAGGAGCAGATGATTCCACACCCCTTGATAGCAGAGTATATGGATGTTTTCCAGAGGAGATGCCTGGATTGCCACCAGACAGAGACATTGAGTTCTCGATAGACTTGGTTCCAGGAGCGGAACCCATCTTTCAGCACGTCTATCGAGTGAACAACAGTGAGTTGGTGGAGCTAAAGAAGCAAGTGGATGAGCTGCAGGACAAGGGCTTCATCCGTTCGAGTTCGTCGCCATGGAGTGCACCAGTATTATTTGTGTCGAAGAAGGATAGGTCAGTGCGGATGTGTATTGACTACAGGGCACTCAACAACCTGACAATCAAGAACAGATACCCACTGCCGCGGATCGATGATCTCTTTGATCAGTTGAGCGGAGCTCGGGTATTTTCCAAGATTGATCTGAGGTCAGGATATCACCAGGTGAAGATGAAGAGGGAGGATATTTCTAAGACCGCTTTCAGGACGCGGTACGGGCAGTTTGAGTTTTTGGTTATGCCGTTTGGGCTAACCAATACACCAGCAGTGTTTATGAACCTAATGAACAAGGTGTTCCACCAGTACTTGGACAAGTTCGTGGTGGTGTTCATTGACGACATCTTGGTATATTCCAAGACTGAGGAGGACCACGAGGAGCACTTGAGGATAGTGCTGGAGACTCTCATGAAGGAGCAGCTTTATGGGAAACTCTCCAAGTGTGAGTTCTTCTTGGATCGGGTTGACTTTTTGGGGCATGTGGTGACTGGAGATGGGATCTCAGTTGACCCCAAGAAGATCGTAGCAGTTGAGGCATGGGCAGGACCGACTTCAATGGCAGAGATCAGGAGCTTCCTGGGGCTGGCAGGATATTATAGGAGATTTGTGCAGGATTTCTCCCGGGTTGCAGAGCCGTTGACTCGGTTGACCCGGAAGGATGCTGAGTATGTTTGGTCAGAGGAGTGTCAGGCAGCTTTTGATGAGTTGAAGAAGCGGCTTACGACAGCTCCGATTCTGACATTGCCTTCAGGATCAGGGGGATTCACTATCTATAGTAACGCTTCAGGGAAGGGGCTGGGTTGTGTATTGTAGCAGCACGGGAAGGTGATTGCCTATGCTTCCAGGCAGTTACGTCCCCATGAGAAGAACTACCCTACCCATGACCTGGAGCTGGCAGCAGTGATTTTTGCTCTGAAGTTGTGGAAGCACTATCTGTATGGAGAGAGGGTGGAGATTTTTACAGATCATAAGAGCTTAAAGTATGTGTTCACTTAGACGGAGCTGAACATGAGGCAGCACAGATGGCTAGAGTTGATGAAGGACTTTGACATATCACTTCAGTATCACCCAGGGAAGGCTAACGTGGTTGTCGATGCCTTGAGTAGGTATCCGACAGCCATGTGTTTGACGATGGACCGTCACTTGCTTGCTGATTTGGAGAGCCTGGGGATTGATGTGATCGTGTCCGGAGTTCAGATACAGTTATGGGGCCTGCAGATTAAGTCAGACTTGGTAGAGAGGATCAAGTCGGCACAATTTGAGGATATTGCTCTGCGGTATCTCCGAGAGCACGTTCGAGCAGGGCTGGTGGATGGAGAGTTTTCTCTTGCAGAGGATGGTGCCTTGAGGTACGGTTCCAGGTCATATGTGCCCAGCGGAGAGCTCAGGGAGCAGGTTTTATAGAAGGCCCACAGATCTTAGTACTCTATACACCCTGGTGCCAACAAGATGTACCGAGATCTGAGGGAGCATATTTGGTGGTATGGGATGAAGCGGGAGGTGGCTCGCTTCGTAGCTAGGTGCTTGGTCTGTCAGCAGGTCAAGGCAAAGAGGCAGAGGCCCGGTGGATTATTGCAGCCGCTGCCCATTCAAGGTAGGTACATCTACAGAGAGGCTTGCGGAGATGTACATGCGATAGATAGTTAGGATTCACGGGGTTTCGGTCAGCATCATCTCGGATCGGGATAGTCGCTTTACTTCCCATTTCTGGAGGAGTCTGCAGATTAGCTTGGGTACTCAGCTCAAGTTTAGTACTGCATACCACCCCCAGACAGACGGACAGTCAGAGAGGACTATTCAGACACTTGAGGATATGCTGTGGATGTACGTCTTGGACTTTGGAGGTTCCTGGAAGGATCATCTACATTTGGTAGAGTTTGCTTACAACAACAGTTTTCAGGCCAGCATTGAGATGTCACCATTCGAGGCTCTGTACGGGCGTAGGTGTCGTACACCCTTATCTTGGGATGATGTTGGTGAGCGAGCTTTACTGGGACCAGATATGGTTGTTGACACAGCCGAGAATATGAAGCTCATCAGGGACAGACTTCGCGTGACGTAGGACAGACATCGGCACTGGGCCGATAGCCACCGGAGGCCATTGGAGTTTGAGGTACAGATTAGAGTAGGATTAGATTTAGGGTTATTTGTTTGTGTTTTATTGATCATGTTTGTTTATCATAATTAAATTGAGACCTTGCTTGTGATTAGGTTGGAGACCAGGTTTTTTTGAGGATATCTCCGACCCGTGGTACGATACGTTTTGGTAGAGGCGGGAAGCTTAGCCCGCGCTTCATCGACCCTTTCGTTATCAGCGGGAGAGTCGGTAACGTGACATACAGGCTAGACTTGCCACCTGCACTAGTGGGGATCTACAACGTATTCCATGTATCACAGTTGAGACGGTACGTGGCTGATCCTAGCCATGTACTCGACCATTCGGAGATTGAGGTTGGGCCTTCTCTCAGCTATCCAGAACAGCCATTGGAGATTCTGGATCGACGGAAGAAGGTACTGAGGAACCAGGTGATACCTTTGGTTCGCGTCGCATAGAGGCATCATTCTCCAGGAGAGTCTACCTAGGAGCGGGAGGATGAGATGCGCGAGCGATACCTATATCTTTTTGGACCGTGAGGTATACTTTTTATCCTTCTCATCAGTTGCATTTCGCCTATCAATTTCGAGGACGAAATTCTTTTAAGGAGGGTAGATTTGTCACTACCACATTTCTAGTATGAGGGTATTTTCATCATTTTTGAATTTTTGAGATTTATTTCGAATTATTGTGAATTATTGAGATTTATTAGAATTTATATGATTTTTGGTATAATTTAATTAGGGGCTATTCTAGACTTTGACTAGTGTTGACTTTGGAGCCTAACCTAGAAGCTAACCCTAGTTTTAGTGACTTGGGTTGATCATGTGACCCTAGCCTAACTTAATTTAACCCATGTTTGGTCTTTTAGAATTTAAGTTAGAATAGAGAGGCTTTTAGTCATAAGCCATGACTTATGGTTTTGAAACCATTAATTAGCAACTTAAGCTCGTAGAGGCCCAAAGCCCAACCCATTAGCTAACCCTAACCCTAATTCTATGGCTGGCCACACCCATATAGGAATCTCCACCTATTTATACTCGCTTCCATTAGGTTAGCCTTCCTTTAGAAAGAGTTGCAAAGTTGGAAAGAAAGGTTAGTTCTAAACTTCATAAAACCCTAAAAATTTTATTTTAATTCATTTTCTTCCCAAACCAATTGCATTAGGTTCTAATTAGCTTCCTCTTACTGTTCATGGAGGCCAATCCCAGTTGGAGAGTAATTTGGAGGAGTTAGCTAGCAAGAAGAATACCCCCCCCCCTTTTGAGCTTTTTGAGAAGATTGATATCAATAGGTAATCCCACCAATCTCATTGTAGTTGCTGTTATTATTGCATGGAGACCTAGATCTAGGTGTCCCCTAGCTAACCCTAGAATTTTGTGGCATATTGTGTCCATTTCGTGTCCTAAATGGACACGTATCAGTCCCATAGGCTAAGTGTTTGTAGAAATGCCTCTTAGGAATTTATTTTGTTATTTTTCGAATCTTTTTGAACAGCTTTGTAGATCTAGGGTTCCTCTCGAATTCTTGTGAAGACACATAGGTATTTTGAGTTGTGTCATGTCCACACGAGGGACACGAACTCACTGTTTTGGTACTGGCACGTTCCCCTGCTGCTCGTGCTCGTTGCACAGGCCACGTGGCGAGCTAGGATTAGACGAGAGGGTGCGGGCAGTGACTGACACGAGGGCCCCCAAGCCTCGAGTCGTCTCGTGTCGTGTCGGACACGTATGAGACTCTGTACTGGTCTTGACTGATAGTTCAGTCGGGTTTTAATAGGTTCGGATACAAGCTATTCAGTAGGACACGGGGACACGTGGGTGCAAGTCAGGGTAACACAGCCCTAGGTCTACCCTAGGCGCACCCCCTTGCACGAGCAGGAGCCCTAACCCGTGTCGTGTCGTGTACACGACACGTGGGAACTCGTGCTATTCACTATGTGTTGTTTGTGTCTGAGAAGTGTTTGATTGTATGTGGACACATCTGTGTCGTATGTGGTGGACATGAATTGGACCCTAAGACACGTGCACAAGTGTGTTTACATTTACCAACCAATAAACCATGATATTAACTTGATTTCGAAAGCTAATTCCCATTTACCCTATTTTGGACTGATACATAATATTTCAGCATTTTCCAGATTTTGAAATCAAATTTTGGTTGATTAATTAACCCATTTAAATGTTATTAAATCACTGTTTAGATCCCTAATATAGTTCACCTATATGTAATCTACATGTATGCCAATTTTGGTATTGTTTGGTTGATTTTGGATTCGAATTTAAGAGTATAACTATGGACTGAAACATATGGACTGAAAATGTAGTTTAGATGAACTGTTTTCCTTTACTTGAAGTCTGAGATTTGTCAATGAGTTAAATGGTGTTTATATTGAATGGTTCTTCTTTATGATATCTGAGTTTGTAATGACTGATGTGTATAATCCTGATGATGCATTTGAGGTGAAAATCTGAAATTGGTTCCCTTTCCTATTTGCTAATTGTCAACTTAATCTAAGAACACATCTATGTCACTCACATCTTGACACCCACACATCACTAGTTAACTGAACTTATTTTCAGGTTCTGAATTGGTTTCTTTTTTCATGTTGATTGTACACAGTGTTTCACTGTCCAGTTTTGGACCTCACTGTCCTATGGACTGTTCACACATTTAGCCTATACACCACTCACTTGATCACACACACTTGTACCCTCACTTGCCATGTACACTGTGACACCTATACACTATGTACCACACAATTGAAACCTAGTTACTATCTCACTACCTCTCTATGTATCTATGTATATCTATATATGTAATATGTATGTATATCTAATGCGTAAAGTATATTATGTATATATGTAGGTATCCTATATATTATAATATGTGTGTGTACTATTAAATATGTATTATATATATGTATGTGTGGAATACATATAGGTAGCCTATATGTATATATATATATATGTATGTATTATGTGATTTCCATGTGCAGGCCTAGATGCAATATAGGTTGTGTGATGTTGGTTTTGACTTTATGTTGTATAGGTTGTATGGACTTGGTATACTAGCATAGGCTAGTTTAGCCTTGATTAACTAATATAGACTTGTTAGGACTTAGAATGATTGTTAAACCTAGTTTAACATAACCTAGACTTGTTTAGACCTAGAATAACTTGTTTGACCTAATTTAGACTTGTTAGACCTAGTTTGACCATAGTTGACCTAGTTTGACTTCCAGGGTTGACCAGAGTTGACCAAGACTTGACTTTGGCCTAGATTGACCTAGATTTATGTAGAATACATTGTAGTGCATCTTATTACCATTTTGGACTTGCTGTGACTTGTGCTGTTCTGATTAGGAGCCAGACACCTCTCCTCGGACAGTACTTTTCATTCGGACACTCAGATAGCTGTTCTGATTAGGAGCCAGACACCTCTCCTGCTTTAGATTATCTTACTTGATGCTGACATGTTGGTAACACGGATTAGTACTATATGGATCCCTTCATGAGATGTTATCCCTCTCGGGAGCATCAGATACTCTTGTCTCGTGTGTTTCACTTACATCACGTATCTCATGCTTCTATTATCATGAATCTTCGGAAATCAGCTAGTGACTCATGTACCCTTATGATCACCAAACCTTCACGAATCAATTCATGAATCACCCTTATGGGCAATTTAGTATAATCATGAATCTTAACGTAGCTTGACTGGATCCTTGTGTATTGATTGGGGATGGGGGGTATAAATGAACATGTGGATAATTCCAAGTAGTGTAATCATGAATCAATTTCGTAGTGTAATCATGAATCAGTCCCTAGCCATTCACATGTTTATCCTGTACTCTGAATCACTAGCACTATCTCTCCTTTATATATCATAGATATTTACTTACAGTCTCTCTCTTACATTATGCTATTCTTCAGTTTTCTGTATTTTATTCTCTAGCATGATTATATTTTCTTTCCTGCTATGACTTGTTGAGATGTATTATGCTCGCTCCTGTCCTGACTGGACCTGTTGAAATATTACAGAGGATGAGGATGAGGCGTTCTGCCCTACTTATTACTGTGCTACCCTAGATAAGTGCTTGGACCTGGACCAGTAGCAGGTCCCACTAGGTGTGGATGACACTCCTCTAGACTAGGATGTTTCATTTACATTACTCTCTGGATGACTGTATATAATTGATACTTGGGATTTTGGATATGTACTTATCTTAGACACTTAGACTCTCTGTTTGTACTTGTGGATTCTTTTCTTTTCAGCAGTATCTATCTTTCTGCCTTAGTTGTGATTGAGTTTACATTCTGCTATGTCACCCCCATTCAGGGAGTATAAACTTCTTAGCATTATATTGTTAGATGTTGTGACCTAGGACAGCATTCTACCGCCGACACTACAGCGTAGGCTGGACGTACCCACGTCTCGTGCCCTTACTCTAGGGTGCGGGTCGTGACAATTTCTACGTCAGTTGTTCCGAAAAGTGAAGCTGTATTCGGAAGTATGTCCTCTGGGGACATAGCTGTAGAAGTATGGAAAAGATGGAGTTTATGCGGATCATCATTCCATGTGGCTAATAGACTCGAGTCGCAGAGGCAAGGCTCTCGATGATCCCATGCGGCCAAATAAAACTAAGCCGCAGAAGGAGTGCTCCTGGAGACCCCATACGACTAAGAAAACTCGAGCCGCAGAAGCAAGGCTCTCGAAGACCCCATGCGGCTAAGTGGACTCCAGCCGTAGAAGCAAGGCTCTCGAAGATCCCATGCTGCCAAGAGAAACCAAGCCGCATGGGGAAGGCTCTCGAAGATCCCATGCGGCCAAGTGAAACCAAGCCGCAGAAGGAATTCTCCTAGAGACCCCATACGGCTAAGAAAATTCGAGCCGCAGAAACAAGGCTCTCGAAGACCCCATGCGGCTAAGTGGACTCGAGCCACAGAAGCAAGGCTCTTGAAGATCCCATGTGGCCAAAAGAAACCGAGCCGCAGAAGGAATGCTCCCGAAGATCCCATGCGGCTAAGCGAAGCTGAGCCACAGGAGCAAGCCTCCTAAGGCCACTATGCGGCCAAAATAATTCAGGCTATACTCTGTGGGGTGGACACATGGCAATTTAACCAAGTTTCAACCACCAAGATTTGCTACATAAAAGAAATCTCAACAACCTCCACCAGCTAGCAGCCCAAGATCGAGTCTTCGTGTGCTGTTACAGACACATGGCCACGTGGCCCTCTATGCGGCCCAAAATCTGCTTTATGCAGGAATCACTATAAATAGCAGGGTACCACACCCATGCTAGAGGTTGGCAATCAAGGGTTGGCAAATTTTCTCAAGAGCAAAGACAGTGTCAGATAGTCCAAGAAGTAAGGCAGAGTTGCTACACTTTCCCAAGCCTCCATCGTCACCCCCTAGAATAAAAAAATAATTGTACTTAGATTGTTTCATAGGATTTCTTTCTAGGCTCTCTTTTGTACTTTCAAAGTTTACAATCAAATCGAGTTTATCTGTAATTCTTGTTTTGATAATTAAATGGCAAACAGTGGCGACTGCATTTACTAGTGAGCGTTCGGAAGATGAATGAATGTCAATGCAAATCGCTACAGGATCAACATTTATGATTTTTGATATAATTGCAAGACCTTTACCTGCTTGAGAAGTTGTGTCTCCCACAATGGACGGAGACTCTTCTTGAGAAGGCAGATCGGGATCATCCAATGAGGGTCTTGATGTAACAATTTGTCTAGCATGACCGACCACCAACTTTTTTTTTTACCGATCACTTGACTGAAGGGCGGGAAGAAGTTACTGGTACCTCGATTGGAATAGGTTGTTCTTCAACAGGAGTAACAGCTGGAGGTGGTACTTCACCAAGGATAGACTATTGAGGTTGAATTCTCTCAACAATTGGTGGCCCTCTGTCTATATCCTCCTCGACGTTCGGGACATTCTCTTAAAGAGGAGTGGAAGTTGATCCTGGAGTCAATCCTTTCAAAGATGTGGTCGGTTCTGGTGAAAAACTGGCCTCTAGCTATTTTTGAAGCCTAGTCCTCGCTACGGGTTTCTCAACAACGAGTACTTCCTTTGATTTCTTTTTTGCGGCAGAAGGAATAGCTGGGTCTTGAGTAGAGACTTTGCGTTTCTTGCCCGCTTGTTTCGAAGGAGTAACATCTTTGTGTTTCTTGATAAGACCGCTCGATGGATCTTGAACTTCATCAATCACCCGCATATCCACAATGTCAAAAGGATCTTTAGCAGGCGCATTTTCTTCAGCCTCGTTCAAATTAATGTCGGCAGCCTCACCATCGAACGCCCTCTGCGTCCCGACAAAACTATCATTTATCGAATAACCCTCGAAGAAGGTATTTGCTGAAGTATAAAAAGGGGTATATGACCCAAGATCATCGGACCATTCTCAAGAGTGGCCAAAGGCATTGAAAATATAGCCTGGCTCCCTCTCTCGCTATAATATCTTCATCCACGAGCACCGTCGATCAAGTATCCTGAGGCTTTAAGGCATATCGTTGCATTTCCGACGTGTAACTGGTCATAGCCAAATTGACGAGCAAAACGACTTGGTAAATACGGTTCTAAAAAGCATTTGCTTTCAAAATGATATACCAAGTGAGTGGGTCTGATCATCTTCAACCAGGTAAATGTCGCAGGAGCTGGACTAGAATTGGGGATTATCGAATCTTTTATAAGTAGTGGGAAGCCCTCATAACCCTGTGGAGGAGAGATGCAAAAAATTTCCAATCCATACCCCTATTCAAGGCTTTCCTGCAGTCTCGTAGAGAATGAATATTCCATTTAGCCTTGGCGAATCTTCCGATGAAATTATCTGCCAAAGCTCCTCCAACTCCGAGATCAGGATTCAACAGAAAAGGATGATATAGTAGCAACCAGCCAAATAGGTAAGTGTACGGCATCTCAGTACGAGGATAATCTTTTCGAGAATTCGGCTTCCCAATCAGATCATTTGTGAATTCTCAAAGACCAGCATTCAATCGACTGGTCATAGCTGAAAGGATATCCATTTTATATCCAAACACTAAATGTACTACTGTAAAAAGTACGCCTCGATGCAGTCGGTCTACTGTACTGGCACCCGGGACGACGAACCGTCGTAGCCATAACGAAAGAAAGCCAGCTACAGTGGCTTCTGGTGATAATTCTTGACAACTCTGTCGGATGTAGCTTTTCACAAAAGTCTTGGTGGCATACCCCTACCATGGTTTAGTGAGCTCGAAATCAGCAAGGCCAGACTCCTTTATCAGTCGAGCGATGGTATAAGCATCCAATGGCTCAAAAAAGCGAGGCCTGCAGTCGGACTGCTCCTGTATTTTGGAATCAGTAGTATGACCTAAGAAGAGGTATACAAGCCATTTGGTCGCATAGCATGCTGGACTGCTCTTGTATAGATGAGTATCAGTCGTGTAATGACACAGTAGCTCATCAAACGTTGCCACCATTTAAGGATTCACCTTGGCTAGTTCTTCTAATTGTTTCTCTGTCGGAACATACTCTTCATATGGATTGCCCTCTATTGGCAAATGTGACAGAAACTGTATCTCATGAAGAGCAAAGCCCAATTCACCATGAGGAGTAGCAAAAGTTCATGTACTGCTATTGTATCTCTCCACCAATGCCAGGAACATGTTGGGATTATTCTGAATCCCACATGAAGTGGTCAAGACAACATTGTATAAACCCAACTCCTGTAATTTCTCGCAAAAGTTGTTCAAGGCCCATATAAAAAGCTTGTTCCAGCGGACAATTTCTAGATGCATCAAGCCAGTCAACCTATAACGCCCCAGTCCCAAAATACTTAGGACTAAGTACGTAGACAAGCCAGCTGTATACATACGAAGTATACTCCAATGTATAGAATCCACGTATGTATACGTAAGCTGTAAAATACAGTAAACCATGATAACTAAATCTCATCCATGGAAATAAAGAATAATAATATAATCACTATGAATTTATCATTTGTATATGTAGTTGGGTGGAGACAAATCCACTACCAACTAATTTAAATGAGAAAAATATACAAGGAATTTATCGATAAAGATGGCAAGATGAACCAGGAGCAATCATGTTCGAAGGAATGGACAGGATCACGGCCTTGGCTAGAACACCTGCAAAAAGTTATAAAGCACACACCTGGAGAGATCACCGGGTCCTCAGAGGGACGTAACAAGATACAGGAAGAACATGCCATATAAACTGTGATATATAATAGAAAATAAAGGGATGCATGCAATAGGGTTCATAACCATTCTACTATGAATATGCAGTTGAGATACAATCCTTTTACGCATGAGCCCTGGCTGAGATAGGATCCGGTATAGTCCCCTCTTGGGCACCAGTGACCAAGCGCATAACGTTCAAGAACGTCAGTGGCCAACCTGAGTGGATAATCATACCCGTATCACCAGCGGAGCTTTCAGGTTACAAGAGAAAGTGTAGTAGAAGCCCATACGCCAGGTATTGTTCTCCCCACCCAATGCCTAGTATCGTCATCTCCATGACTAATATGAACCTCTAGTAACTGCCAAGTCTACTAGTATGCAATTCTATTGGCAGTTACTCCTATCTGTCGTACGCCTTAGACGTATCGGTAGCCAGCCAACTACGCGAGTATGTGCCCTACATGTGACTCACAACACGTGATAAAGTAAGTGTCAAGGCCGTATGAGATATACCAATACCTCATCATCAATGGGTGGTCACTAGACTAAGTCAATGCAAAAGAAATAACAAAAACAAGTAAAACGACCGATAGGGTCGCTTGCACCCGAGTGTGACTGGGACGTACAGTGATATAAAATATACATAATATATGAAATTGAATATGAATAACTAAAAAAATAAATTAAAGTAATCATAGAATATGGTGGCAAGGTATCGTGCCTTGCAGTGCGGAAATGGCAATCCAACAATCAAGTACGTCGGCAATGAAATCTTAAAATCCGCGAACGGCTCCAGATGCTGCAACAAACATCAAGAAAGTTCTCGGTGTAAAATATATATCCAGGAAATGCCTGTCCAAAAGTCCAATTCGGGGGCAGGGGCAAAATCGTAATTTTGGGTCAAAATAATATCCGTTGTTGGACCCATTTTGCACCGAAATACGTGCCAATATCTATGATCTCTAAAGTCATCAAACTACATGTCTACGGGTCCGATTTGAGGAAATGAACCCAATCATATGTCCAAAGTTGGATTCCGACGGGCCGTGCATAATTTTGTCTTTTGGATCGGGTCGCGGGCCACCAAATAGACGTTCCGGTCGATCTTCTCAGAATCGAACCAAACTTGGCATACAGGACCAAAAAATCGATACGGTCCTGTTGGCGTAAGTTTTATCTTGAATCTACAATTGTACACAAAGTTAGGGCCAAATTTGTAAAAAGTTGATACAGGGGTATCTCGACGGATACGTACTGATTTCGTCGAGCACACGCAACGAAATTGGGTTCCGTCAGTTCCCACACGTCGGCAACATCCGTATGCGCCTTTCGATGCGTATGGTGTGCGACCACGTCGCCCGATTTGTCGGGACGCACGCCGTATCGGTAGGTTTTTTATATAAGTTCTATTTTTTAATACAGTTTTTCCTTTAACTTTAACAACACATAACTTTCTGTACAATAATCAAAATGTAGATCGAACAGGTGCGTTGTGTAACACCCTAGTCCCAAAATACTTAGGACTAAGTACGTCGATATGCCAGCTGCATACATATAAAGTATACTCCAAAATATGGAACGACCGTATGTATACATAAGCTGAAAAATACAGTAATCTATGATACTAATCTCATCCACAAATAAGGAGAAAGAATTTATAATAAACTCATGAATTATCATTTACAGGTTGTTAGACGGAATCCACTACCAACGGTAAAAGAGAGAAATACATGATAACAAAATTTTGTCGAGCAATGCAAAGATATTTCTACGTGAAACCATCTCGAAAGAAGAAAGAAAAACATGGCCTTGGCTAGAGCACCTGCGAAAACCACAACAGACACACCCGGAGAATTCACCAGATCCTCAGAGGGATGTAACAAGATACAATCAACAATATGCCATATAAATGCTGAATATAAACTATGCCACAAGTAAAAGTAAGTGACGAGACATCAATAAGGTAACCTAACCGTACTAAAGTGAACATGCAGTTGAGAAACAATCCTTTTGACGCATGAGCCCTGGCTGTAAATGGGATCGGCATAGTCCCCATATAGGGCACCAGGGGCCTACGTCCGTAACGTTTGAAGATCGTCAGAGGGCATCGTGTGCAAGGGGGTACGTCCATAACGCTCTGGAAAACGTCAGAGGACACCTGGAACCTGCGTCTCCGGAGGAGCGCACAGGTAATCAGGAAAGTGCAAAGAAGCCCATACGTCATGTATTATACTCCCCACCCAATACTCTTATTTAAGTCACATCCACGACCATATACCTCTACTAATTACTAAGTCTCCTAACATACCTCTATTAGCAGTTAGCCCTAACGCATGCGCACGGGTGATCAGCCAACACGCAAGTAACTCTACATGCTACTTATCTCAAACATACTCATGGTATAACTGTGTCAAGGTTTATATAATACACTACAGATGGTAGTCCTTTAACTCTAGGGCCATATACAATCAAAGGATAATAACAAAGTACAGCTAATATCACTAAGCATGCAGTAAATCATGATCTGTAATAATGGTACAACTAGAAGAACTGGAAATAAATACACAGTGATATGCAATAAATAAAATACAGACTAATTATAAACAGTAAATTATGGCAAGGTATCTTGCCTGGTGTATTGTCTGGTGTGGTGCAATAATCTGGCAAGTCCAATTTTTGTCCAATTGCCATGGCTAGTATGTAGGGAGTCCGAAGTCGCAAGAAAATAGGAAAGTACGATTTTAGTCATGATTGGTGACGATAATCGAAGAGAGTTTGAGGAAATAAATATATACTATTTTTAGGTAATACTTTTATAATAAAAATAATTTAAAATAAATACTTACTTGATAAATAAATCATTTGAGACCAAACCCTAAGTTTGTCAAAAATATGATTTTATGGGTAGAAAACTATATTTTTTAGTCAAAAAAACTTTAAATAATTATTTGAGAATATTTGAAAATATTTTGGATAGTACTTGTATAAAATATACTAGAAAATCTTTTTAGGAAAAATATAATTTTGTCAAATAAATCAATTTAAATAGTTAGAAAATATTATAGCAACATATCACAATCCATAATATTTTGTTACGAAGCTAGTAAAGAATTATTATTAATATTTATATCCATATATAAATTTAACATAATTACTATAGGAGTTGTTAATAATACTTGTAACATAGTTTACCTATATATAATTTGTAAAATCGTATATAGAATATGTAAGGGCTTAACCCTAGAATACAATTTCAAAACATTACCCAAAATGGCCCAACCAAATTCTTAGTATACCCAGAGTAAAAATAAATAAAAAATAAAATAAAATAAAAATAAACTATCAAAAGTCAACACACAACACATAGCAGCACTGCTGCTCTCTTTAAAGAAGAAATAGGTGAGAGAGAAAGGTTAGAGAAAGTAATGAGGGAAAACAGAGGGAGGGAGAGAGCAAGAGTGAGAGAGGGATGGCGAGCGGTCGAGGGAAAGTGAGAGGAGGTGAGGGGATTCACTGTGCTAGAGACGACTGCGGAGGCTGGGTAGGCGCGACGATTGGAAAGGCCAGGGCGGCGAGGGATCGTCGGCGTGGAAGGAAGAGTGGCTGTGGTGGCTACTCGTCGACAGCTAGATTGCGGATCGGAAGGCGACGGAAGGTGCGCGGAGGAGATCGAGGGGAGCGGCAGTGCCCTGGCGACGGGGAGCCTACTGTGGCGCTGTTGGGGTGGCCTTACTGAGGTGAGTAGGTTTTTGATGTTTTTCTGCGATGGTGGCGGTGGAGTCTGATTTTTTTGGAGGGGTTTGCTGGTGGTTGGTGGAGTCGACCACAGTGGTCGATGGTGACATTGGTGGCGATGAGGGTGGTATGGAACGGTGGTGGTTATGGGGATTTTAGATGTGTAGAAGCATGAAAAGTTTCAGCAAACATAGCTCCATACGCCCAGGTCAGAGCAGCTCCATGCGCCCAGTCAGTACGACTCCATGCGCCCACTAAATGAAGCTCCATGCACCCAGTCCAAGTATAACTCCATGCGCCTAAGACTAGCTCCTCCGAAAGGAGGGCGCATAGCCTGAGACATGGCTATGCGCCTAAGCCTGACTCAGTCAAAGCCACAATCAAAACGTGCACCGAAGCTCATGGCCACGTCAGTCTCCACGAGCAGTCGTGCACCGAAGCATGCGGC
This sequence comes from Iris pallida, assembly GCA_029216955.1. NCBI lineage: Eukaryota > Viridiplantae > Streptophyta > Magnoliopsida > Asparagales > Iridaceae > Iris > Iris pallida. Next base: position 2,615,221 of record JANAVB010018000.1, on the reverse strand, counting down.
CACGTCAACACCACCACCAAACCACGATCTCGTAGCCTGTATGCGCCTACACCTATGCGCCCAAAGCAGGACCATACGCCTACGTAAGAACCAGCGTGTCTCTTCATGTGGGCGCATAACATCATTCCAGTCCAAGAACGACTATAAAAGGGAGGCTTCTTCCCTCTTCAACGGACAGAATGGAGAGCATTTTCAAGAGCCAAATTGCTTCACTTTTTGCCAGTGAGCCGAGAGTTAGCAATTTTCTTAGGTTTTCTCCCATTTTTGTAATCGGAGTATCAACGGAGTAAAGGAGCAACTGCCACTCGATCTCTATCGTCCCATTCCCTAGAATTCTTCTTTTTATACACGGGGATCCTTAGCGCAGGATCTCTCAGGCATACTCGATTTGTGGTGCCTTGCGCCAATAAAAAAAAAAGACAACATTTTCTTCTTCTTCTTTTGTGTGTGTCCCCAAAAATGGTGACTATGCTGGGGACTACCTTTTCCTCTGACGAGAAGGTGGTGACGCAATCCGATACCGACAAAGTGGGGAGTACTTAGAAGATGCTGATCGTAAAATTCAATCAGCAGGCGTTCGAAGAGATGCTCTCGAGGGACGGCTCTACTCCATCAAAATCAGCAAAGCCAAACAAGTCTCGCAAGACTTGGCTTCCGAAGGCTCACTACGCATATCCTGCTAGTGCCATAGCGGATATGCAATTGGAGGACTCTGTCATCTGGGCGCAGGACTCTGCCACAGAAGTCTCCTAAATAGAGAAGGCTCATACCGTTCCGGGCTCTACCAGCCCAGTGACTTCTTTCCTCCACAACCAACAACAGAGTATTCAACACTTGAGACTTGGCTGAGAAAAACACTATGATGCCAAGGATCGGGGTATACGGCACTCTGGCCAGACCCGGCAAGGCTCACGAACGAAGGAGGCAGAACTGGAAGAAAACAGTGCTGCTCCACCAAGCATGCGCCCAAAGCCATATGCCCAAGGGAGTGTTTGGGCGCATAGCCCCAACCAGAACACTTCTGTCTTCAACTGGTTGGGCACTCAGAGTCATGCGCCCAAGGCTATGCGCCCGGGCTCTCTATATCTATACTATGCACCCACATCAAGGCGACTCAAACATGCTGTCAAGAAGCATGTGCCCAAGCCCAGTCTCCAGGGCCTATGCGCCCACAGCAAAAAGACAGGTCCCAACGCGTATAGCACGGGGCTGTCTTCAAGGACATCCCAGAACTTAGGTGTGGGGGTTGCCCCTGCACATGAACTATAAGTCTGGATGCGCCTACTCTCCTTACGAACCCGCATGTAAAGCTCAACGATACATGCAACATGGGTTGTAAGACAAAACTCCCTTCCGCTGACTTGTGCGACATGATAAATCATAAGCATAAAGCGAGGGAGAACATAACAATTCATAGTGCACTTCCGTGCGCTAATATTATTATCAACTGTTGTTGCTCCAAAGTAACAAGAGTGCCTCAGAGAAAGTCTGTGTTTCGACGGCTGCACTTCTCTGACGACGAGAAGCCACTACGTGTCTCATCTAACATGGCTTTATGGGGTCCCCCTTACGGAAGCCCCAATCAAAAACGGTGGACTACCAACCCAACCTTCTCTCTCAGTTCCATGAGAAAGAGAAGACGAAGTCTACCAACAGATGGCCAACAGACTGTCACATCTGAAGGAGTCTATATGGGCACTCGATCAAAGGCAAAATTCTGCATAGACGACGAAGATTCCCAAGCCGGGGGTAGCATTCCTTCAGAATCTGAAGCAGATGACCCCTACACTGGGGGTAGCCTTCCAGAGGATGATAATCCCTCTGAATTCGATGGCGACTATCCACCTCCTCTACCTGAAGATGAAGGAGTGTCACGCCCCAGTACCGGAATACGGGGACGGACGTAGGCCAGCTACACCATATAAGGTATGAATACGCTATACGGCGATGACGGCTGTCAAGTCTTGCTGGGTATCCTAGCATGCAATCAATCTATGGCCTAAATCTGATCTCATGTCTACAGGCAAATCACAATGAAACAACATCAAGAGAGATAATCATATGAAAAACAGGAAATACTTATATGAAAATATGGAATCTACAGTACAGAATAATAATGTAGACAAGTATACCTTCCCACAGTTCCTAGCATGGTCTGGAACTGAAGCACACCCTCCAAGTCAAGTCTGGAAGATCCACCGGGTCAGTCTCAGACAATCTGGGAACAATCCAGGGTTGGTCAGGCCAACCGCAGCAAGTACCAGAAAGGAAGGCTCAAGGACGGGCGAAGAAAACCAGCAGGATGAAATAAGACCAGAATAACATCTAAAAACAGTAAATAAAGGTAAGGGATCGTGCGGTACCAACGCACGATAACAATCCACAAGTATAGTGAAGCTAACACAATCACAATCTCCCTAGCATCCACTAACACCTGCATTGCCAGCTGGAAATCAATACCAGCTGGCTAGCAGGCAACAAGCCAAACAACACAGAAGGACAAGCGGCCACACAATGCCTACGGCTTGCTATTATTAGCTAACTAGGGTTATCACAGGCCTAATTACTAACAAGATGCAGTTGAGGTATTCCTATAGCCACAAGCCCTGCAGACTATCCAGGTTATCCAGGACGAATATATATATTGGGTACATCGCCCGGGAGACAAATGTACCTTAATAGCAAGCTGGAGGGGTGCCCCACATGACAGCGGGCTGGAAATGTGCCCTACTCGACGGCAGGCTACAAGTCCACATGAGCGCCCAGATAACGGGATTGCCTGTAGCCGGAATACCTCGATCTATATGAGCTACTTGATCCATCTAGTTGTTAGCCTAGTCAGATTCATTACGAATTCCTGACCGTGGTAATCAGGAATCTATGTCCTAGACATGATGCAAGACGAGACAGGTAGTTGTACAAGCACAATCAAGAAAGTCAACCACGGTGTCAAGACAAGGTTATACTTAGCAAGTCAGGACGGGCTGTAGCAACAGCGATCAAGAGTAAACATGTCATATCGAGAGTACTAGTCAGGAGTGCGCTTTGACGGGCCACTATCAGGAATCAAGATATACATGTCAGGTTTACTCGTCATGTCCAGAGTGCTAGTCAGGAGTGCGCCTCGACGGGCCACTATCAGGAATCAAGACAGGTCCAGGTTATCGTGTGATATGGCTGGGATATCATGATGGCACTACAGTAACATAAAATTAGGTAGAACCTCAAGATGCCAGTAGACAAGGAGCACAACAGTGCAAGGTCAAGGCCAGTACCTCAAGGGTAAACTGGAATCATGGATCGGATATAAGTAGTCAAGTCAAGTCGGGGTCAATTCTATCAATCACATGGAGTCATCTGCCCACATCATGGCAGGGATATCAGGTCAAGTACAAGGTCGAGATCTCTACTACAATAACATGTCAAGCATACATGGGAGCCTACAGCTCAAATCCTCAAGTTGTTCCATCCACCAGATCAATCTATCAAGAGTCTCCCATCCATGATGGAGTGAATATCACTTCAATAAAGACCACCACCAAATACCAAGCTCATCACCATAACAATGCTAGGCCCTCTGGCTCACAAGAATCCTCTAAATCGATGATCACGAGCTATCAGCAAATAAGTCTCACTACCACCAAGATATAGCAAACAAACCAGATTTTGGGCGCTTGGGAAGTTGAGTAAAAATCATATAATAATACCCTCGATATTCTTCTCGTTCTGCGAAGCACTCGAACAATTAATCAAAATTCAGGAACCCACATATCTGATCAAAATCGAACATCATCTAAAGGAATCGACAGCACTATCCAAGTATCCACGTGAGTCTACCAACTGAACATCCTGAGATCATACTTCATATATTACTCAATCCTCATACATATCCAAGGTCACAATCCCGATACATGGGACAACTGTCAGCCCTATCTAGCTGAACTAGGATAACTCCTAGGATGAAGGGTCAGGGAACAAGAGTCCGGTAATAAATGCCGCCGGAAGTGGCAAGGATTACATGGACCGCTCTGGAGCAAATCCACAACCCTTAAATCAAACAAGGACCAGGGTTGCAGACCGTCTCCCGAGTGGAACCGCTCTCCTTACGCTATCCGACGGACAAGACAGGTCAGGAGCTAGGCGATTAATCTAGTATGGAGTCTACCTAGCAAGCGATGGGATCAGGTATACTATACCAAGGTGAACATGCATGAATCCAGTCCAGCAAACCAAAGGAATGGTTCTGCCTAATCCTTCGAACCAAATTCCCAACTAGAAATTCTGGAAAAATTCGGCAGAGTCTCCTTTGTAATCTGGATGGGAGCACCCTACAAATAGGGGCTAAAACCACTCGGCACAACCCGCCGCAGAATCGCAGAATCGCAGGATGAGAACACTAAGTCTTAGCTACCAGCAGCACTACGATGCGTACTGGAAACAAATCGATAGCCGAGAACACTAAGTCTCGGCCTCCAGTAGCACTACGATGCGTACTGGAAACCACTCGAACCCGAGACTACTAAGTCTCGGCCTCCAGCAGCGCTACAATACGTACTGGGCGCCAAGCCAACATGCATAATAACAAAATAACCGCCTCGCAGGGCGCACCACAACACATGCACATAAATCCCTAACCTAAGCACAATCACCGCCACAAGTAAAGTTAGCCAGAGCCGTTACCCGACAGCGAGTCGGACACGGGGCATACAGGGACAATCCATACATGTGAGTCGTGCTTGTGTCCTCGGAGGTGTGGATGACCCATCCGAGTTGTCCGATACGGTCTATCCCGGTATCGGACCAAGCTATCCTAAGTTATCATCATGGCAGTTCTACTACTAGGCTACACTAATCATGGTTATAAAATTTACAAGTACAAATTAATTAAATGAAATAAAATCCAGGAGAGAGGGCAAGAGCCGTCGATGAGCAAGGGATACTTGCCTAGAGGGCTCGGCTAGGTAAGCAAGTCTTCGGCAGTCGCGATCCAAGCTAGCACGCCAATCGAGATCCTCAGAACACACAATAAATAATCATCAGCACCAAATAATAAAATAATAGAATAATCACAAGAGATGGCAGAAGGCTATACCGTACGGGTCCCGCAAGCAGTACAGGGATCGGGCACAGAAATCGAGGTACGCAGATCGATACGAACACGGAAACCGAGACGTACACGTATATCGAGATGCGCACTAGAATCGAGATGGCACGAATATCGGGATGAACGGGAAACACGTACACGTAAATCGAGATGGGCACATAGATCAAGGAAATCACGAATATCGGGATGGCACACGAATCAACGCGACACGTAAATCGAGGCGTGCATGCGAATCAAAACGGAGCGAGATTCAAGGAAGCACGTAAATCAATGCGGCATACAAGTTGACGTATGCACGCAAATCGATGCGGTACGGAGTCCAAGGTGATACGTAAACCAAGGCAGCACGTTAATCCGTATGTGCACGCAAACCGAGATAGCACGCAAATCAGTACGGGTACGCGAATCGGTGCGACACGAAAATCAAAAAAGGCATAAAGGCCGAGACACGAAAATCGAGAAGATGCACCAATCGATACGGCACGGTGCCCGAGGCAGCGCGGGGCTCGAGGCGACCCGCTGCCCGAGGCAGCACGTGAATCGGGGTACACGAAAACTGGGACAGCACGTACACCAAGGTATGCGCAACCCGAGACAATACAAAATCAAGAAGGCACGGAGTACGAGGCGACACGTACACCGATGTACACGCATCCCAAGGGGTTCGCACCCCAAGGCAGCACACAAACCGAAGAAGCGATGCTGCACGAGTGCACACTACTCGAGGCAGCACACTAAACAAAGCAGCACGCTGCTCAAGACAACACGTGCCCCGAGGCACGCAGATCGAGAAAGAGAGAGGCAGGCGGAGGGGCTCACCTGGGATGCTCGGCCAGACGGGACTGGTCGCCGCCGGCGGAGAAGTCAGGGAGAGGGGGAGATCGTCGGGAGTCCGGCCAGGTCGCGGCGGCTCCGCGACAGAGGAAGGACGGCAGCAGCAGCGCTGCACCACGAAGGGGAGACGGAGGAGATGGAGGCGACGGCGTCGGCGGAGGGGGCCGGAGGCCGCGGAGGAGATGGTGGTGAGGGCGGTGCTGGCGGTGGCGGCCGCAGCGGAGGCCGGAGGGGGCGACGATGATGATGAAGGCGGTGGTGGTGGTCGCGGAAGGGGTGGTGGAGACGGTGGCTGGCGGTGGCGGCTCCGGGAAGAGGGAGCTCAGGGAGGAGGAGGCGAAGGCGGTGGCGGTGCTGGTGGGTGATGGTGGTGGAGGGATGAAGATGCCGACGATGGTGGTGGCGGTCGCGGGGGTGACGGGCGGCCGGAAGTCGGGGGAGTGGCCGGGAGAAGAGAGTGAGGGAGAGGAGAGCTGAGAGAGAGAGAAAGGAATTGGGGGTGGGGGGTGTTCTCCTGTAAGGAGAAAGTGAGGGGGGTAGGTGAGAGTGGGAATGGTGAGGGAGGAGAGAGGGATGATGTGAGGGAGTGAAATGACAAGAGAGAGGGGGAGTAGATATTTTGGAGGGTAGATTAGATCAAGAAATTAATTAATAACAAATAATTAATGAGGGCAAAATCACCTCCAATAAAATAATAAAAATTTCAAATACACCCCAAAAATTAAAATCCTCCAAAATATGAAATACAGTCGAAATATCGTCATATACCTATTTCCAAAAAATAGGGATCTGACATCCTACACACCTTACAAAAATTTCGTCCTCGAAATTTCAGAATTATCAAAATAGGGTTTTCAAAACTAGTACATATATATCTGCCATGAAAACTCTACCCACCTTACAGAAATCAAGTAATACAATAAGAAACGAACAAAATCTCAATATGAAAACATCAAGGAAAACAAGGTCTACCTAAATAAATCAACTCGCAAGGTAAATCCAAAACATCGAAAGAATCTCTAAAATCAAAGTCTCGCATACACGAAATAATCCCATAAATCAAAACAAGTATAGAATGTCGAAAACAATGTCAGAAAACGTAAAATCCCAACTGCATAAAGAAGAATAATAAATCCGCATAAAATCATAAAATACAGGATATCTGTCTCGAACCGATGACCGTAGTTTCCTAATATTCGAAAAATGTGTGCCATGGTCATTCTTTGCCACGCCATCCGGAATGGCTGCAAAAGATTCACCAAAACACTGTAATCGAGCGGCTGCAACTTTCGTTACCACGCCGTCAAGGTATACTAGGGTCACCCGGTACTCTCGACAAATATCCAAAACAAATCAAATCCATGACCCAAATATCCAAATCATTAAGATCACAAAATCTCTAACAGTGTAATGAGAGTCCTAGAAAACAATCAAAATCCAAAATCCAGGTGAATCGTAACACACATCCAAAAAAATATCTTCAACAATAACCACAAGATAGCTTTTCTAGGAAAATACTCCAAACCAAGAATCCACGTCAAAATATAATGTATAGAAAGTATATCTATAATCAAAATAATATCTGAAATAGATAATCATGAGTGCAAAAATGTCCGAAATCAAGGAAGCCAAATCGATACAAGAATATCCCTTGGATACTCAATAAATGTTAAAATATCCAATCTCAGAGTCCTGATGAAATCTTCATTCTGCAGCAATCCAGCCAACGCTCGAAGAGGGCGATAATGAGTCAACACGAAGTCAACGCACGAAATGGATAACAAGAAATCAACCAAGACGAAATACCGGTAGAGAGTGCAGAACCCAAGATAAATAATCATGTATCCCAAATGATGGAGATAACATCTCATCAAATAAGGTGATCGACATGACCAACTATAGGATGATATCCATCAAACAAGGATCAGAGGTAGATAACACGAATAAGAAATGGCCAAGCAATATAGGTCCAAGTAGAGATGAGGACCAATTCACAGGTTCAAGGGAGCGAAGGACAAGTGTAACAAGTGGGAATACCAAGAAATAGTGGACTGAGATCAATAATCATGTGATACCCAACAAAATCTCAAAACGAGACCTGCATGGGCCACCACTAAAACCATGTCACGCCCCAGTACCGGAATACGGGGACGGACGTAGGCCAGCTACACCGTATAAGGTACGAATACGCTATACGACGATGACGGCTGTCAAGTCTTGCTGGGTATCCTAGCATGCAATCAATCTATGGCCTAAATCCGATCTCATGTCTACAGGCAAATCACAATGAAACAACATCAAGAGAGATAATCATATGAAAAACAGGAAATACTTATATGAAAATATGGAATCTACAGTACAGAATAATAATGTAGACAAGTATACCTTCCCACAGTTCCTAGCATGGTCTGGAATTGAAGCACACCCTCCAAGTCAAGTCTGGAAGATCTACCGGGTCAGTCTCAGACAATCTGGGAACAATCCAGGGTTGGTCAGGCCAACCGCAGCAAGTACCAGAAAGGAAGGCTCAAGGACGGGCGAAGAAAACTAGCAGGATAAAATAAGACCAGAATAACATCTAAAAACAGTAAATAAAGGTAAGGGATCGTGCGGTACCAACGCACGATAACAATCCACAAGTATAGTGAAGCTAACACAATCACAATCTTCCTAGCATCCACTAACACCTGCATTGCCAGCTGGAAATCAATACCAGCTGGCTAGCAGGCAACAAGCCAAACAACACAGAAGGACAAGCGGCCACACAATGCCTACGGCTTGCTATTATTAGCTAACTAGGGTTATCACAGGCCTAATTACTAACAAGATGCAGTTGAGGTATTCCTATAGCCACAAGTCCTGCAGACTATCCAGGTTATCCAGGACGAATATATATAGTGGGTACATCGCCCGGGAGACAAATGTACCCTAATAGCAAACTAGAGGGGTGCCCCACATGACAGCGGGCTGGAAATGTGCCCTACTCGATGGCAGGCTACAAGTCTACATGAGCGCCCAGATAACAGGATTACCTGTAGCCGGAATACCTCGATCTATATGAGCTACTTGATCCATCTAGTTGTTAGCCTAGTCAGATTCATTACGAATTCCTGACCGTGGTAACCAGGAATCCATGTCCTAGATATGATGCAAGACGAGACAGGTAGTTGTACAAGCACAATCAGGAAAGTCAACCACGGTGTCAAGACAAGGTTATACTTAGCAAGTCCGGACGGGCTGTCGCAACAGCGATCAAGAGTAAACATGTCATGTCGAGAGTACTAGTCATGAGTGCGCCTCGACAGGCCACTATCAGGAATCAAGATATACATGTCAGGTTTACTCGTCATGTCCAGAGTGCTAGTTAGGAGTGCGCCTCGACGGGCCACTATCAGGAATCAAGACAGGTCCAGGTTATCGTGTGATATGGCTGGGATATCAGGATGGCACTACAGTACCATAAAATCAGGTAGAACCTCAAGAGAGCACAATAGTACAAGGTCAAGGCCAGTACCTCAAGGGTAAACTGGAATCATGGATCGGATATAAGTAGTCAAGTCAAGTCGGGGTCAATTCTATCAATCACATGGAGTCATCTGCCCACATCGTGGCAGGGATATCAGGTCAAGTACAAGGTTGAGATCTCTACTACAATAACATGTCAAGCATACATGGGAGCCTACAGCTCAAATCCTCAAGTTGTTCCATCCACCAGATCAATCTATCAAGAGTCTCCCATCCATGATGGAGTGAATATCACGTCAATAAAGACCACCACCAAATACCAAGCTCATCACCATAACAATGCTAGGCCCTCTGGCTCACAAGAATCCTCTAAATCGATGATCACAAGCTATCAGCAAATAAGTCTCACTACCACCAAGATATAGCAAACAAACCAGGTTTTGGGCGCTTGGAAAGTCGAGTAAAAATCATATAATAATACCCTCGATATTTTTCTCGTTCTGCGAAGCACTCGAATAATTAATCAAAATTCAGGAACCCACATATCTGATCAAAATCGAACATCATCTAAAGGAATCGACAGTACTATCCAAGTATCCACATGAGTCTACCAACTGAACATCCCGTGATCATACTTCATATATTACTCAATCCTCATACATATCCAAGGTCACAATCCCGATATATGGGACAACTGTCAGCCCTATCTAGCTGAACTAGGATAACTCCTAGGATGGAGGGTCAGGGAACAAGAGTCCGGTAATAAATGCCGCCGAAAGTGGCAAGGATTACATGGACCGCTCTGGAGCAAATCCACAACCCTTAAACCAAACAAGGACCAGGGTTGCAGACCGTCTCTCGAGTGGAACCGCTCTTCTTACGCTATCCGACGGACAAGACAGGTCAGGAGCTAGGCGACTAATCTAGTATGGAGTCTACCTAGCAAGCGATGGGATCAGGTATACTATACCAAGGTGAACATGCATGAATCCAGTCCAGCAAACCAAAGGAATGGTTCTGCCTAATCCTTCGAACCAAATTCCCAACTAGGAATTCTAGAAAAAATTCGGCAGAGTCTCCTTTGTAATCTGGATGGGAGCACCCTACAAATTGGGGCTAAAACCACTCGACGTAACCCACCACAGAATCGCAGAATCGCAGGCTGAGAACACTAAGTCTCAGCTACCAGCAGCACTACGATGCGTACTGGGAAAAAATCGATAGCCGAGAATACTAAGTCTCGGCCTCCAGTAGCACTACGATGCGTACTGGAAACCACTCGAACCCGAGACCACTAAGTCCCGGCCTCCAGCTGCGCTACAATTCGTACTGGGCGCCAAGCCAACATGCATAATAACAAAATAACTGCCTCGCAGGGCGCACCACAACACATGCCCATAAATTTCTAACCCAAGCACAATCACCGCCACAAGTAAAGTTAGCCAGAGCCGTTACCCGACCGCGAGTCGGACACGGGGCATACAGGGACAATCCATACATGTAAGTCGTGCTCGTGTCCTCGAAGGTATGGATGACCCATCCGAGTTGTCCGATACGGTCTATCCCGGTATCGGACCAAGCTATCCTAAGTTATCATCATGGCAGTTCTACTACTAGGCTACACTAATCATGGTTATAAAATTTACAAGTACAAATTAATTAAATGAAATAAAATCCAGGAGAGAGGGCAAGAGCCGTCGATGAGCAAGGGATACTTGCCTAGAGGGCTCGGCTAGGTAAGCAAGTCTTCGGCAGTCGCGATCCAAGCTAGCACGCCAATCGAGATCCTCAGAACACACAATAAATAATCATCAGCACCAAATAATAAAATAATAGAATAATCACAAGAGATGGCAGAAGGCTATACCGTACGGGTCCCGTAAGCAGTACAGGGATCTGGCACGAAAACTAAGGTACGTGGATCGATACGAACACGGAAACCGAGACGTACACGTATATCGAGACGCGTACTAGAATCGAGATGGCACGAATATCGGGATGAACGGGAAACACGTGTACGTAAATCGAGATAGGCACGTAGATCAAGGAATTCATGAATATCGGGATGGCACACGAATCAACACGATACGCAAATCGAGGCGTGTATGCGAATCGAGACGAAGCGAGATTCAAGGAAGCACGCAAGTCAATGCGGCATACAAGTCGACGTATGCACGTAAATCGATACGGTGCAGAGTCCAAGGTGATACGCAAACCAAGGCGGCACGTTAATCCGTACGTGCACACAAACCAGGATGGTACATAAATTGGTGCGGGTACACGAATCGGTGCGACACAAAAATCAAGAAAGGCACAAAGGCCGAGACACGAAAATCGAGAAGATGCACCAATCGATATGGCACGGTGCCCGAGGCAGCGTGGGGCTCGAGGCGACCCGCTGCCCGAGGCAGCATGTGAATCGGGGTGCACTAAAACTGGGACAGCACGTACACCAAGGTATGTGCAACCCGAGACGATACAAAATCAAGAAGGCACGGAGTACGAGGCGACATGTATACCGAGGTACACACATCCCAAGGGGTTCATACCCTAAGGCAGCACGCAAATCGAAGAAGCAACGCTGTACGAGTGCACACTACTCGAGGCAGTACACTGCATAAAGCAGCACGCTGCTCGAGACAACACGTGCCCTGAGGCACGCAGATCGAGAAAGAGAGAGGCAGGCGGAGGGGCTCACCGGGGATGCTCGGCCAGACGGGGCTGGTCGCCACCGGTAGAGAAGTCAGGGAGAGGGGGAGATTGTCGGGAGTCCGGCCAGGTCGCGGCGGCTCCGCGACAGAGGAAGGGCGGCAGCAGCAGCGCTGTACCACGAAGGGGAGGCGGAGGAGATGGAGACGGTGGCGTCGACGGAGGGGGCCGGAGGTCGCGGAGGAGATGGTGGTGAGGGCGGTGCTGGCGGTGGCGACCGCAGCGGAGGTCGGAGGGGGCGACGATGATGATGAAGGCGGTGGTGGTGGTCGCGGAAGGGGTGGTGGAGACGGTGGCTGGCGGTGGCGGCTCCGGGAAGAGGAAGCTCAGGGAGGAGGCGGCGAAGGCGGTGGCGGTGCTGGTGGATGATGGTGGTGGAGGGATGAAGATGCCGACGATGGTGGTGGTGGTCGTGGGGGTGACGGGCGGCCGAAAGTCGGGGGAGTGGCCGGGAGAAGAGAGTGAGGGAGAGGAGAGCTGAGAGAGAGAGAAAGGAATTGGGGGTGGAGGGTGTTCTCCTGTAAGGAGAAAGTGAGGGGGGTAGGTGAGAGTGGAAATGGTGAGGGAGGAGAGAGGGATAATGTGAGGGAGTGAAATGACAAGAGAGAGGGGGAGTAGATATTTTGGAGGGTAGATTAGGATCAAGAAATTAATTAATAACAAATAATTAATAAGGGCAAAATCACCTCCAATAAAATAATAAAAATTTCAAATACACCCCAAAAATTAAAATCCTCCAAAATACGAAATACAGTCGAAATACCGTCATATACCTATTTCCAAAAAATAGGGATCTGACAAGGAGTTATTCACTCGGAGACAGACAGTATCAGCACCAGTTGGACTATTTCCTTTATTCATCCTCGCATGCTATCTACGTACATGATGTACGGAGAAAGACCTGAAGAAGCCAGTGATCAGACTAGTAAACGGCTAGAGGGTCTCAAAACCGTATTCGCCAAGATCACTGATATGCTTACCAGTATCATGGCAGTCCAAGCTGCTGGAGCTGTTCCTCCACCTCAGCAAAATGCCTCAGCCCACGCTAGTCTGGCTCACAGCAACAACCCTCCTGCCTTACAAAAGAAGTATCATTCTGTTGCACCTCCTCCAAATCTTACAAATACTGGGGGTGGTCCTTTGCCGACAATGCCTGACAATCGCTCAGCGACTGTTTTCTAACACCTGCTAAATCAACAGGATGTAATTAATTCCCTGGTTGCTTGCCTCGATACCATCTCACACAAAGACGAGCTGCAGAAGATGGGGATATCTCAACTGTATCCCCCTGAGTGGAAGAACGCTACCTGTCCTCCTAACTACAAGCCGCTGACGCTGAACTCATTCGATGGCTTGACTTCTCCTCATCAGCACATGACGTACTTCAATACGCCAACTCTGCACTTGCCCCGAGATGATCCATTCCTGTCAAAGCTATTTTTTAGCTCCTTGCAGGGGGTTGCCTTTGAATGGTTCTGTAATCTGCCCGACGGGTGTATCAATTCATTTAAAGACTTGGAGAGGTTATTCCTCAACAGGTTTTACGAGAGTGGCATACATGTTACTATGTCCACTCTCATCGAGACCAAGCAAAGGAAGACTGAATCTGTCATTGCAATCATTGAACGCTTCAGACGACTAGCACTGAAGATGCCCTTCGGTATACCAGACTCAGAACTTATGGATACTTGTTGACATAACTTTCTTCCTACAGTAAAGTTTTGTCTAGGTATACATAAGTATGATACATGGCCCACTTTTATTGGGGTCGCTGATGCTATTAAAAATGATATTCCTAACTTGGAACTACTGGGGCTGAAGACACCCAAAGGCAAGCATCCTCAGACTATCCCCGTTCGTGGGGGTAAAGGGAAAGAAGTCCTGAAGGTCGACACATCCAAAGGAGCTTCCAATTCTCAAGGCACCTCCGACAAACCAAAGGAGACCTTCTCCTTCAATGAAGACGTTGTCATCACCATCATTCATACATTGACGAAGGGTAATAAGCTGACATTGCCCCCACCACGACGTCCTGCAGAGGCGAGCCAACTCAATGATCCCAAGTATTATCTTTACCATCAGTTCGTGCATCACTCCACCAAGGACTGCATCGTCCTGAAGAAGAAGATACAACAGCTTATCGACAGCCAAGTGATCAATCTCGAAGCTGAAGACAAGATCGTATCTACTAACATGATCTCTCTTCAGTTTGGCAAATTTTCTTCTACAGAAGTCCTAGACGGCGTGGTCCCGATCCCCAAGACAATGATGGAAGTCGTTAACCTACCACCAGCTCGTAACTCAACCTTGGTCCCACTCACAACTGGACGTGGAGAGATCATGTGGGTCCATCTGGACCTTGTCAAAGAAGTGACGCAGGGGGTAGCACCTCCCAAAACAAGAAGGGGCAAGAAATTTAAGTCATGCCACATGGTATCCTCCTCCATCTACGAGGTTCTATCTGGCGAGACGCGATCGGGAAAGACTTATCTTCGGACGTACGATCCCGTACAAGAAGAAGCACTGCCTTCTCAAGCTCCTACTGCCCCTACAAGCTCAGAAGCTGGCCCGTCCGAGCCTCAAACCACATCCAAGCAGAAGGAGACGCGGTTTGACAAGTCTCAAAAGGTGCCAGCTGCAGAAGGCATGGATCGACCCTACAACTTTGACATACTGGCTCAGCTAGCCAATACACCCACCAGGTTGTCTCTGTTCGGTCTATTGCGACTCTCCAAAGAAACGCAAAAGGCCTTAAGTAAGGCATTGCTACATGCCGACTTTTACCTCGCTGAGGTCAAAGCTCCCGCTGAAGATCCTGTCTCTTGCCCCCACTGTCACAGTAAAATAGAAGTGGTGCCCAACATCACCTTCTCACAGGAGGACATGCTACTAAAAAATATTCGTCATGATAGACACAAATGGTGCCAAAATAATCTGCTGCTGATAAGTGCAAAGCCCCTATCGGGCCTTTATCGCATACATCACCGATGAGGGCACCTCGATATGCACTACCGTCGTCGAGAGCTGAAACAGCCAATCCGCTGCTTGAAGGTAATCTTCAAAGAGCAAATCGACCATCTCTTAGGCGTCAGTGAGCAATAATACATCGTGCCAGAGTCGATCATCTCTTTTTATAGCTCTTGTTGACCTGCACACTCTGTAACGTGCGCCTCCTCTTTTTAGAGTTCAGGCGCACAGTTTATCACTTGTGCCTCCTCTTTTTAGAGTGTTTGGCTGCATCAAAATACACTGTTTGTTTTTACAAACTTTGCTGTGCAAATTTCGAACTTGCGCCTTCGGAACTTACGCGATCGCGCACTTAGGACATGCGCACTTTGAATTTGCACTAGGCGCAACTTGATAGCTTGCGTAATATAGAACTTGAATTCATACTGTCTTGAGTTCACTAAGGGCACTCTGTAGACTCGTGCAACATAGAACTGTGCACAACCTAGGATATTTTTTAGAGGCTCGCGCAACCTATGACTTTGTGTACCTTGCTTTAAATTTAGAGTCTGTTGCATAGACTTGGTAATTAATCTTTTCTCTCTCTTTCTTTTTGCAGTTGATCTCAGGGAAGACCCCGATGCCAAGAGATTAGCTTCAGCTTTCAGAGCTTCAGAGTATTGAAAAGATTTATCACATGTATCATATCCTCAATATGAGCTTCCCGAATCCATAATGGCCATGCTTGCTGCTCAAAAAAATACCACTTTATTGTGCCTGATGAACGGCGAGCCTTTAGAAAGCTTAGACAATGTCGTACATAAGAAACTGGCTTTCTTGTTTGGAGACGCAATTAAGAAGACATTCCAGCCTAAAGTAAAGAAGACATGATTTACCAATATAGGGATAGAATTATGTACCTTACAGAAATGTCGAGGCACATGTCCCTGTCTCGCTATGAACTCTCCAGTTATCCTCGTCGGATGGAATGGGATATGACCCCAATTCAACAAGTCAGAGTTGGGAAAATATGCTACAGGTTGGGTCCTCAGAACAAGGACTTATTCTATAGCACCTCGGAGAAATACAGTTCTCATCTGAGAGGTTTGAAGCCAAGCTGTGTGCCTTCCGAAGATTCATCGTTGCTACTTTCCGTTAGAGTGCCCATCTTTGCAAACATATTTGCGAAGGCTAAGGGAAGGTATCCAGACTAGACCATGCGTTTAACAGGCTTAGTGAACCCTGATATGTAGCACTGGAACTGCGTTGTAATTTGGGTATTAGATCAGTTCAAGGATAAACTCCTCGAATTAGAGCTCTACGATCCATTTTGGGCTACTGCTCACGGCTTTCCCCCAAATGCCCATATGTTTTTAGCTCTGGTAGAAAGATACAATGATAGGACCGACACCTTCATGACTCCTTACGGAGAAATTGGATTTGTGCTTCATGAGATGAAGTATCTTTCACACTTACCAATTGGTGATAACCCATATGAAGAGTACGTGCCCACAAACGAAGAGCTGGATATCCTGGCAATGGAGAACCCTCAAATGGTAGATATGTTTGAGGAACTTCTATTCCACTATATGATATGTTTCCTCTATTATAAAAGTGCTTCAAAAGGGACCTGCTACATAACCAAGTGGCTGCCATACTTATTTTTGGGCCATATCTATGAAGATAAGATCATCGAGAGTCCGGCTTGTGATCCTTGCTTCTTCAAACCACTCAGCCGCAGCGACATAGAAAAGTTGATAAAAAGATCTAAGCATGTTGATAACATCCTGAATGTAGACCGGTACCCATTTACTGCTGGTGAAACCATCGAAAGTTATCTTAGGAGGGGTTACAGACCCGAGTCTCGAGAAGTCCAGCTGGCGGGTTTTTTCTTTTTGTGGCTACGGCGGTTTGTGGTATCCGGAGCCAGTACAGTTGACCGATTCTGTCATGCCCTAATTTCAAAGAATCAATAGTCTTCCCTCGGGCGTGATGCCGTGCGAACCTAAGTTGTGATCACACAAGGCATAGTCATAAGGTTATCCGAAAGACAATATCAAATAGAGTACACAGAGAAATTAAACACATTGAAATAAGAGAAACTTTTGTTTTTATTGATAATAAAACTTCATTTACAAGACTCCATTACAATCATTGTCGTACGGGCTACAACATGACTCTATTACACAATGAACACTGATGAGATAGTCGTTCCATACATTACATCACCCTTTACAAACAAAACATTCCCAAAGACCTGGAATAGTGGGGAGTCAAGATGCTATTTCTTCTGGACTGAATGTGGAGTTCAAAAGGATTCAAAAATAAGCCTTCAACATATGGACGAGGATTCAATGTACTTGCGTCACCTAGAGCTTAAGTGGCACGCCCTTCTTGGTTCGGGGTACCTGTGTGGAGATCGAGGATCAGTATATTACACTTTGTACTGGTGCGTGGCAATTTAAGTTCCATGCTTTCATTTGGTTAAAAAGTTTATATGACTTAATTGGTGAATCTTTCTAACCATCCTAATGAATTTCAGACAAGCATATGACAAGCATAATGTAAACTACGCTAGAACTTACCCACGGCAGAGCATGTCGTGCAATATAAGACTTACCATGTTCTTTTCTGTCAATTGTTATCGCTAGCATAGCGTGTGCAATTTATGTGTGATTGGTTACTGACATCACAAGCCATCCTGGACTTATAACTTTTTTCTGGGCCCTTTCAACGCAAGTAGCGAGCCCCGTTGCAAGTCCCCGCCTAACCCGTGCTATCATCCAGCACAGCTATACCTTGTTTCCTCCTAGGCCAAAATGGTCCCGTGGTCCCGGGTTGCCGCTTGAGGAAACTTTTACCTTGTCAACAAGTTGTTCATGACCGTGCTTAGAACAATTTAGTTATTAAGGCATAGTCTACATTTCTTCTGAGAACTTGACTATTATACCGTGTCCCGCTTTGTCATGACATTACCTTATTTGAGTCAATCTTTTGTTAACACAGTTCTATAAATTTACAGTGTGTCCGTGGCTTTGCATCTATTATTTCATTCACGATAAGGTTATCGATTGAACTAAGAAAGGGGAGGTCAAGAAGAGAAAGGTCAGCCACTCACCTTGAGTTTGCTTGAGATGAGAGACTTGCTTGGTCGCGCTAGACGTCGCCTACGCGATTACCTGAAATCGCACAAGCAACCAATTAGAACACTGTATTATTCAAGGAGTTCAATATAAAATGCGAGTTCGAAATGCAAGCCATGAAAACCATCAAAAATATTCACAAAAATGCATTCAGAAAATCAAAGCCAAAACCAACACCAGTACGGCATAAAAAATAGAGCAACGGAAGGTCTCTTCCGACTCAGCCGCAGAGTATCCTTGAGGCACAATCCGTTGAATATGGGACTTGGTTTCGAAGAAGCCATTCCATAACGGAGAATGGATCTTAATTCAACCGTTCTCGTTCGACCGATTCGATCAATCTCGACCTATCGGTTCCGACCGAATCGATAGCGACAGTGTTCCTTTCTTGCGTACCCTATGGACGGAGAATGGGGCACGATGTAGGTACGGGGCACTACACCATAACCAACTAAGAAAAAAAATTCCTAGAAACTTAATAAAAGAACCTACCGCTAGGAAAAATAGAGAAGAAAACTTTTTCCACATCTCCGACTCTAGTTCCCAGGTCGACTCCTCGACCGCATGGTTCTTCCAAAGCACTCGAACGAGAGGGATGAAACGATTTCGAAGCAGTTTATCCTTGCGCTCCATGATTTGTACAGGCTCTTCAACATACGATAAGTCTGCCTGCAGATTTAGCTGACCAAAGTCTTCCATATGGCTCGGATCGTACACGTACTTCTGCAACTGAGAGACGTGGAAGACATTGTGCACGTACGACAATGTTGGTGACAATACAATATGGTAAGCTACTGGGGTGACTCACTTCAATATCTCGAAAGGACCGACAGATCTTGGACTCAACTTTTTCTTAGCTCCAGATCTCATGACTCCACGCATAGGTGTGACTTTCAGAAACATGCGATCGCCCTCCATGAATTCAAAGGGTCGTCGGTGGGTGTCGGTGTAGCTCTTTTGTCGACTCTGTGCTATCTTTAATCTCTTCTGTATCAGTTTAACTTTTTGTACGGTCTGCTCCACCAGTTCTGGGCCAAGTATCTGCCATTTTCCGACTTCATTCCAACAAATGGGCGATCTGCACTTCCGACCGTACAAAGCTTCATACAATGTCGTTTGGATGCTGGATTGGTAGCTGTTGTTATATACAAATTTGGCCAACGGTAGATAAACGTCCCAACTTGACTTCAATTCGATCGCAAAGAGTCGTAACATGTCTTCGAGAATCTGGTTCACCCGCTCTGTTTGGCCGTCGATCTGAGGATGATAAGCTGAGCTAACTTCAACTTGGTCCCCAATGCTGAGTGAAGGCTACACCAGAAGCGTAAAACGAACAGTCTATCCCGATCTGAGATGATAGATACTGGGACCCCGTGCAGCCAAACTATTTTATTAAGATATATCTGAGCAAGGCGGTCGACGCTCCAAGTGACTTTAATGACAATGAAGTGCGCTGACTTGGTTAATCGATCGACGATGATCCAAACGGTATCGTTCCCCCGTGGCATCTTCGGTAGGCCAACAACAAGGTCCATAGTGACATGATCCCACTTCAACAACAAGGTCCATAGTGACAAGGTCCATAGGCCATACACTGTGACACAAAGAGCGCCACATCCGTCTTCATACCATGCCACCAAAAGAAAATACGGAGGTTCCTATACATCTTGGTGCTACCAGGATACAAAGGATATTTTTTATAATGTGCCTCCGATATTATCTTATTTCTAATTTCTGCGTCATCTGGAACACATAGCCGACCTTTCACTCACAATACTCCAGACTCGTCCTCTGTAAAGTCAGACGCCTTTCCCGTGGATATCAGCTTCCGAATCTTCTTCAGGTATGGATCATCCTTCTGAGCAGACTTGATTTTCTCCAATAAGCTCGGTTCTAGCCGTAGTTGTGCCAGTTCTATGTCTCTAAATCGAACTCGGAGTTCAATATCCATTTCTTCCAAATCATGCAGCAGTCGGCTGTTGATGGATAGTGAAGCTAGATACTTCCGACTAAGCGCATCCGCCATAATATTTCTCTTACCCGACGTATAGTCGATCGACAAGTCGTAGTCTTTAATCAGTTCCAGCCATCGCCTCTGCCGTAAATTCAGTTCTTTCTGGGTGAAGAGATACTTGAGGCTCTTGTGGTCTGTATAAATCTTGCATGCCATATCATAAAGATAGTGACGCCACAGCTTCAACGTAAACATAATTGCTGCTAGTTATAGGTCGTGCGTGGGGTAGTTCTTCTCGTGTGGCTTTAGCTGTCGGAAAGCAAAAATATCACCTTATCCTGCGATATGAGCACACATCCCAAGCCCTGGCCAGAAGCATCGCTGAAGATTTGAAATCCCTCGGTCCCTTCAGGAAGAGTGAGTATCAGGGCCAAAACGAGCCGCTATTTTAGCTCCTGGAACAAAGCTTCACAGTCGTCTAACCACACGAACGCGACTCCCTTTTGGATGAGGCGAGTCAAGGGCGATACAATCTTCGTGAAGTCCTTTATAAAGTGGCTATAGTATCCTGCCAAACCGAGGAAGCTTCGAACTTTACTGACAGATACGAGCCATTTCTAATCAACAACTACCTCAACTTTCTTTGGATCGACTGAAATGCCTTCAGCAGAGATGATGTACCCAAGAAAAGATACGTTGTTCAGCCAGAACTCACACTTGCTCCTCTTCGCAAACAATTGATTCTCTCGGAGGTTTGGAGCACGGTCCACAGATGTTCTGCATGTTAAGCTCGATCCTTCGAGTAAACAAGGATATCGTGTATGAAGACTACTACAAATTTATCGAAAAACGGACGGAACGGACGGAACACCCGATTCATTAGATCCATGAAGGCGGAAGGATCATTCGTCAGGCCAAATGGCATCACCAAGAACTCATAGTGGCCGTAACGAGTACGGAATGTAGACTTCGGCACGTCCTCTGGCCTGACCTTGAACTGGTGATAACCCGATCAAATATCAATCTTCGAAAACACCATGGCACCTTCGAGCTAATCAAACAAATCATCGATGCGGGGCAGGAGTATTTGTTCTGTACGGTGGCCTTATTCAATTTACGATAGTCGATACAGAGCCGTATCGATCCATCCTTTTTTTTGACAAATAGCACAGGTGCACCCCACGACGAGATACTTGGACGGATGAATCCTCTGTTAAGTAATTCCTGTAGTTGTACTTTGAGTTCTTTTAATTCTGCTGGGACTATTCTGTATGGAGCTTTTGAGATCGGTCGGGTGTCGAAGAATGTATCGATGGTGAATTTGATTTCTCGATCGGGTGGCATTCCAGGTAGCTCGTCCGGGAACATGTCGGGGAATTCTGTAACAACGTCGGCCTGACCCACGTTTGTACCATCCAGTCGCATGTCTTGAACGGACGCCAAGTAGCCTTCGTATCCTGAATGCAGCATCCTCCGAGTAAAAATTGCCGAAATCACCATACACGTCGACGATGCTTCACCACACGAGTAGCAGAATTCGGACATTCCAGGTATGCAGAAGGTGACCTTTTTTCCTGCACAATCAATGGTGGCGTTGCAAGGGCCGAGCCAATCCATTCCCAGAATGATGTTATAGTCCTTCATATCTAGAACTATCACGTCAAGACCGACCTTTTGACCCTCTATACAGACGATTCCACCCCCACAGGCTAAGTTCGTGAGTAGTGGCACGCCCGAAGGTACACTTATGCTAAGTTCGAAGTCTAACGATATCATAGAAAATTTATGCTCGACGACAAAGTTCGCCGATATGAAACTATGCGAAGCGCCTGAATCAAATAGTACACGAGCAGGCACATTATTGAAATTTAATATACATGTCACTACCGTGTCCGAGGCGAACGCTTCGTCCCGCGTCATGGCACAGACGCGCCCTTGAGCATTAGGACGTCGATCTTGGTTGTTAGGTTGAGTGGGTTGAGGAGGTTGGAGCGCCTGTCCTCGATTTTCTTGACGGTTTTATTAGGGCGGAGCATTGAGATATTGTCTTCGGGTCATGCAGTCTTGCTTTTGGTAACCCTTTTGTCGCAAAAGAAGCATCCTCCTTCGAGGAAAAAGCACTTGCTGGCATTGTGCCCAAAGGAATAGCACTTGGCACAACGAGATGATAGGTTATGTCCCTGGTAGCTGCCATGGTTTGGAAGCTTTGATGTATGATTGTTGCCTCCCGTATAGCTAGGGCGTTTGTGGTTGGAATTGTGCACAACGTCTGCAGCAACGGAAGGGTACTGGCTCTCAAGGCGGAGGGCATGATTTAGAGCATCGTCCGTGGTCTTGTACTCCGGAACCGCTACATGAGCACCGAAAGAGCATCGTAGAACCACTTCAAACCATCACATACGACACTCCTCTGTAGGAAGAAACGTACTAACAAATTTGGACAATTTGTTGAATTCTACGGTATACTGTTCTACTGTCTGATTCCCTTTTCTTAACTGTATGAATTTATTTTCTTTCTCTTCACGAACGGCGGAGGAAAGGTACTCGACTTCAAAAGCTTTGCGGAACGTGGCCCAAGAGATCGGTACTGAGTTATTGTCGCGTCGGATCGCTCGTTTGTGCACGCCCCACCAGTCATACGCGTTCAAACGTAGTTGAAGTTGTGCACAGGCGACTTGCTTGGATTCTTCAATGCCGAGGAGCTCGATGTGATCTTCCAGCTCTTTTAACCAATTGATTGCCATAGAAGGGCCTTCGTACCGCTGAAGAAAGTGCGGCACGCTTTCTTAAATTTTGACACTTTAAAGTTGTATCTTTTCGGTGCCGCTGGTTGATGCTCAGGCTCCTCTCGATCAACTTTGGTGGGTTGACCCGTCGGTTTGGTGACAGTAGACACAGTTATAGAGTTTCTATTGGCCACAATTGTCTGGACGATCTGTTGTAGAGTATCAAGCTACTTTTGCTACATCTTGGTTTGAGCATCGAAGCGAGCTTCAAATTGGGCCTATTGGACCTCCGTCTGCTGATGTCGGTTCTTGGACTATTTTTGCTACGCCTCCATCATGCGCAACATCCTCTCGATGGCATTGTTAGAAGGTCTGGCACGTGATCTGCTCGAACCGCTCAAAGCACTTTGTTCTTGCTCGGTCGCAATTTCTGCTACGGGTTCCATCACGTCTGTAATACGTAGACACACACATTAGTCTCAAGATATTTCAGACTCATCGTATGGAACAACTTATCTTATCGATGCAAGGTCAAAGGTTTGAGACTCTAGACGGAAGGCCAAAGGATGTAAAGTCGTGCTTTGATGCCATTATGTCACATCTCGATTCTGAAGAATCGATAGTCGTCCCCCGGGGCGTGATGCCGTGCGAACCTAAGTTACGATCGCACAAGGCGTAGTCATAAGGTTATCCAAAACACAACATCAAATAGAGTACGCAGAGAAATTGAACATATTGAAATGAGAGAAACTTTTATTTTCATTGATAATAAAACTTCATTTACAAGACTCCATTACAATCATTGCAGCGTAGGCTACAACATGACTCGATTACAAAATAAACACTGATGAGATAGTCGTTCCATACATTACATCCCCCTTTACAAACAAAATATTTCCAAGGACCTAGAATAGTGGGGAGTCGAGATGCCATTTCTTCTGGACTGAATATGGAGTCTTCAAAAGGATTCAAAAACATGCCTTCAACATACGAACGAGGCTTCATTGTACTTGCATCGCCTTGAGCTTAAGTGGTATGCCCTTCTTGGTTCAGGGTACCTGTGTGGAGAGCGAGGATCAGTATATTACACTTTGTACTGGTGCGTGGAAATTTAAGTTCCATGCTCTCATTTGGTTAAAGATTTTATATGACTTAGTTGGTGAATCTTTCTAACAATCCTAATAAATTTCAAACAAGCATATGACAATCATAATGTAAACTACGTTAGAACTTACCCACGGTAGAGCATGCCGTGCAATGTGAGACTTACCATGTACTTTCCTGTCAATTTTTATCGCTAGCATAGCGTGTGCAATTTATGTGTGATTGGTCACTGACATCACAAGCCATCCTGGACTTATAGCTTTGTTAGTCGGGCCCTTTCAACGCAAGTTGCGAGCCCCGTTGCAAGTTTTCGCCTAATCCATGCTATCATCCAGCACAGCTATACCATATTTCCTCCTAGGCTGAAACAGTCCCGTGGCCCCGAGTTGCCGTTCGAGAAAACTTTTACCTTGTCGACAAGTTGTCCATGACCGCGCTTAAAATAATTTAGTTATTAAGGCATAGTCTACATTTCTTTTGAGAACTTAACCATTACATAGTGTCCTGCCTTGTCATGGCATCACCGTATTTAAGTCAATCTTTTGTTAACACAGTTCTATAAATTTACAGTGTGTCTGTGGCTTTGCATCTATTATTTCATTCGAGATAAAATTATCGATTGAACTAAGAAAGGGAAGGTCAAGAAGAGAAAGGTTAGCTGCTCACCTTGAGTTTGCTTGAGGCGAGAGACTTGCTTGGTCGCGCTAGATGTTGCCTACACGATTACCTAAAATCGCACAAGCAATTGATTAGAACATTGTATTATTCAAGGAGTTCGATATGAAATACGAGTTCGAAATGCAAGCCATGAAGACCATCAAAAATATTCACGAAAATGCATTCAGAAAACCAAAGTCAAAACCAACACAAGTGTGGCATGAAAAACAGAACAACGGAAGGTCTCTCCCGACTCAGCCGTAGAGTCTATCCTTGAGGCACAACCCACCGAATATGGGACTTGGTTCCGAAGAAGCCATTCCATAACGGAGAATGGATCTTAATTCAACCGTTCCCGTTCGACCTATTCGATCAATCCCAACCTATCAGTTCCGACTGAATCGATGGCGATAGTATTCCTTTCTCGCACACCCCGTAGACGGAGAACGGGGCACGATATAGGGACGGGGCACTACAGATTCCATTGAGGCGTACTTTTTGCTGCCGTGCGTCTAGTGTTCTACTACAAGATAAACCTCCTCTCAGCGATGGTTTACCGCTTGAACGCAGGCCTGTGTTCCTTTGTTGACACCATGGTGCATAACAAGGCTACTCGGGAGGACTTTCCTCGTACCAAAATGCCCTACACTTATTTGTTTGGGTGGTTGCTGCTACACTATCCTAGTTTGATGGACCCTGATATGAGTGTAGTCGGAGGAGACTTCATCAAGCGTTCTTCTAATGCTCGATGGATTATAAGCGCACTTTCAGAATGCAGAAGCATTCTGAACTGAGGTTTTGGATGGAGATTTCAATGTGTCCCTCCCCCTCCAGGATATGAGAATCTTCTCCCACAGATCATGGATTTAGAAACGACATCTCTCTGTCTGTCTTCGACTAATTTTGCATGGTTGAAGACAATCCGACTATCCCACCTGGTGTATCGGTTCAAGGGCGAGTATTTTCTGGAACCATATTTACCAAGCCGGTTTGCTCGGCAGTTTGTCTACGATCAGATGCATGTGGGTAACGCCACCACCTGTTTGCAGGCCAAGGGTTACCTAATAGATGGTGCCAGAGCTTGGGGATATTACAATGTAAGAGGTACCAAGGCAATATTTCCAATGCCCAATACTCTTGCTCAAGTAGGCCCGCGTATGTTATATACATATACAAATTTTTATACTTCGGCCAGTAGTTTCGTCGAAAACTTCTGCCTAGCCTACAGCTTTGTTAGTGATAAACGATCAAGGACTGGGGTTCACACTGCGTAATCATTCTGAGATGCAGAAGATCATGACCCCGTCGATGAACCTTTGGAGGCCTCTCTCGTGGGCTTGTATGACGAAGTCAATGATCCGCTGGATGTGTCACTAAAGACACAAACGAAGAAGTCTCCTACAAAGGGGCGTAGCAAGAAAAGAAAAACTGGAGAGTCGTATGCTCCCTCACACCCTGACGATCTCCCTTCTTCTCCTAAGGCTCCAAAGAAGAAGAAGAAGACCACATTAGTCATTGCTGAGCAGTCCACTACTAGGACAATGCGGTCCCAGACAAAGCAGATACAGACGGAAGCATCCCCTGGAGGAGGAGAGGCAACTCCTTCTTCAGTTCCAAGAGATAATAGAGTCGTCCTTGAATAGGTCATTAGGGAGCCTAACATGCAAGATGATCTTGATGATGTTGAAGAGGAACCTAAAACACCTCTTATGAGTAAAACTAAAAGGAGATTAAGATTAGTGGTGACTCCAGCAGACCATCAAGAAATTGGCACTTCGCCCACTCCTTCCATGCTAAAAGAATCCTCGAGTCGACCGAATACATCATTACCTTTGCAAAAGGATCTGCCCCCTCAAAAAGGTAATATATGTACTTTTAAGTATATCATGATTTGAATAAAATATTGAGATTATTCTTTCTCATTTACAGAAGCTACAGTAATCAGTACTCCAACCTTGGTTATTACAAAAGAGACCTCAAAATACTGGATTATGCAGATGATCGTTCATGTGACTGCACTGGCTGTAGCAGGGATAATGATGTTATCCACAACTCCCGAGGTCCCAGAGACTACACTTCTTGATAAGGAGTTACCTTCTACGTAATCCCATGCCGAGGTTGCAGATCCTTCGGTTGCCCAAACTCCTACTCGTTCGCAAGAAGATCGAAAAATGATAGCAACCCTTGAAGGCTGTAACTACAACGACGCATTAATTGAAGATAATTCTATAAGCGCCGGTAAAGGAGAACAAGCTTCAGTGGAAGTCCCGCTGAATCCAGAATTACCGGCTGAAGAGGGTCGTACTACTGGTGAGGGTGAAAAAGCACCCTGCTGATGATAAGGGGCATCCAAGCCCAAAAACTGATGCTTAGAAAGACGATGACAACCCTGATGATCACCAAAAAGTAGGTGAAAAATCAGATATTAACTCTTTAAGACGTTAGGATTGATGAAAATCCTAAAACTGATTTTGAGGGGACTCAAACCCCTACAGAACAAATTTTTGAAACCAATGAAGCAGAGTCGGGAGCCGGAAGCAGCCGCTTCTTGTCAGGCGGCTCAGAGGCTGGGAGCAGCCAGGCGGCCGTGTCAGAAACTACTATGTCCATGCTCCACTCAGATCTAGACATGCCCCATGAAACCCCATACATACTACCGGGATCAGGTAAATTTTTGACTTTTATTTACCTTAACTCCTTTGATGATGTATAATGATTATGTATTTTGATTGCAGAGGGACACTTACAACAGCTCCGTCGACCGCCTTCAACTTTAGCTCGACTATGGCTCTTTTGGATATAGGGACCCAGACTGGACAAGGAAGCTCTTCTATGATACATGTACTTGGATCTGCTGGTGCACAATCTGTGATTCCTCCAATTGCTACAGAAGGAGGAACTCAAGTAGAAGTGGCCACTATGGGTATCTCAGCGATGAACAAAGTCATCGTTGAAGCTTATACCAATGCTTTCTTCACTTCTCTGAGGCCTCTAATTCAAATGGTCATGGAAAAGGACCAACCTTATGAGTCAGTAAGGGGCCCTTCTTCCTTTGTTATTGGAGTTATTCATAAAATCGATGATTTGGATATGGTCAACTATTTGGAACACATCTTGGATGAGCTTGAGGAATCCATCAAATATTATAAAGATCTAATAAGAGAAAATATCCAAAAGCTCATAGATGCTGAATGTGAAGCGATGGCTCGTGAGGCTACAATACAAAAAGCTAATTTTGAAGCTTTTGTGGTGGCTTTCTGCAGAGTTGGAATCTCTCATTGTTGAGACAAATTCTTCTATTGAGCGTCATAAGATTGAAGCTGCAGAGAAGGAGAAAGAAGCTTCTAAATACCAAGCTCGTCTTCAGAATTTAGATATTGAAATGTCCCGACTCCAAGAAGTACTCAAAGTGGCTCGATGACGTGAAGATGAGGTATTGGAAATGCATCAAATTGCTGCAAGCCAACTAGATGACCCGAGGAGGCAACGGGATGCACTTATCCAAACTGAAGGTGCAAAACTGGAACATCGGGCTGGCTCGCTGGAACCATTTGATCCAGAGTCTGGAAGAGCTCTAGCTAGGCAGAGGGTACTCGACTCCAGAACAGAGAGGGCTGAGAATCTGAAGAGACTGATTGTTGATCTCTGTACCCAACCTCCACAATAAAGTTGTTTATGTCTTTTTCTTATCTTTCAAAGGATGTACTTTTTAACATTTTGAACATCATTGAAAAAAAAAGTTAATGCTCTTTTGTGGTTCCATTACTTATTATATATCTATAGTAGATATAAGTAATAGATAAGAATAGGAAATATGTTCAGAGGTCCCGGATATGACATATCTCCTTAAATAAATAATAATACTAATTATATTTGTTCAGCGGTAATGTGGACATGACATAATATAATTCTCATAATATTATTATTTCAAAAGACGACTTTATCAGAGGTAATGTGGACGTAATAGTCGCTGATGTAGATAATAGAATTCAGAGGTAATGTGGACGTGAATTCATGTATCTTATTGATTATCTTCAAGTCAGCTGGGACTCAAAGATAGGATATCTTTTAAAATAATTGGGTTCCAAAAGATGAGCTTGTGATAAGGTAACACAATCTGGATATACTTTACTGGGGATTTTGAAGAATTATTATTTGAGGTTTTATTTACAGAAGAGTAAATAAAAGATAATAACTCGGTGTTTTGGGTATGTACAATATTCAGTAGATGTTTTGTACATTTTCAAACATAGTATTTTTTTAAGAATTTTCCATTGATGGGCATCATAGCAACTCGACCGTCCATCACAGTCAGTAGACAAGCTCCGTTTGAGAAAACCTTGCTTACAACATAGGGACCTTCCCATTTTGCTTCGAATTTATCCTTGCTCATGTGTGTCATAATCATAGGACGTATGACAGTAAGGACTAATTCTTCTTTTTGGAATGCTCGTACTTTAACTTTACGGTTGAAAGCTTTTGAAATACGAGCCTGATATAGCTCGATATGATGTTAAGCTAATAGCCGCTTTTCGTCAAGCGCTTCAAGTTCCTGAAGTCGAAGATGATCATTATTTTCTATTGTGAGCTCATTGGCAATTGCAATCATTAAGGAGGGGATTTGAATTTTTAATGGTAGGACAGCTTTGCATCCATACACCAAGGAGAAAGGTATACAACCGATCGGAGTACGTACAGTAGTACGATAAGCCCATAGACATTCTCTAAGCTTTTTACTCTAGTTTCTCTTATTGGTACAAATGAATTTCTTGAGAAGCTTGATGATAGTTTTGTTGAATGCTTTAGCAAGACCGTTAGCTATAGGATTGTAGGCCGTAGAATCAACATTGTTGATTCTGTTGTCATCACAAAATTGAGTAAACTTTTAACTGATAAATTGTGGTCCATTATCATGAATGATTCGTCAAGGAATACCGAATCTGTATATCACATGATGTTTGATGAAGTTGATAACGCTGCTGGTCTTGACTTCAAATAAAGGTATGGCTTCTGTCCATTTTGAGAAGTAATCGGCTATAGCTAGGGACAAGGCCAGAGGCAGTTTTAGCAGCAGCCTCAGTTGCAATTTCAGCAGGCACCAACACGTGTCCAGCAGCACCAGGGACAGGGCCAGAGGTAGGCCATCCAGTGTGCCTTCTATAAGAAGATGGAGCACACCCGGGAGGTTTGTAGGATGAGGTTGGGAGTTTGTTTATTCTGTGGAGCTCCAGATCACCAGATGAAGAACTGTGCTGCCCGTGCAGCCAGACAGGCAGGCCAGGACAGAGTGCAGTAGGCTAGAGGAGGCCAGAAGGGACAAGATTTTGCCATGACAGTTGAGCCCACTCAGGCAGTATCAGAGCAGATTGCAGGTTCCAATCTTTCGATCTTATTCCGTATTTGCCTCCTGATAAACTGTCATGAAATTCGATTCCATCTGTTCCTTGATCGTTTGATAAAATTTTGTTCTTGTGATGTGATATTCTTCTGAGATAAGTCGTATGGGCTAGGTCGTCTCGATTATGAGATTTTAGAATCCTCTAGGGTCATGCTAGCAGGCATAGTGCGGACATATAGTCAGATTATGGACGTATTTATCGGGTGTAGGAATTTAAGGTTTTCGCTGCCAAGCATGCGGCAATGCAAAAATTTTAAATACCATAATTCTAGAGGTATGTACCTTAGTCGAGGACTCTGTGATTATCGTAGCCTTGCTCTCTAGCATGATAGAGATTCTAAGTATCATGATTTTGGACAGACGCATACGATTATCGAACTGCATGATTTTGGACAGGTCTAGGGTTTCAATTTTGTATATGAGTTTGGGTTACACTAGGGATATATGGGTATTAGAGTATAAAATATATGGGGTTATGCGAGGTATTTTAGAGTATGTGTTATGGTTAAGGATTAGAAGTTATGAGTCTAGTTTAATGTAGAGTATACATGTGTATGTTTTAAACTTAGGATTTAGTTGGTCTTGATATTATTTTTGAGCACTATAGTCTATTTTAGTCTAAACCCTAGATTAGCCATTGATCCAATAGACCAAATTGACTAGTTGTTGACCAGTAGTTGACCATTGACTATGTTCGACTTAGTTGACTGGAGATAGGATTAGAAGCAGGTTGATGTTGTGTTATTTGATCATGTTTGATTATTTAGTAATTAGAGACCTTGTTTATGATTAGGTTGGAGACATGATTTTTCTGCGGATATCACCGACTCGTGGTACCATACATTTTGGTGGAGGTGGGAAGCATAGCCCTCGCTTCATCGGACCTTTCGTGATCAACGGAAGGGTCGGTGATGTGGCTTACAGGCTAGGCTTGCCACCTGTACTAGTGGGTGTCCACAACGTATTCCACGTATCACAGTTAAGACGGTACGTGGCTGACCCTAGCCATGTGCTTGATCACTCGGAGATTGAGGTGGGACCTACTCTCAGTTATCCAGAGCAGCCTATGGAGATTCTGGATCGTCGAGAGAAGGTGCTGAGAAACCAGGTGATACCCTTGGTTCATGTCGCATGGAGGCATCATTCTCCAGGAGAGTCTACCTGGGAGCGGGAGGATGAGATGCGCGAGCGATACCCATATCTGTTTGTACCGTGAGGTATGATTATCTATCCTTCTCATCAGTTTAGTTTTGCCTTTTAATTTCGAGTATGAAATTATTTTAAGGGGGATAGATTTGTCACTACCACATTTCTATCTTGAGGGTATTTTTGTTATTTTGGGTAAATTTTGAATTTTTAATTAATTTATCGAATTGGTGAATTCTAGTTTGACTTTGACTTGTTGAGACTAGTAGACTAGCCTAGAACCTAACCCTAGTTATGGTAATCCTAGTCTAACTTGAGTTAACCCATTTTAGTCATTAAGGATTTGTTTTAGAATGAGAGGATTAAGTTTAGTGTAATTAAGTCATGACTTATGGTTTTAGGAAAAGGCTTATGACTTTATGACATAAATGATCATGACTTAAGCCCATGGGCCAATTTAGGAAACCCTAACCCTAACTAAGACACCCACGTCCAGTCATAGGAGAACCCCCTCCTACTTAATGTCATGTTGAGGTGTTCTTGCCTCTTTTAGAGCTTGACCTAGAATTTAAAGAAAATGTATTTTCTTCCCTTCCAAAAATCCTAATAAATTCATTTTAATTCCTTTTTAACCCTAGTCTTTTGCATTATGATCTAATTTCTGGTTGTTTACTGTTTTTGGAGGATTATCTCAGTTTTAGTGTTATTTGGAGCTTGGGAGTTGGTATTTGGAACCCTTCTATTTGGGGCTTTCTTGGAGGATTGACACTCATAGGTAAAACCCTCAAATTATGTTTTAATCCTATTTTTAGTGCATGATAGCTAGGGCTGGCGATGGGTAGGGTAGGGTAGGGTAAGGGCAGGAAGAGGGTAGGGTAGGGTAGGGTATTGACCTTTTTTTGATACCCTAGGGGAGTCATGAGGGTAGGGTAGGGTAGCCCTCTTCCAAAAAACTAATACCCATTACCCGTCCTTGTCCTTTCCCTTCACAGGGTAGCTGAGGGTCAGGGTAGGGAGGGTAAGGGCTTTACCCTTGCCATTTCATTTTTTTAACTTTGAAAATTAAATTTTTTTTGCTAGTAAACAGGGGGGAATCTTTTTTCTTTCCATTTCATTTTTTTCAGATTTTGACAGCATTCAAAAATTATAACAACTTAACAAGAAATAACAGGGAGAATATTTTTTTTTACTAAATACGCTGAACCCAGTTATATAGTAGAACCTGGGCTGCCTACATATCCAAGGAGGGGGCTAGACCTGACTCCTTAGGATCAAGTACCATGTAGTTCTCCTAATCCTAAGTACTAATTACAAAAAACTACAAGTAGTAGTAATACTATGGCAGTGGGACTATACAAAATTACAAAGCGGGTTGGGAGAAGGGTAGGGTCGAGGGTTTTAAAGGGTTAAGGTTAACGGGTAGTGGATAGGGTAGTGATTCAGGGTAGGGTAGGGTTCAGGGTAGGGTTACAGGGCAGAGGGTAGGGCGGGTAGGGCCGGTACCCGGGTAATTGCACTAGGGTAACAGAATAAAACCCTTACCCTACCCTAATTCCAAGAGGGTAAGGGTAGGGCATGCCCTCGAAGGGTAGAGGGTACCCGTGGGCACCTGAGGGTACAGGGTACCCGGCTAGGGTAGAGGGTATGAGGGCAAAATCGCCACCCCTAATGATAGCTTAGGTATAGGTGTCCCCTAGCTACTGTAGAAATTTCGTGTCATTTGCATTAGGTTTTGTGTCCGTATCGGACACGTATCAAACCTATAGACTAGGTGTTCGACGAAATGCCCGAACCATTTTGATTTGTTGTTTTTGTAAATCTATTTGAATAGAATCCTAGATCTAGGTGTGTATGTTAAATTTTGTGAAGGGTGTTTGGTATTTTAGTGTCCTATTGTGTCGAATTTTCAAGTTGGATACGCTGCCCACGTACGTACACTGTGTCCTGCATCACGGGGTCAATAACTCCCGACACAGGATACGTCGACACACCAATTTTGGTAAGGGTGATGGGGCATTATCTGTCACCATCCTTCCAAAGTTTGGGAGCATATGGTTGCATGTGCGAGGATAAATCCTCCTCGTACTGGTCGTACTGGCCACACGCGCAGGCTGTGCACACGAACATTTTGGCCACGGACACGCTCATTTAATTTGGACACGGGGACACGGGGACGCGGTGCAGGATGACACGATTGTATCCCTCTATGGGGCAAACACGTGGGCACGAGCACGAGTTGTGTCGTGCCCTGTGTCGCGTGCACGAGGCCGTGTCCTCGCTGTACGAGGCTGTCTATGCTGATTTTTGAAACACTATACGATTCGCGTTTTGGACACGTCGTGTCCACTTTTGTGGACATGAATTGACTAGTCTAACACCATGTCATGTGCACACACCCTTACCAACCTTTAAATTTGCATATTATCATGTTTTGAATTCAGAATTGGGTTTTCCCATTCTTGACTGATACACAGTCCTGAGATTGAGTTCCTGAGATTTTTTATTCCCTTCTAAACTGATTTTCCTGTTAATTACCATGTTAGAATCACTTAAACATGTGTATTAGACTATGTTAATGTTGGTTATTGACTGGGTGGGTTTTTAGATTTCGAAATGGGGTTTTGGACTGCTTGTTGAATGTTGACTGATACATTTCTATTTTCGAAATTTTGATTTTAAGTTCCCCTTCTAAAACTAAATCTTGATATTAAATTACATGCTTAAATTCATGGGCACATGTGATAGCTACTGCTAGGTGGGATTTTCATGTTAGTTTAGGATTTCACTCAAGTTATGGGATGTAGAATGATAATTACTCCCTGTCACTGATATGCAGTCCTATTCTCTCATATGCTGAATTTTAATTCCAGTTTTACAACTGATTTTTGATTCTTAAATTCCATGTTTTATTCCTGAACATATTGTTAGTTCACTGTAGTTAGTTCATGTTAGTTGATGACATCTAGGTGAAGGGGGTTTTTCGAATTGGAATGGTGAATGGGACATTGGGATTAACAGTTGGCCTTATGTTAAAAACTGTCATTAACATGTTCTATTACTGAATTACAAATTCTTGAGACTAGTTCACTGTTTCCACACACTAATTCCATATGACCCTACACTACACACCCTATTAACTGTTATACCTTAAACCACTTTGACACTATCACTAAACTGACACAACACTCTACTGTCCTCTATTGCACCATATCACACACACACACATGTTCATAACACACACCCTCACACACTCACATTTCACACATTGCCACCCTTGTATCACACTCTTTATTTCCATGTACACACATGCCATCTGATACACACTGTTTTTCATATGCTCCACACACACACACATGTAAACCTAGACACAAACACACATGTCCCTACCCTAACACTCTATGTATATATATATACATGTATATACGTATTTATATGCAATATTATCATGTAGCCTATATTATATGAATGTGTGTTAATTATATTAAATTAGATATATTTAATATGTGATATGTGTGGAATGTATGATATAGCTATATGGCCTATAGCCTATATATAGGGCACATAGCCTATGGGTGTATACATATGGCTCATTGCCTGTGTATATGGCTTGAATGCCAGTTAAGGTGTGCTGTTAGCTTGTATAGCCTAGATAGTGTGTGTGTGTGCTAGAATAGACTGGTTAGGCTTAGTGAGACTTTTTTGGGTTAGGCTTGACCTAGTTGACCTAGTTTGACTAGTGTAGTTTGACTAGTGTAGTTTGACTAGAGTTAACCGAGGGTTAACTTTAGCCTAGATTGACCCCAAACATCATGTAGATGCATTGTAGCAGTCTGTTGTACTATTTTAGACTTGTAGTGACTTGTACTGTTCTATAGAAGACAGACATCACTCCTCGGACAATAGATTCTTATCAGATACTCAGGATACCAGGCGAGTACATTCACTGATAGTTTTTATTGTCTTGATAACTGCTATATCCGATTCAGTTGTAGTGTCTTACTTGATTTCCAGACACAATAGTTCACGGACTAGTATATGTCGGATCCTGTCATGAGATGTTGTTTCCGGATTATTTGGGATATTGGTACATGATGTTACTTGTACTTGTATAGACATGGACTTGGGAGTGGGCTGATCACCTGCTTTTGAATCCCGTGTCATGACGTGTTATGTCCGGATCCTTTATACTATTCGGGGATGGGGAGTTATTAGTGGTTGTGTGATCAAAATCCCCACTTGTTCTATACACTCGTACTTATTATGTGTTCATAGTTATACCCTCGCTCACGACGGGTAAAGCCTGACCCCACTTGTTCATAACTCTCCATGGTGACCGCTTTATTCTGCTCAGTTGTACACTTGTTCATAGCCAGTCAGATGGAAAGCCTGATCATGTTTCCCAAGCCGATCACATAATGCACTAATAATTCAAGTCGCATTTTATATTTATTTATCATAGGAGGCTAAGTTCTGTTCGGGAGAAGGGTTACAACCCCGGTCCTTGTTTGGTTTAAGGGTTGTAATTCGACTTTCGGATAGTTCCCAAGTCATCCTATATATATATTGTCGTCTTATTCAGTACTCACATCTTGATATATATTTTCTATTGATTTTGTCTTATATTTCATTATACTGTCTCTTATAGAATTTGTCAATTCATATGGAACTGCTGTTAGTGTTTGTACTTGCTCATTTTCCTGACAGGATACCGTTGATATATTACAGATGATTCTGAGGCAGATTGCCCAACCTATTATGGGGACGGGTTAGATGGAGTAGACCTGGACCGTGGCTTGATAGTAGAGCCACTAGACTTTGCGCACCAAGAGTAGTGTAGCTTAGTTAGGTTTGTCTGGACTGCGATACAGCTAATACTTTCATATTGTAGTATTTTTATATTATATTCTGTGACTCTGTGATGTTGTGTATAGCTTTGGGCTTGTGTGGATCTTGAACTTATTTCCTATTTTTTACCTATCATATTTCCTTTCCATGCTATCTACCTTAGTTTCATCTTGTGATTGAGACTGTATTTGCTATGTCACCTCCATTCGGAGTGTATATACTGTACAGGTACCTTTATATTGTTTAGTTGTAGTATTTATAGATGACCTATACAGCGTTCTACCGTCGATTCTGTGGCGTAGACTGGACGTAACCACGTACTCGTGCCCCAAATCAGGGTGCGGGTCGTGACACCATATACACCATCGTGAGGTTCACATAGTATTTGTTTTGCTTTATCTCCCGCAAGATAGCGTAAGAGTAGACCATCAAATATTCGCCGATAGAGGGTCTTGGAGGTGTGATTGTAATAAAACTGGAGTGATCGCCGACGGATTGTTGTAGCTTCCTTAGGATCTTCAGGTAAGATGTCATGTACCACAAAGTCGGTGAAAGGAGCTCTCTATTCTTCACTAATGATGTTGATTTCAGTTGAATTACTGAACTAAATGTTTGAGTTATTCTTGATACAAAATAACTCTCTATTAGTGATGACAATCATCTGTTACCTTCTCACTGGAATTGCCAATACTGCTGCAAGATTAGCTAATGTATCAGCCTCCGTATTGCTTGCCCGACGTACATGTACAATGAAGAAGCCCTTGAATGATGCAGCTAATCTAACTTTCGCCTCATGATATGGAACCAGGTCCTGATGCCGAACTTCATATGTGCCTCTAACTTGATTGACGATTAGTTTAGAGTCTCTATATACTTCAAGATATTCAATATCCAACTGTTTAGCCAATTGGAGACCAATGAGCAGAGCATTGTATTCAGCCACGTTGTTGGAACACGACTCGTCCAAAGAATAAGCTCTTTGAATAGCTAATCCTTCTGGCGATACGAGGACGATTCCAACTCCAGCGATAATGGCACCTTTTGGTCCGATTGTGGATATACCGTCAAAGAATAGACGCCAGGCAAGAATTCTTTCTGAAATCATGTTGGATTACAAAGTTTTGTCCAGAATCTCGTCATAGAGTTTAGACGTCTCCGAAATTGGATGAGCCGTGAGGAAGTCAGCTAGGGCTTGACCTTTAACTGACTTTTGTGGGACATAGACCATATCATATTGTGCTAACAATATGGCCATTGTAGCAAGTCTAGAATTGAGTGTACTGGGCTTCTTCATCAAGACTCGGAGAGGGTTAACTCTGGAGATAACATGAATAGTCCGGCCTGTGATATAATGTCTAGTTTTTTGAACAGCAAACATCAAAGCTAGACACTCTTTTCCACCGGGCTGATCGATGTTCAACCCCGATCATTGTGCGACTGAGATAATAGATAGCTTGCTCATGACCTTCTTTGTTCTTCTGAGCTAGTAATGTACCCAATGAATGATCCATTGCTCGAACATACATTAGGAAGGGTAATCCTAAGACTGGAGGCACTAAAACTGGAGGATTCATTAAATACTGTTTTATGTCTTCAAATGCTTGCTGGCATTCTTCAGTCCAAACGAAAGACATACCTTTCTTCATTAATTGAGTGAACGGTCTGCAGCGTCCAGAGAGATTTGAAATGAATCTCCTGATGTACTTAAATCTTTCCTGGAATCCTCGTAGCTCTTTTAGGTTACGTGGAGGATGCATCTCTTGAATGGCTTTGATTTTCTCAGGGTCAACGTGTATACCTTTAGAGGTAATAACGAATCTGAAAAATTTGCCACTAGAGACTCCCAGGAATAACTTGGTGGGATTTATCTTGAGTTGATGCTGGCACATTAGATCGAAGATAGTTCTCAAGTCTTGGATGTGGTCTTCCTTTAGACGACTTTTGATAGCAATATCGTCGACATAGCATTCAACTGTCTTCCGTAAATGATCATGGAAGATAGTACCCATAGCCCGTTGATAAGTTGCACCAGCATTTTTAAGACCGAATGGCATGACAATGTAGCAATAGACTCCCAGAGGAGTACGAAAAGATGTATGTTTCTTATCTTTTGGATGCATCTTGATTTGATTGTATCCTGAGAATCCATCCATAAAAGACATCCGTTCGAATCCGCAAGTATTGTCGATATGACATCAGTAATCGGAAGAGGAAACTCATCCTTGGGACAAGCATCATTGAGATCTCTAAAGTTAATACAGACTCTGACATTTTTTGTTTTCTTCATAACTGGGACAACATTGGCAACCCAGTCAAGATGTTGTTCTTCTCTGACAAAACCACAAGAGATAAGCTTCTTGACTTTAGTTTCTATGGCATCCATCATGTCAAGTCAAAATTGACGTTGTTGTTGTTTGACCAGCCTTGCATTGGGCAAGATGTTGAGCCTGTGGGTAGCAATCTGAGGATCCAGTCCTGGCATATCCTCATAACTCCAGGCGAAGACGTCAATGTATTCCCGAATAAGCTGAATTAATTCTTGCTTGTCTGCTTCTGGAAGGCTTTTGCTGATAAAGATAGGTCTTGGCGAGCCTTCTTCTCCAACATCAATCTGAATTAATTGATCTTCAGTAGGAGGTTCTCATTGCTCAAAGCAAAGTTCCCATTGAGTGTCCATCCTTTGTGCTCAAGGATCTGCTTCAGGAGCTTCAATAAAGTCATCATCGTCTTCTGAGAATTCAGCAGACACCATATTAGAAGATAGTGTCACCCGATGGACGTGCCCTATACTGGTATTAGAATCACATAAAACAGAATCATTAGAGTTAGATTGCTCCTCTTTATCGAATTCGGAGGCTTCTGGGGTCGGAATCGGCGAGGTATAACCCAATCCACGCTTCTTTTTGTCGTAATATTGCAGTGACTTTCCTTTTAGAGCAGTGATACGAATAGGAGTTTGCCTTCCCTTACTGCCATTGAGACCAGCTTTAAAATTGTAGCCCATCTTTTGAATGATATCTTTTGATTGTTGACTATCACGACGTAGTTGGAGCCTCCCGTTATCGTCATTTTCTTTTTCGCTATCGGGTGTAGTCTTCTGCTCTGTTCTTTTACTAAAAAGTATAGGAAGTTCATCGTTCTTCCTGGAAGGAACTAAGAAGGAGTCTTGCACTGGTTCGAGCAATACTTTGTCTTGGAGAGGTTGAACTGCTCCTATTGTAAGTGGTTCGAAGTTACCTAGCATCTCTAAGTAACGTCGAGTATAATAAAATACATCTGTATACTCTAAAGGAGATGCTACTTTATTGATTTGTAGATCATCATTTACAACAGGGTTCTTGGCCTTAGCAGAAAGCTTGGTAAGTTTGATAACCAGGGTAACGCCCCAGTCCCAAAATAGTAGGATTAGAAATGTATCATGCCAGCGGTATACATACGAGTAAATATACGGCTCGTATGTATACATAAGCTGTAAATGTAGAAAGCCAATACACTAAATCTTATCCACAAAGATAAATAATGATATAAAAGAAACTTTGTGTTTGTCATGTACACAATAGTTGGGTAGAGACAAATCTAATACCAACTAACTTAAATATGGAAAAATATACGAAGAAAGAATTGAGCGAACGAGAGCAAGAGACGAGTCCAAGAGCAATCATCACGAAGGAAGGAATGACCTTAGCTAAAGCACCTCTAAGAAACCACGAAACACGCACCTGGAGAAATCACCAGGTCCTCAGAGGGACATAACAAGACACATAATATCATGCCAGTAAACTGAATAATAAAGCTCAACAGAAAAGTATGCATGAGTAAAGGCTCCTAACCATTCTATGTGAATGCACTTTAGAGGAAAACGTTCTACGCAGGGGCTGTAACGGATTCACGCAAGCAAGTAATAAGAGTGGCCAACAAGTAGCGCTCATCCGAGACACTATCGGCCGGGTAACACGTAGCGCTCATCCGAGACACTATCTTCCAAATGTGTGTAAAAATAAATGTAGCCCCTACGCTAGTAGATGTCTCCTCCCCCCAATGATACTATACATGTGTCGTAACCACGACACACAAATACGTGTCATTTCCACCACACGGTTTTATAATAGATAACTGTCAAGTCTTCAAACATGCATCTATTGACAGTTATTCCTACGCATGCGCATGGGGGATCAGCCCACACACAAGTGACCTCTTTATGATACTCACAACTCTCACGCACAACTCGTATACAATCGTGACAAGTCAATGAGACACACTAAATTCGACGGTAGTCTCTTAACTCTAAGCCAATTGCATAAAATATAGTAATTTGCATCTACATATAATTTATAAAGAAACAACTTGAAAATAAACAAAATATGCATGATATTGAGCAGGAAATTTAAACAGTAAAGACAAGGTGTCTTGCCTGGTGTGTCATCTGGCGTGGTGCGGTGTTCCATCAAGTCACGTTTGTCCAGTAGCCATGTTCGATGTGTAATGGTCCGAGAGCCACGAGGAAATATGAATATGTCATTAGTCAGAATTTGAAAAGAAATATGATTATGGAATTAGTCATGGTCAAGAACTTGATTCGAAGGAAATAAGTATTTATATATATTTCTTAGAAAATAGTTATAGCATTTTAAAAATATATTTTCTTATTAGCCAAATATTTTAGATAGGTACTTGGAAATATGGAAAATGTTTTAAAAAAAAATTCTTATATGTATATAAGATACCTTGAAAACTATATTTGGAATCCAATATAATTAAAACTATATTTTTGTTTTATTCAAATATTATAAATTAATGCTTAAAATTTAGGAAAACAATTTGGCTAAAAATAAGTTTCTAAAATATATTTATTAAACTAAGAAGTCATAACTAATATCAATCAATATAACTATATTTTTATTATATTATTTTTCTTTTTAAAAAAAATCAACATTCGTATAACTTATTGAAACAAATAGGATTTGTAGCAATAATACAAAAAGTAATACAATTTATACTATAAAATAATAGAAATACTAATAATAATAATAATAATAATAATAATAATGTAAACTTTAAAATAAAATTATACTGGTTCTCTTTCCCAATTGAAACTAATAATAATAATAATAACAGTAATGATAATAAACTTTTTTAACTACCCAGACCCTTCCCCCAAATTAACACAGTTAGAGAGAAAGAGAAACGAGAGGAAGAAGAAGAGTGAGGGAAGAGGGGGTTCGGGAGAGTTCTCACCAGAGGGGCGATCGGCGTGTGGCCGGCGAGGCCGCGTCTCCGACCATCACTGGGGAGGCCGAGATCCGCGAGGCTGCGGCGGCTCGGAGGAGCCCAGAGGAGAGATGCGGCGCTCGGCTGGGATGGACGCGTGCGGAGGGCGGAGCGGCTGCCGGACCTTGGCGAGGTGGCGAGGCCCAAAGGCAGCGACGCTCGGGGCGGAAGACGGTGTCGGGGCTGGAAGCCGCGCGCGGAGGATCGGGCGCACCTGGAGGAGCCGGCTCTGACATTAGAGCGGAAAAAGGGGCGGCGGTTGATTGGCGGAGTTAGGGGTTTTCAGTCGCAGCGGCGGCTGTGCACAGAGGACGCGTCGGAGGTGGCGCGGGGAGCTCGGCCAGGTTAGGTTTCCTCCCCTTCTTCTTCTTCTTCATGGACGATAGGGTTTTTGGTGGTTGA
The DNA here is from genome assembly GCA_029216955.1 of Iris pallida. Lineage (NCBI taxonomy): Eukaryota > Viridiplantae > Streptophyta > Magnoliopsida > Asparagales > Iridaceae > Iris > Iris pallida. The sequence goes on along the minus strand of JANAVB010018000.1, from coordinate 2,573,520 downwards.
CGGGGATGGTCGTGGCTGGTGGATGTGGGGAGACGATGATCGGCCGTGCTAGAGAGGGGTGGAGTGGGTCTGAGGATTCAACGGTGGGGTATGGTGGTGGTGGTTATCTCCGTCTAGGTCGGTCGGAGGCGGTGAGATGGGCACGGAGGTGCTGGCCCGCGAAGATGGTGGGGATTCGGTTTGGCAGCGATGGTGGAGGACAGGGGCGTGTGATCAGTCGAGGGGATACGGTGGAAGTCGCAGGTGATGATGTCGACGGTGGTGGTAGTTTGATGGTGGGAGTGGCGATTGACGGAGACGGGGTTGGATGTGGCCGAGGTTCGGCAAGGCGAGCAGTAGGGGTCGACGGGTCGAGGTAGCGGTTAGGATTCCGAGTTGAGTTTGGATGGGTCGTGTCGGGTGTGTCCGACACGACGGGGACGGAGGTTCGATCTGTCGGACCCGGGGTGGAGAAAATGTATTTGTACAGTAAAACACATAGTGGATGGGGAAGGGAAACACGGACACGATGCACGATGCTGGGATGGTTGTAGAATAATTTATGGATGAGTACCTCTCCTTATATAGGAGGTGGAAATTTCCAGTTGAATAAGGACTGCAATAATTTAACCTCGGTGGATAATTCCATCCTTTATTTAAATCGAATTAGAATTTAAGCTATCAAAATCAAATCAATCTAGATAACTTCCTTTAATTTAAAATAAAATCTTTTCCAAGTTTAAATTATCAAAATAATTAAAACAAAATTTTAAATCTCTTTTTCATAAATATTAAAATATAGCATAAATAAATTTCGAAAATCAAGAATATTATTTAAATATTAATTTATAAAGTAGCTTTTGTAAATGACAAAATAGATTAATAAACAAATTCCAAATTTTGCAAATATCTAGAATATATTTTATATAAACCAAAATTTTCCAAATCACTACTTATTTTAAAATGACTCTTTTATACAAAATAAAAATATTTATCACATTTGTTTGAACATGTAACTTCTTATATAATATAAAATTTATAACAAAAATATTTTTTTCTAAAATATGTACCTCGACACATATTCGCACTCGTCGAGCAAATACGAAACGCAATTCTCGCACGCTACGCAAATTCAAAAATGTGAATTCGTATGCGACGTGGAGATACGAAGTACACAATAAATACAAAATTATTTTAAAAAAAATCGTAGTATAAATTTAGGGGGTTTACATCCTACCCAACTTAAAAAAAATTTGTCCTCGAAATTTTGGAGAAATTTGGGTAGGTAGGCTTAAGGAGATAGAAGCAGTTTAATCGATAAGAATTTGATTTATATTGAACAAAAAGGCAATAACTTGTTTGACGAGAAGGAAACGACATTTCAACGGCAGTAAGTCATATATTAGGACAAGAAAATTTAATAATTCTAATATGGTCATGTGTATGACAACCCCTTAGTGTCTATAATCCATCATTCATTATCATTTGTGCAAGCTCCCAAATAGGTAATAGTTTTCAATATAAATTGATCACTAGATCAATATCCCCGATTCAAACTTTCAGTGCACGTTTTCAGTATCGTTAAAATCTCCAATCGTCCTTACCAATTAGTCATATTAACCTTTCTCACTTTGTTTTGTCCGCAAGTTTATATTCCATCTTTATCTTCTTCTTTAATTACTTCAATCATTTACCTCACATTTTTTTTTGAATTCTGAAATGTATACATATATCTAATTCCGATGTTTCACAAGGAGAATTCAACGAGCTCAACAAGTTCAACTCCAATGAATCTCTAATATACCTTCCCAACATATCTATCAATATAATTATTTTTCTCAAAATAGATTTTTCTCGTTCCTAATCTCTTCCAAGAGTAGGTAATCGATATTCAGTCAAAAATGAATGAACATTCTTCATAGAAAATTTGTACATACCTCAAAATAAAATATCCCTTCAATATTTGTGTATCATATCTTCATAACACCATCATAATTGGAAATTTTCTCAACCTTTTAATCCATTAGTCGAAGATCAATTCAATCTTACTTCAATATGAAATTATGTCTAAAATCTTAAAATTTGATAACTCCAACTTCTAATTTAAATAATCTCTAATACTCTTCTTTCTACATATTTCTCTCTAAGCAAATTTCCCATGCAAAATTTTCTTTTAAAATAAATTTCTTCACTCAATTTAGTCAAGAGTAAATTCAATCTCACTTTAATATGACCTTTATATTTACAATCATCCCATAGTTAAATTCTTGATCATTAAGGATTTAAGAAATTATATTCTTCTTGAATTCTTCAAATACTCTATTTATCATCTCATAAAATAAAGACTCAATTTGTCAAACAAGAATCTATCCTCCCTTTATCATAAAATATACTTTGTCTCATAGGTTTACCGCAAGATTTCACTTATGCATGCTTAATCATCTTATTCAACTTTACCACTTTTCTCTAGGGATTTTCTAATCTAACCTCTCTTCAATCAAAGGATGTCATGATCAAATTCATCTTCGAGCAAAGAAATCATAACATGAGCAAATTGCATAAACCACAGAGGAATCAAGGTGAAATATGACGAGCAATTTAGTGAGAAGGAAGAAGAGTAAGGGTTGCTAATATCACACGAAAAGTAAAAGTTGTTATTGGTCGGAGTAAATCAAGATAAGGCACGAAAATAAAAGGACAAGGGTAAACAATCGAGTTAACACACAAAGTTATGCAAAGTAAGAAATTAAGTAGATCACAATCATATATTGGGTCAAAAAAATTGCGTCAAGATTTGGTCTCTAGATGAAGTTAGAAAGGACAATATTATCATGGTAGGGTTTACAGCTAGCCATTTTGACTCGAAAGTCGCATCATAATAATAGAATACAAATGGACGTGTTTTAGTGGGACATGATATACCTACATGAAGGTGAGCTCGTCTAGGTCTTGCATATAAAATTTGTTGGAAGCAAAAGTCTAGTGTTGTGCTCCAAATATTAAAGTTACGATAGGGAATGCCAAATGATCAAAATAGAAAGTGGGTTTTTTTTCTTCTTCTTGATAAGGTACAAGTTAATGCATAAAAAGGATACAGTTAAAGCACGAAATAAAGATAATGAGAAAATCTCGCAGATCAAGTTAAGGTAAGTTAGAGACACAGTTTCTAGAAAAAATAGTCTCATAGATAAGGGTATGGTCAAGGGAATGAATCTAATCATTTGTAAATTTCAAACAAATAGATGGTCACGAATAAAGATCTAGATTTAAGGGAAGGTCGAGTAAGTCAATGATATGTTCATCGGTTTGGTCGATGACTACTATACTTGTGTATATGCAATATCATAATCATAGGTGGTATGGCAATCTAATGTAGAATACTTCTATCTCATTAGAGTGACCTTACTTGCTTCTTGGTCCTCTACCAAAATATGATCTAATCTAAAATTTCAAGTTCCTTAAAAGTTTCTCAATAAAATTTCCAAGATACTCCACCAAAATTTCCAATCATCTTAAGCTGCCAAGTTTAATCAAAATTTAAATCTCTTAGTCAATCTCGAAATAACCCTTGTATATCACAAATCGAATAATAATAATTATTTTTTTCTAAATCTTAAACTCAATATTTAATAAGTTTATTAGCCGAATTTCATGCTACAAATGGAACATTTAAATAACTCCCGAATTTAATTATATATCCTTCAAATGTGTATATCTAGCTTCTAATAAGTCACAACTACTTCAAAAGTATTATTTTTTTCAACAAAATTTAAATATCCATAATCAAGGCTTTAAACTCGAAGTCTAAATAACTTTATAAATCATAGATCATATGACGTAAAAATATTTTACCAAAATTTATCAATCATTCTCAAATTTTGGTCTATCATACTTCCACATTTAAAATTTTATCATCCTTTTCAAATCAAATTTATATATCTCCAAAAGATGTATAGCTATAACTCAATAAATCATAAATGTTCAAAGACCTTCAAAAATTAAAACGCAAAATCAATCAATATATTTTCTCGATCTAGCTATCCTCTTGGGTATACCACCTTGTAATATCAAAATAAAATTCTAACTATCTTTTGGAGGCGGTAATATGCTACTACCCAACTTGGAATTAACTAATCCTTAAGATCATATTTCTAGAAAAATGAATGCCTCTATAACTCAAATAAAATCTCCATGCATATTAATTGTCAATGTAACCTTCTAGCATGTGTTTGACCTATGAGCATATACTAGTGTAGTCATCTTACTAAGCACGAAGCTAAGAATTTACGGTAGGAGGAGTCAAACAAGATGCAAGTCAAGGAGGTCAAACGAGAGTTCAAAATTTGAAGTCAAAAAAGGATGTCAAATAGGTGGATGAGATTCTAGACTCTAATCCTATATTGCAGGCCCATTCGGTACAGTCATATAACCGAAACGGCAAACTTGACCTGCATGGGCCACCACAAAAACATGTAACGCCCCAGTCCCAAAATAGTAGGACTAGAAACGTATCATGCCAGTTATATACATACGAGTAAATATATGGCTCGTATGTATACAGAAGCTGTAAATGTAGAAAGCCAAGACACTAAATCTCATCCACGAAGATAAATAATGATATAAAAGAAACTTTAAGTTTGTCATATACATAATAGTTGGGCGGAGACAAATCCACTACCAACTAACTTAAATATTAAAAAATATACAAAGAAAGAATTGAGCGAGCGAGAGCAAGTGACGAGTCCAAGAGCAATCATCACGAAGGAAGGAATAACCTTAGCTAGAGCACCTGTACGAAACCACGAAACACATACCTGGAGAAATCACCAGGTCCTCAGAGGGACGTAACAAGACACATAATATTATGCCAGTAAACTGAATAATAAAGCTCAACAGAAAAGTATACATGAGTAAAGGCTCCTATCCATTCTATGTGAATGCACTTTAGAGGACAACGTTCTACACAGGGGCTATAACGGATTCATGCAAGCAAGTAATAAGAGTGGCTAACAAGTAGCGCTCATCCGAGACACTATCGGTCGGGTAACACGTAGCGCTCATCCGAGATACTATCTTCCAAATGTGTGTAAAAGTAAATGTAGCCCCTACGCTAGTAGCTGTCCCCTCCCCCCCCCCCAATGATACTATACATGTGTTGTAACCACGACACACAAATACGTGTCGTTTCTACCACACAATTTTATAATAGATAATTGTCAAGTCTTCTAACATGCATCTATTGACAGTTATTCCTACGCATGCGCATGGGAGATCAGCCCACACGCAAGTGACCTCTATATGATACTCACAACTCTCACACACAACTCGTGTACAATCGTGAAAAGTCAATGAGATACACTAAATTTGACGGTAGTCTCTTAACTCTAAGCCAATTGCATAAAATATACTAATTTGCATCTACATATAATTTATAAAGAAATAACTTGAAAATAAACAAAACATGCATGATATTGAGCAGAAAATTTAAACAGTAAAGGAAAGGTATCTTGCCTGGTGTGTCATCTGGCGTGGTGCGGTGTTCCATCAAGTCCTATTTGTCCAGTAGCCATGTTCGATGTGTAATGGTCCGAGAGTCACGAGAAAATATGAATATGTCATTAGTCAGAATTTGAGAAGAAATATGATTATGGAATTAGTCATGGTCAAGAACTTGATTCGAAGGAAATAAGTATTTATATATATTTCTTAGGAAATAGTTATAGCATTTTAAAAATATATTTTCTTATTAGCCAAATATTTTAGATAGGTACTTGGAAATATGGGAAATGTTTTAAAAAAATTCTTATATGTATATAAGATACCTTGAAAACTATATTTGGAATCCAATATAATTAAAACTATATTTTTGTTTTATTCAAATATTATAAATTAATGCTTAAAATTTAGGAAAATAATTTGGCTAAAAATAAGTTTCTAAAATATATTTATTAAACTAAGAAGTCATAACTAATATCAATCAATATAACTATATTTTTATTATATTATTTTTTTTTAAATCAACATTGGTATAACTTATTGAAACAAATGGGATTTGTAGTAATAATACAAAAAGTAATACAATTTATGTTATAAAATAATAAAAATACTAATAGTAATAATAATAATAATAATAATAATAATAATAATAATATAAACTTTAAAATAAAATTATACTGGTTCTTTTTCCCAATTGAAACTAATAATAATAATAATCATAATCATAATCATAATCATAATCATAATCATAATCATAATCATAATCATAATCATAATCATAATAACAGTAATGATAATAAACTTCTTTAACTACCCAGACCCTTCCCCCAAATTAACACAGTTAGAGAGAAAGAGAAACGAGAGGAAGAGGAAGAGTGAGGGAAGAGGGGGTTCGGGAGAGTTCTCACCATAGGGGCGGTCGGCGTGTGGCCGGCGAGGCTGCGTCTCCGACCAGCGCTGGGGAGGCCGGGATCCGCGAGGCGACGACGGCTCGGAGGAGCACAGAGGAGAGATGCGGCACTCGGCTGGGATGGACGCGTGCGGAGGGCGGAGCGGCTGCCGGACCTTGGCGAGGTGGCGAGGCCCAACGACGGCGACGCTCGGGGCGGAAGGCGGTGTCGGGGCTGGAAGCCGGCGCGCGGAGGATCGGGCGCACCTGGAGGAGCCGGCTCCGACATCAGAGCGGAAAAAGGGGCAGCGGTTGATCGGCGGAGTAAGGGGTTTTGAGTCACCGCGGCAGCTGTGCACGAAGGACTCACCCGAGGTGGCGCGGGGAGCTCGGCCAGGTTAAGTTTCCTCCCCTTCTTCTTCTTCTTCATGGATGATGGGATTTTTGGAGGTTGACGGGGATGGTCGTGGCTGGTGGATGTGGGGAGGCGACGATCGACCATGCTAAAGAGGGGTGGAGTGGGTCTGAGGATTCGACGGTGGGATACGGTGGTGGTGGTTGTCTCCGGCTAGGTCGGCCGGAGGCGGTGAGATGGGTACGGAGGTGCTGGCCGACGAAGATGGTGGGGATTCGGTTTGGCAGCGATGGTGGAGGACAGGGGCGTGTGATCAGTCGAGGGGATACGATGGAAGTCGCAGGTGATGATGTCGACCGTGGTGGCAGTTTGATGGTGGGAGTGGCGATTGACGAAGACGGGGTTGGATGTGGCCGAGATTCGGCAAGGATAGCAGTAGGGGTCGACGGGTCGGGGTAGCTGTTAGGATTTGGGGTTGAGTTTGGATGGGTCGTGTCGGGTATGTCCGACACGACGGGGACGGAGGTTCGGATATGTCAGACCCGGGGTGGAGAAAATATATTTGTACAATAAAACACATAGTGGATGGGGAAGGAAAATACGGACACGATGCACGATGCTGGGATGGTTGTGGAATAATTTATGGATGAGTACCTCTCCTTATATAGGAGGCAAAAATTCCCATTTGGATACGGACTGCAATAATTTAACACCGATGGATAATTCCATCCTTTATTTAAATCGAATTAGAATTTAAGCGATCAAAATCAAATCAATCTAGATAACTTCCTTTAATTTAAAATAAAATCTTTTCCAAGTTTAAATTATCAAAATAATTAAAACAAAATTTTTAATCTCTTTTTCATAAATATTAAAATATAGCATAAATAAATTTTGAAAATCAATAATATTATTTAAATATTAATTTATAAAGTAGCTTTTGTAAATGACAAAATAGATTAATAAACAAATTCAAAATTTTACAAATATCTAGAATATATTTTATATAAACCAAAATTTTCCAAATCACTACTTATTTTAAAATGACTCTTTTATACAAAATAAAAATATTTATCACATTTGTTTGAACATGTACTTTCCTATATAAAAATAAAATTTATAACAAAAATATTTTTTTTTCTAAAATATGTACCTCGACACATATTCGCACTCATCGAGCAAATACGAAACGCAATTCTCGCATGCTATGCAAATACAAAAATACGAATTCGTATGCGAATTTCAGATACGAAGTACACAATAAATACAAAAATATTTTTTAAAAAAATCGTAGTAGAAAATTTATGAGATGATAAATAAAGTATTTGAAGAATTCAAGAAGAATATAATTTCTTAAATCCTTAATGATCAAGAATTTAACTATGGGATGATTGTAAATATGAAGGTCATATTAAGGTGAGATTGAATTTACTCTTGACTAAATGTGAGAGCATGTAACGCCCCAGTCCCAAAATAGTTGGACTAGAAACGTATCATGCCAGCTGTATACATACGAGTAAATATACGGCTTGTATGTATACAAAAGCTGTAAATGTAGAAAGCCAAGACACTAAATCTCATCCACGAAGATAAATAATAATATAAAAGAAACTTTGAGTTTGTCATGTACACAATAGTTGGGCGGAGACAAATCCACTACCAACTAACTTAAATATGGAAAAATATACAAAGAAAGAATTGAGCGAGCGAGAGCAAGTGACGAGTCCAAGAGTAATCATCATGAAGGAAGGAATGACCTTAGCTAGAGCACCTGTAAGAAACCACGAAACACACACCTGGAGAAATCACCAGGTCCTCAGAGGGACGTAACAAGACACATAATATCATGCCAGTAAACTGAATAATAAAGCTCAACAGAAAAGTATGCATGAGTAAAGGCTCCTAACCATTCTATGTGAATGCACTTTAGAGGACAACGTTCTACGCAGGGGCTGTAACGGATTCACGCAAGCAAGTAATAAGAGTGGCCAACAAGTAGCGCTCATCCGAGACACTATCGGCCGGGTAACACGTAGCGCTCATCCGAGACACTATCTCCCAAATGTGTGTAAAAGTAAATATAGCTCCTACGCTTGTAGCTGTCCTCTCCCCCCCCAATGATACTATACATGTGTTGTAACCACGACAACAAATACGTATCATTTCCACCACACAGTTTTATAATAGATAACTGTCAAGTCTTCTAACATGCATCTATTGACAGTTATTCCTACGCATGCGCACGGGGGATCAGCCCACACGCAATTGACCTCTATATGATACTCATAACTCTCACACACAACTTGTGTACAATCGTGACAAGTCAATAAGACACACTAAATTTGACGATAGTCTCTTAACTCCAAGCCAATTGCATAAAATATAGTAATTTGCATCTACATATAATTTATAAAGAAACAACTTGAAAATAAACAAAACATGCATGACATTGAGCAGAAAATTTAAACAGTAAAGGCAAGGTGTCTTGCCTGGTGTGTCATCTGGCGTGATGCGGTGTTCCATCAAGTCCTGTTTGTCCAGTAGCCACGTTCGATGTGTAATAGTCCGAGAGTCACGAGGAAATATGAATATGTCATTAGTCAGAATTTGGGAAGAAATATGATTATAGAATTAGTCATGGTCAAGAACTTGATTCGAAGGAAATAAGTATTTATATATATTTCTTAGGAAATAGTTATAGCATTTTAAAAATATATTTTCTTATTAGCCAAATATTTTAGATAGGTACTTGGAAATATGGAAAATGTTTTAAAAAAAATTCTTATTTGTATATAAGATACCTTGAAAACTATATTTGGAATCCAATATAATTAAAACTATATTTTTGTTTTATTCAAATATTATAAATTAATACTTAAAATTTAGGAAAATAATTTGGCTGAAAATAAGTTTCTAAAATATATTTATTAAACTAAGAAGTCATAACTAATATCAATCAATATAACTATATTTTTATTATATTATTATTTTTCTAAAATATGTACCTCGACACATATTCGCACTCGTCGAGCAAATACGAAACCCAATTCTCGCACACTAAGCAAATACAAAAAAGCAAATTCGTATACGACGTACAGATACGAAGTACATAATAAATACAAAAATATTTTTAAAAAATTATAGTAGAAATTTAGGGGGTTTACAACCAGAGGAGAAGAAGGAGAAGGATGAGGCTTGTTACGACGAAGGTCGATAACAAGAGGCTCAGAAGAGGTGAGCTCCTTCTGTTCTATTTTTTCAGCAAGAGGATGTTTAGCATGAGAAGATGAATGGTCAACGTCTGAGAGGATGAAAAACGAGAAGTACGTCCTTTGATCGAAATCACAAGGACATCATCTGGGGTGTCCCTCTGATCTTCCTCAGTATCCATGGCCAGTACAACTTTCATAAATTCCTCCTTGTACATTCGAAAATCAGTACAATATGCTTCGATACCCCAGAAGGGGTTAAGATCAGCCACCTCCTTTTGGACCTCTCCATTGACGTTCACATACTTGAAGCATTGATGAAGAGTTGATGGCACGATATTATACTCATGCAGAAATGGTCTTTCCAGCAAGGCATTATAAGAGCCATGATTATCGATGACATAAAATGTGACCTTTGTACGGAGATTGTTGATTTGTACTTTCAGGCGAATCTTCCCCAGGGGTTCATTTCTATTGGAATTAAATTCCAGGATTGTCGTGATAGTTGTGAAAAGATTATGCACAGGGATCTTCAGAGCATCTAGTAGAGTCTTTGGCATGATACTGAGTGCAGACCTAGGATCGATCAGGATGCGGTCAACCTTCATCGTATCGACATATCCCGTAAAATAGAGAGGTCGATCATGTCGATTGTCTTCCAGCAGCAGATCATCTTGTGTAAAGGTGATATTAGGCATCAGTTCCATCATACTATGACAATGAAATAAGGTCACAGGCTCCTCGTCTGGCTTCTTAAGGAGGGTCAGACAAGTGTCGGCTTGCATCAAAGCTTCATTCAATGTTTCTCGAGTTTCTCTTGAGAGACACAAGAGTTCAAAGACTGATAACCTTGCTGGAATATTATCCAATTGAGATAATATATCAAAGTTATAAGGCTTCTCAAGTCCAAGAGGTAGAATCTTCTTTAATACTTTATCGAAGCGGATAGGCTATTTTTCTTTGTCGGTCGCCGTCGGTTCGGAAGGAGTTGATTCCACTGGAGGTGATGAAGCTGATAGAACTTTAACAGCAGGAGAAGATGATGCTGGAGGAGCCTCCGAAGCTGGAGCATAGCTCTCTTGACCTTCTGAATAGTCTCTCAGGTAAAGTCTTCCATACCTGGTACCAGTTAAGGCTTCTTCTTCGGATACAGGTTCGAAGGACACCATATTGCAACTCTTTGTCCGGATCTTGCTTTTGGAAGAATTCCTTTGACAAGATGAAGAGTCTGTCCATAAACCCAAACCAACACGAGATTGATTGTGTGAAAGGCATAGAGAAAGAGGTACAAGAGATCTGTTTCCATGATACAGGCCAGGAGCCTTTTGTAGATCATATTCCATCTTCGTCATGAGTTCACAAGATTATTGATTATATAGATGGAAGGTTGGTTGGTAATTAGCCTCTAGCTTTGGCAGCATTGTCTCAGAAGAAGAAGAAGAATATGTCGTCGATGTGAAGGTAGCAGTTAAAGATGGAAGACAATATTCACCTAATGAAGTCATATGATATGACTTATATTTGGCTTCTTTTTTGGACTTTGTGGATGAAGAAGGTGCTTCAAAGTCAGCCACCAAATTAGGATGGATCCATATAATCTCCCCCTTATCGGTTGACAGAGGAACTAGACCATCAGTTCGTGTAGGTGGGAGATTGACAATCTCCAGAGTAGCTTTCGGGATGGGTATAACTCCATCCTGCACAAGTTGAACAGGAAAATCGCTAAACTATAGAGAAACGACGTTAACAGTTACGATCTTCTTGTCTTGTTGAAGAGTGATTGTGACAGATTTAATCATCTCTTGAATCTTCCCTTTAAGCATATAGCATGCTCGAGTCCGGTGTCCAATAAACCTGTGATATACACAATATTTAGGATGATCAATTTTACCTATTTCCTTCACTTTGCGTCCGGTAGCTGAAGTTTATTGCTCTGGATCAAGCAATCAAAGATGCTTATGACATCATCCTCATCTAAGGAGTATTTTTCTTTTGGACGTGGTGCCCTTGTGGTGGTGCCGTTGGAGTAGGTGTTGACTGACCTATGTTGACGGCTAGAGCTTCTTTGCCTTTAACATTGATAGCCAAAGTCTTTTTTCCTTTGCGGTTATTCTGATGGCCACCGTTGTTGGATGTAACATGTTCATCTCTGTCAAGATTAGACATTTGGATGCCTAATTATTTGAACTTGTCGGCACTTTCTTATGCTGCCTTGGCATTTACTATAAAGGAAGGCCAATCCTAAAACTGTGTAGAGCCAGTCCACATGCTGATTATAGACAACAAGTTTGATTTGCATGTGTCTATAGTCAGAACATCTGGAGTTCCTAGAGGCATTTTGAGTGCCTCACGACGAAATCGTTCAATAAAACGTTCAGTAGTTTCATTATGCCGTTGTTTGATTTTGATGAGGGCCGACATAGTCATGTCATCTGTTCCCTCATAAAATCGTTCCAGGAATATTTATTTGAATCCAGAAAAGGAGGTTATGCAACCGTCTGGCAAACTGCGGTACCAGTCGTAAGATGTACCATCTAAGCATCCTACGAATACTCTACTAAGTAGAGCATCGTTCGGCTGAAGTTGATCAGTTATTACCTTAAAATGGTTAAGGTACTGGCTTGGGAATTTACCGCCATCAAACAGCATAATGGTAGGAGGTTTGTATTTGGGTGGAAACTGAACTTCCTTCCACTCTATGGGATAAGGTTGTTTAATCTAAAGCTTCTATAGACCATCTTTCTGTTTGAAGGCTTCAAATTGAGTACGCAAAAGTTTTACGGCCTCGTTAGCATCTTCCATTGGTTGTGGAGCAGTGGACTGATTTGGTGTGTTAGTAGGAGGGAATGCATGATATGCACCACCCCCAGTACCAGACTGACTTGGAGTAGCCTAGACTGGTACTGAAGTAGTATAAGGAGACTGCACCCCCAGACCAATATTGACGAGAGCAGATGTTATTACAGGTTCTTGGGTTGGAATCGGATTCGCAACGGGTGGAACCGTGTGTTGTGCCATAATAACAGCATGCATGCCTGTTATCATTTCATCCATACTCTTCAAACTGGCCTCCAATATAGCAATTCTCTGCTCTCGACTGTTAGAGCTAGATACGTCTTGTTCCTCATTAGCGACATATGCTATTATTTCTTTGGCCACTAAAGAGAAACTGGTAGAAAAGATGGTCCACTCAGAACTTTTACTATCGGCATCCAAGTCATACAAGGAACTACCTCCAGGACAAGGGATAGGAAGGTTCCTTTGACTGAAGGAATCTTGGTCAAAGTCAGAAAGATTCTTTTGATCGATTATTTCTCGGCGTCTTGATTTGGTCTGTCGGTAGACCCCTTCACTGGAATCACAGATTCAATCCAAGTATTATTGACTGGGGTTGCGGGATGCATTACATCTCGGATGCTTTCCATTCCAAGTGCTTTAGGATGTCATATTGACAGAAGCGTATACCAATTCATCTTCATCCACTATTACTGGTTCAGGAGTCTGAGCATAGTTCAAACGGTCGAAGACAGACCGCTTAGCTGACAGGCAACAATATTTGATGACTACCTTGTGGTGATGATTACAGTGATGTTCTTGTTGTGGAGCTACAGGTGGATGAGATGGCCTTACAATCTTTTGCTTCTGTGTAAGAAGTTTACGGAGACCGGTTACAACGACAGGACGAAAAAAAGTCGGAGGGATATATTCCTTGATAACATTGGGAACATGATTCCGGTTCTTGAGATGTCCTGTACCCTAAGTGTACAAGGAGGTGCTGAGCTGATTGGCATATGTAAGAGGATTCTTAACTTCAGGAGTCTTGCTCTGAAGTAAGTTGGCTGCTGGCACAGACTGTGGCTGGCGCGCATTATGACTTGCTAAAGTTGCTCCTGACTGGCGCCTGTTAAGATAGGCACGCAAGTCAGATAGGTGCGCCACTTGTGTGTCTATTTGAGACACCAGCAACTTTTCTTGTTTGGACCTTGAGATACGCAGGGTTGGCAGATCCTGACTTAAATTCTTGGGAGTAGGCAGAATACCTGTTTGTGCTGCGTACCCTGTTCTTGTACATTTGACATCGTACAACTGGGTAGTAGCAGAAAGTTCATTCTGAACAGAACTTATTTTCTTGTCAGAGATTTGATTATCTCTGTCAAGATGAGTATAGTTTATGCCTAAAAAAGCTTTTGTACTGATTGGCGCAAGGGTGTAACAAGAAGTATTTTCTGCTGAGTCAAGGACAGGAGAAGAATGAGGAAAGGCCAAAGGGTGCTTTCCTTTGTTCTGTGCCAGGGCAGAAATAGGTTTATTCCCAACAAGTTTCAGACTTGGGGAAGAAGAGGGAGTAGCTAAAAAGTGTTTTCCCTTGTTCTGCGCCAAGGCAAGAATAGGCGCAGCTTGCGCAGAATGAGAAAAGGCCAAAGGACGCTTTCCTTTATTCTGATTAGTAGCCTCACTTGACAGGCTCTTCTCCGAGTTCAGAACTGGAGAAGAAGAGAGAGTAGCCAAAGGGTGTTTCCTTTTATTTTATGCCAGAGAGGCGACAGGCGCAGGTTGCGCAGAAGCAATGATTGGTGTTGTTGAGGACTTGGGAGTCCATATAGCGCGTGCCTTGTTCTTGGTAGCCACAATGGCGTGCCTAACACCCCCAGTACTAATCATGGCTTCGTAGGTTGTTTGGTCGACTTACATGACCAAGGTCTTCTGCATCTTGCCGATCGACGCGGTATCACATTGAGTTACCACTTTCTCGTCGGAGGAAAAAGTCGTCCCCAGCAGAGTCGCCATTTTATTTGCAAAAACAAAAGTTTAATTTCTTCAAACTAAGAAAGAAAGAAAGCACAAGAGTACAATGATTTCTGGGGAAGTACAACTATAGAATCTGATCAGAAGACGATCACTTTATCCCTTGGACGATGTGATATTGAAGACACGAGCCTTTGGAGAATGTAACAGCACTTTTAGCAGGAGATTATGATCATTAGTGATGCTTCAGAACTAATTTGAAACTCTATTTATAGAGTTCTAAAATAACAGTTTTCTGAGTTGCGCGCACTTTGTGTTGCGCGCCTTCTATCCAGTTGTACAAACGGTTACTTTAACTGCTGGTGACGCGTGGCATCCTGTCAGTGAGATGCGCGTGGTCGTGGGCAGTGTAGTGGACATATTTTTCGAAACTAGTGGCATGTGTATCATGTCATCTAGCTTCTGGACAACAGATTAATCAGGTAGCGCCAACTAGCCAGGTTGTGCCGGCGCAACTTGATATCTGGCGTCTCTGACTCAGTCTTCTGTGCTGTTGAAATTTCTTACGCCCTTCGATAGCTTGCGTGAGCTAGCTGTCATCATTTAATATTGACAAAATCTTCTCAAGCGTCGCATTGCCCGAGATTCGAAGAGATATTCTTCGACTATTGCGTTTTTAGTAATGATGGCAACCGTTACAGCTTCTTGAGGAAGCTTGCCATGTGGGACCCATGTACTTTGATGTGGACGTAACTTGAATCTCGTGCAAGTCAGCGTCTAGGCGTCACTTGATGCTGGCGCCTTCTTGTGAGTGGCGCCCATTCATTTTTGAGCTTCTACAACAGGAAAATAGACTGAGTATAAGAGCAGTGGACAGAATATTTAGCTAGGGATTGAACATGAATACATACCAAGGAGGACTGAACTCTCACAGATATGTAGGACACTCTAAAATAACTGATACTCTAAGGGTTTATGGACTGTTTAGTTTATGCAAGGTGCAGGAGTTGATACCTTAAGACAGTAGGACTGAACATCAAATATATTAGAGTGGACTGGAACTTTCAAAGAGGATTGAGATTCCAATATACTCTCCAACTCGAGTTCCTTCTTCCCATTTCACCATGATTAATACAAGGATTTAAGTAGAAACACATAGGCAAAGGATTAAGGGCTGAGCAAATGTATTAAGAACTGAGCACTACAGAACAGGGAAGGAAATTGATCATCAAGAAGTACGAGGGACTGAAGTCAAATGAGAAATGAACAGGTAAGGACTGTCCATATGGGTGAACTGATATCTAAACTAATACATAGTGTCAACTGGACTGTACTCATAAGTTAAGATTAGTGATCTAAATACAAAAGTTGTAGGGACTGTACAGTACAACCAAGGACTGCTAATCCAAAATAGCGACAGAACAGGATGAGAGGGGACTCATATACTAAGTATCAATGGACTGAAACTCTAATATGCAGTGTAATAGTCCACTCCACAAACATGGCTCACACTCCTAAACCCCTAGATCAATATTACCACTTCTAATATACTCCTATATGCTAGATAATCACACCAATGTTAATACCATAGCAAGGCACACCCAATACAAAGACTAAACTGAAATTAGAGCAATGGGGTACTCTTTGGATCACTTTGTCAAATACTTGGCGTGCGTATCAGACACGTCTATGATATGCAGTCCAAATGGATTCAAACTTGACCCCAAGGTCACCTACAGTTCTAAATCATTAGCATGACCCAATTTACCAATTTCACAAACTCTATAATCCTATTCTTGGATTTCTCCCAAAATGGGTCAAAATATAAAGAGAAAAGTCTCCAAAAGAGAGAAGATGAGCCAAAACTCCTCTCCATGGCTAATTTAATGCATAAGGGGCCCTAATGAATGCCTCAACACTAATTTGATGGAAATTAATGTGTTAGAATGTTCATACAAATTGGAAGATGGATTTACAATGAAAATGAATCCAAGATTCAAAGTCCTTTAAGCTCTAAGTGCTCCAATACCTCCAAGCTTGCCAATAGCGCCTTCTCATCTCCAAGCGGAAGAGAATGAGACTAATTTGAGGGAATTTAGAGACAATTTAGTGGTAGGAGCATTTGGAGAAGGAGCTCCTAATTAGGGTTAGGGTTTGGATTGAAATGAGGAGGAAGAAGATGAAGTGGGGCTATTTAAGGAAGGTGGGCTGCCATATAGGTATATTTTAGGGTTTTGGGCAAGGGAAAAGGTCCACTACACCCCTCTCTTTAGTTATAACAAGTTAGGGATTAAACCTTCCTTCCTAATTAGGTGTTTAGTCAAGCCTTCTAGTTAATTCTTCTAATCTAGCTAGAGACTAACAAAATTTCATTTAGGCTAGTCCTAACCATCTAGTTGGGTGGTCATGACAAGTTGGTTTAGGTCCTCTAGGATCACTAACCACTATTCTAATCTAAAGGCTAACCATTATCCATATTCAAAAATATAACACATGTACAATATTAATTATTTAGTTCATTAACCAAAGATATAAAGTTTAGTCTTGAAGAATAATTTATCACTCAAGATATAATATGAAATCACAATAATAACAATAATTAGAAAAAAGTCAAAAATACCCCTGTTTTAGGAAAGTAGTGGTTACAGTCTCTATCCGAGACTATACTAACTGGTACTCCATGCAGCTTTACGATTTGTCTCATATATAAGTCAGCTAGTATCTCGGTGGACTGTCTAACTCAAAATGGCAAAGAAATGTACTAATTTTGTGAGTCGGTCCACGATCACCCATACTGCATCTTTTCCACTAGGGCTCCTTGGAAATCTTGTAACGAAATCCATAGTAATGTTTTTCCACTTCCACTCAGGGATAGGAAGTGACTGTAACAGCCCTACAATTCTCTGATGCTCTGCCTTAACCTGTTGACAGAACAAGCATCTTGCTACAAATGGTATAATTTTTCTTTTCATCCAATGCCACCAATAGTACTATTTTAATTCGCGATACATCTTGGTGCCAACAGGATGAATTGGGTAAATAGAACTATGTGCTTCTTCCATCAACTCCTGCCTCAGCTCTCCATTTGAAACATATAGGCGGTTTTCGTACCTCAATGTTCCATCCTCATGAATGTGTAGTCCCTTCTCCAGTCCAGCCTCTGTCCTCTTTCGAAGCCTTCGAAATCGTGCGTCAGTAGGCAAAGCTGCCTTGATCCTCTCGACCAATGATGATTGAACCTCCAAACGTGCTAAAACTCCACTCTGTCCAGGCAGTATTACTTCTATCCTAAGCTCTGAAGATCATTCAACAACTGCGATTATATGATCAAGAATTATGCTGAAGGTTTTCCACTCAAGGCGTCTGCAACAATATTTACCTTGCCATTATGGTATTATAACTCAATATCATAATCAACCATCAGCTCTAACCATCGTCGATGCCTCATTTTCAACTCCCTTTATGTGAAGATGTACTTTAAACTCATGATCTGTAAATATTTCCATGTGCTCTCCGTACAAATAATGCCTCCACAGCTTGAATGCAAAGATCACTACAGCTAACTCCAAATCGTGCGTCAGATAATTCTTCTCATGCACCTTCAATTATCACGATTCGTAAGCGATAACTTTGCTATGTTGCATCAAATCACAGTCAAGTCTGCTCCCCGATGCATCATTGTATACTACAAATCCTCCCGATCCAGAAGGAAGTGTCAGGATAGGTGCAGAGGTCAACCTTTTCTTCAACTCTTCAAAGGCTACCTGACAATCTACTGTCCATTAGAACTCATGATCTTTGTGTTTCAACCATGTCATAAGTTTTCCCATAAACCGCCGATAGTAACTGGCAAGTCTAAGGAAACTCCTCATGTCACGACCCGATCCCAAATAATTGGGTCGAACCGGATCATGCCCAGCCTGCACCATTGTTGAGACGGCGGCAGTAAGCTATCTATTAGCAGGTAACCACAACAACATCTATATTTGTCACAACTTAATATTCGAGAATTTAAAACTTTATTAATCATTGAAATAAATACAACTGGAAGTAAATGAACTGAATTAAATACTAAATTCAAATAACAGAATTTTTTTAAAAAAATAACAACCAAACTGAAAACAGGAAAGTCTAGCTAAGCATTCAGCTCGTCGGCCTCAGGTCCTGCATCCTCCAATGGGGACTCTGGCAACACCACGGGGTACAGTACCGGGTCATAATAGCTGTTGATTAACAGCTCAGCATCCTCAATATCCCCTAAAAATGTATCTCCAGTCAGGAGGGAGCAAAGTACAATTCATGCTAATTTGACAATTGAAATAATAATAGAATCATGCACTTTTAAACAATTTGAAGTAAACAGTTTTCTAGCAGTTAAACAGTGTGATTTGAATAGGCAATGAATATGACTGGCTTAGGTTGTACAGTTGTATCATATTGATACGATACGGCTTATCCCCATGTGTATGAGGGATAAGCTAATACAGTTCTAAGTTACTTTGGATGTGGTCATACTCATTACACTACTCCCCCAGTCCCCAAACAGTTACAGTAGTTACAGTCAGTGCTCTCAGAAAGAGTTCTGTGTTGCATCGTGGTTTAAACTTGCAATAAAACGATTATTAAATAATTGTAAACTAACACAAAATGTACTTGCCTCAAAATAGACTGGACTTAAAGGGTTGAAGACTTCGAGATGGGATTTAGACTCGTCCTCGAAATCCTACATTCGAGAAGTTGACTCAGAATCCAGAGTTACCAAGCTAACTATGCTAGTTGTAATCTCTAATTGTGTCCTAATCAATTTTAATCTTTATTTATGCAATCACAAACAAAAACACGATTATCGGTGCGTTGTAAATAATAAGGGAAAGATCAATTTAACTTGTATTTTGGAAAAACTCGTAGTTATCAATTTAATTGGTTAAAACTTTGTATTTTCGTAATTATACGTATAAAACTATATTTCTTGTTTTAATGAGAAAACATGATCGTTGTTAAAATATTAAAAGCTTGTAAATTTTAATGTGAGAAAACTTCATTAATTTTCTATATCAAAATAATATTTATTTAGATTTACGCGTACGCTAAAAACTCGCAAAACCAGAGAATGACAGAAAACCTACGCTACAAAATTACAGGCCACAGAGAAAAATAGAAAAGCTGGGCTTATGCCCTTACAATTTATTTTACATAAATTGAAATAAGAGAAACAGTTGTTAGTTCTAAAATTATCCTACAAATTAATTATGAATAAATTAATAATTAAAATAAATTAAACTAATAATGAGTCTCAGATATTGGTCCAATCGTCATATAGGCTAATGCCTCAACGTCCGGGCGAATTCGGTTTCGTTTGCACTTAGCCAGGGCCCATTGACCAATACGGTCGTCGCCCAAAATCCAAAATATTAATATTTTTTGAAAAATCATTTTAAAATCATTTTAAAAATATAATTAAATTTTATGGAAAATTCGGCAGCATTTTCTCTATTTTTGGTCAACCCAAAAACTGGAAAAGTGTGCCAATATTTTCCTGCAAATATTCCAAACCAGGGAATTCCAAAAATTTATATAAAACTAACCACAATCATTCCCAATATTAATTTGGAACGACCCGAAACGAATTCGGGAATCCGAAACCAACCCAAAAACATCACAGCACAAATCGGAAAACCAAATTATCCAGAAATTCATTTCCGAAAGTTTCGGAAAAGCAAAACAAACCAACAGAAGCTTCCCGAAGGTTTCACAGAAAATCCCGGAAACAAACGTAACTCAAAAATCGAATTTCCCGAAGGAGATTCGTGGACCAATTCTCATCATTGACACGGGAGGGACGAACTACTGTGATTAACCAGGAATTACCCAAAACGACGAAATCCGAAGGGTTGCCTCGGACTCGGGACGCGCGAATCCACAGAACGAACTCGAAATCGAAATCGATCCACGCCGAAAGCACACGCAGGTGC
Source organism: Iris pallida (assembly GCA_029216955.1). Taxonomy (NCBI): domain Eukaryota; kingdom Viridiplantae; phylum Streptophyta; class Magnoliopsida; order Asparagales; family Iridaceae; genus Iris; species Iris pallida. Next base: position 2,552,874 of record JANAVB010018000.1, on the reverse strand, counting down.
TGTCCACTCGGGACGGGGCTACGCACGCGCAGATCGGGGCTGTCGGGGAGCGGCAGCGGCTGCTGGAGACGGGTCTGGCCGCGGAAGACGTCAGGGCGGGGCTGGATCGGGGTTCGGGGTGCGCGGGCCGCGGGCGCCGCTGGAGGGCGCGGCCTGGTCGGGGCTAGGGCACGGCCACCGGAGTCGGGGGTCGGCGGGAGACCGTCGGGACGGTGCGCGGGTGGCCGGGAGTCGGCCGTGGGAGCCGTGTGGGTTGGCACGGGGAGGCGCGGGGAGGCACGGGGAGCTCGGGTGGATGGCCGAGAGGGAGAGGTGAATGAAACCCTCTGGAGAAAATTCTTCCAAAAGGGAAAAGAATAAGTGTTCTGGAGTGTGGAGAAAGAGAGGGAATGAAGTAATGGGGGTTGTGGTGGTGCTCTTCCTTCTGGAGTGGTGAGATGAAGTAATGGGGGGTGTGTGTGGTGCTCTGTTTAAATGGGAGAAGTGGAGGAGTGGTTGAGGAGTAGTAGGGAGAAGGAGTGCGGAAGAGTGAGTTGAGGAGAGGGAATCAAGGAGTGGGGAAGAGAACGTGAGGTGCTGGTCCAACGATGGACCAGCTCTTGGGAATAATAATTTTTTTTAAAAAGAAAGAAAGGAATCAGGATTTTAAATAAAAGAAATGGGTTCCAAAACGGACCTGGGTTTCGGGAACTGGTCCGGGCACGGGTTAGGTCAGCAACCAAAAACCCAACTTTATTATTTTCAAAATTAATTTTTTTTAAACCCATAAATAATACTAATAATAATAATATTATGCTAATAATAATAATTCACTTTACAAAACTGGGTTTCACACCTCACCTCTGCTACTGATGTTGGTGTAGGCCAAGACTCCACTGTAGCTATCTTCTCCGGATTTACTGAGAGTCCTTCCCCTGAAATGATGTGTCCAAGGAAAGGAACTCTATCCATGCAAAACTCATATTTGTTCATCTTAGCGTACAACCTCTCCTGTCTCAGGGTCTCTAGCACAATACGAAGATGCTCCTCGGGCTCTTCGTGGAACTTAGAGTATACCAAGATGTCATCAATAAACACAACCAAGAACTTGTTCAAGTACTGATGGAACACCTTGTTCATCATAATCATAAATACAGGTGGTGCGTTGGTTAAACCAAACGGCATAACCAAGAATTCATAGTATCCGTAGTTAGTTCGAAATGTCGTCTTCGGGATGTCTTCCGCACTTTGATCTGATGATATCCAGACCTAAGATCGATCTTTGAGGATATGCAAGCTCCACTTAGTTGATCGAACAGATCATCTATGCACGATAGGGGGTACTTGTTCTTGATGGTTACATTATTGAGACCTTTATAATCAATGCACATGCAGACCGACCCATCCTTTTTCGGTACAAAAAGGATAGGCACTCCCCATGGTTATACACTAGCTCAAATGAATCCCCTATCCAAATGGTCGTCTATTTGCTTCTTCAACTCCTTTAATTCCCTTGGCGCTGATCGATAGACAGTTGAAGTAATCAGCTCAGCTCCTGGAATCAGGTCAATGGTGAATTCTATTTCCCGATCAGGTGGCAAACCTGGTAAGTCATCAGAAAAGACATCTATGAACTCTGATATAATCCTTGGATGCTCCTTCTCTCTGTCAGAAATTTGTGTCCTTAATGTAGGTGGGACACCTTGCTCTCTAGCTCCACGAAGAAATTCGAACTCGGGATGCTCGGGGGGGTCTGAATATAACTCTTTCTAGCTAGTCGGCAGTCCAACGTTCCATGGTACTGACTCATCCAGTCTATACCAAGTAGAACATCATAATTCGATATCGAAAATATCAAAAATTGTGCCTACGTCTCTCTACCGCATACTACTACTGAGCAAGATCTACAAGTGTCACTAACGAAAATAATCCCTCCTCCCCTCAGAATCTTCATAGTCTTAGAGAGTAGTGAAGTGTCTACTCTATGCGTGGCTACGAAGCCAGCAGCGATAAAAGAATGTGATGCTCCTTAGTCGAATAAAGCTACAGCAGGTAAAGTTACTACTAAGATAGTACCTGCTATCACCTTTCCTACAGTCGGCTCCTCCTCCACGGTCATGGCATAAGCCTGCCCACGACCTGTGCTGGTTGTGCTATGTTGTCGAGCCTGCTAAAATAATACCCCATGCGGTGTGAAGGGTGGCATCGGCTGAAATCCTGTAGGTGTTGGTAGTCGCATGCCTCCAACTCCAGGCTATGGTGCTCTCGGTGCTGGATATACGGGTCTGGGTGGCTGTGGTGCTGGCCTCGGTACTGGTAACTATGCCATCGGTGCTGGTAACTGTTCGAGGGTACTCTGGACAATCTCGTAATAAATGCTGGCCTGATCTGCATCTCAAACATAGTCTCAGCCTATGTCTGCAATCTTTCACCAGATGTCCCTTCTTACCGCAGTGATGGCAAGTAGGTATTGTTGATGCTAGAGGCCTCTGTTGGTACTGTATCATGGGCCTTTTACTGGTCCTCTCGAGGGTGCTCTGGCTGGTAAAAGCGGCCTCTTCTGGCTAGCCTCTCTTCTTTGAACACGCTTTAGGCATTGTACGGTGGTGAGTACTCCCGAGTAAGTAGTGGGTGCAGCCACTCCAATAAGCTCTTGTAGTTTGTAGCTCAGTCCGTCGTAGTTCTTCGCCTTCTCCTCCTCTGTCTGAATCAGGGCCGACACATATCGTCTAAGGCGTAGAAATTTGGCATTGTATTCCTCTATCGTCATCCTACCCTGGACTAGGTAATTAAACTTATCCTGAAGTTTCGCCCTAAAAGTAGCTGGGATGAACATCTCTTGGAAGAGCTTAGAGAACTCCTCCCAAGTGACATTCTTCGGTCCAAGCCTTTTTTTCATCTGAGAGCCACTAGTCATGAGCATTATCTGTCAGCTGCATCCTGACGGCGATCATCCAACGGTCCCTTGGAAGCTCGACTGCTTCAAACTGATGTTGGATGTTGGTAAGCCACTCATAGACCACTGTTGGATCCTCTTTGCCTGAGAAAGGAGTTGGCTTCAACTGGTGAAAGTTGGTAATGGTTCCCGTCGATGGTTGTTGAGCTGGTGGAGGTGCTTGCGCTATTGCTGCTACTATGTTGTCTCACATGCTCTCTGAATGCCTCAATTGTGCCTCTATCAGGATCTGTTGTTGTGCTTGCATCATAGCATAGAACATCTGAAGCATCTATCAGGGATCCATCTTTTATCCCATCTAGGCAAATGGCATCGGAGGTATCTGCAGCAACGATGGCATCGGTGGTATGTCATCTCTTCTGCATCACGAAGATTATGGTCCGCTGTATTGCCATGTTGGGTAGGAAAACCCCCAACCGGTGGTATAACTACATTATCGTGGGTGATGATTGTAACCCCTCTTCCCAAAATTTTTGAATTATATTTTTAATTTATTTATTTGAATTAAATGGTGAGTTTTAATATTTTGTAAATAATTATTTAGTAAATTATTACGATGGATGACTTAAGTCTTTGTGGAGTTATGGAGCACAAACTGATTAGAAATTATGACGCGAATAGTGCAATGGCGTGATTTGACCAGAGTACTAGCCCTGGTAGGGAAGGCCGAACCATAGCGATGTCCTAACTAGGAAAACCAGACCAAATTGCGACTTAACCCTTACCGAAGGTTTATTTATTTATTATTTATATTATTAAGTTTAGGGAAACCGGTTAAACCATGTTAGCCCGGACTAGACCTGAACTGAGCCAAGCCTATGTAGTCCTGTGGCACGTCCAATAACATTCGTGTTGATGGAATTGGGTATGAGGGTGTGTATTTTGTTTTAATGACTTAATAAATATTTTCTAAATATTAGTTAATTAAATATTATAAATATCATTATTTGTATAAATAGGTTATTGCGTATTTTGAGATTATTAGATTGCGTAATGGTATATACGCTATTATCGATTTATTGAAAATCGTTATTATTATTATTGAGGTCATATAATGTTAATTATTATTGTGGTTATTAAATATAAATTATTCATTATTATTAGTTATTATCATTTTATTATTTATCAAAAGAAATATGTGTATATATCAATATATAATATATAAATGTGTATGTGTATATGTGAATATATATAGATGTATATAAGGTGTGTGTATATATGTATATATATATATATATATATATATATATATATATATATGTACTTAGTAATTCATATCTATATCTATATATATATATATATATATATATATATATATATATATATATATATATATATATATATATATATATATATATATATATATTTAAAAAAAGAGGGCAATTGAAATAAGAAAAAAGAAAAGAATAGGAAAATAGCCCAGGATTCCAGCAAAGCCGGCCCATGTTTTCCCCATACACAAACCAAAGCACTGAGCATATATATGCAGAGCATATATATGATGACTGCCAAACCGAGCAGAGAAGAAAAGAAAAAAAAACGACAAACGAAACCCTAAGCCGCGACCCCTGGCCTCAGGCGCGCGCGCCGCCGCGTCTCCGATGGCCAGACAACCGCCGGGGAACGGCCGACGACCACACGGGTGTGGGCACAGTCGAGAAACAGAGCAGCGGCAGAAATCGAAAAACTTTCGAGGTATATTTCTCCCACCTCGCTCAGCTATTTTTTGACCTACAAAGTCCTACGTGTAGACAACATATACGGCTATCAATCCCTTCAAATAGTTTCCCTTAAGTCGCACTATGTGCGACGAAAATCGAGTTCAAAAACTGGAAAAAAATTAGTTTTATGAAATATTAAAACAGGGGACTAAACAGTTTTCATACCTACTTGGAAGGTCGTTCTTGGTCGAACCGTTGAGAAATATAGGAAACCAATTAACAACAGTCTTAGACAACCTATAGGGCACTGAAACCCAGTTTACGGGATTCGAAATCATCGACTAAACGTCGAGAAATCGAATTCCGAATTGGACGAAAAATCTGTTTTAAAAACTTAGAAATTCATCCACACGACGTACGTTCTGCCAATCCGGGTGACGTGGTCGCGAACCGAAAGCATCAAAAGCTGCATAACGGCTTCGTGGTCGTATGGGCTTTGACGAAATTCAAATTGGTCGCATGTACGCAACGAATTTGATGCGTATCCGTCAAAATTCACCGTATCGTGCACTTTATAAATTCTCCAATTACTTTGTGCACGCTTATCAGATCAAGACGAAACTTGCACCAGCATGACCGTATCATTTTTTTGGTCCTGTATGCCAAGTTTGGTCCGATTCTGAGATAGTTGATAAAATCACCGTTTTGCGGGCCCCACGGTCCCACTCAATGGGCGATTTTATGCACGGCCCGTCGAAATCTAACTCAGGACAAATGATTGGGTTCATATTGAAAAACTGGATCCGTAGACATATAGTTTGACGACTTTAGAGACTGTTGACTCTGGCACGCTTTTCGGTGCAAAGTGGGTCCAACGGCGGACATCGTTTTGGCCCAAAATTATCGTTTTGCTCCTGCATCCAGAATTGGACTTAAGGACAGACAATCCTAGCTATTTTAACTATTTTGAGATCATTGGTATTGTCTATTTCAGTATCCGGGGACTGTTGTACGGGTTTTGACTATTGTGGCACATTGAGTAGTTCAGACTGTCGGTTTCATCAGCAGAGGACCACATGCGAGTACAGTTTATTGTCTGCATTTTAATATTGATTTTCACTATATTTTATTGATTGGCCATTGGTTATGTAATTATTTTCTATTATAAATTGTTGAGTCGGGAATGAGAAGTACCAAGGATGTGTGATCTGACCTTAGACCGTGTAGACCGTGTTGTATTTATTTCTTATAGACAGTGTAGACAGTGATTTATTTATTTCTTGTAGACAGTAAAGATAGTGATTTATTTATTGCAAAGTAGACAGTGTAGACCGTGATTATTACTGTATTTAAACTGTGTAGATCGTGATTATTATTTTGTAGACAGTGTTTCTTTACTGCAATATTTTCTGTAGATCGTGTAATTGTAGACCGTGTAACTGTAGACCGTGTAACTGTAGACCGTGTAACTTTAGACCGTGTAGACCGTGTCGCATAATTGTCCCGAGACCGATCACATATCAAAGGTACTTCTAACAGTTGGGGAAAGTATTTTGTGTCTATTTATTGATATTGATTTTCCGTATTTACTGTTTATTTTCAAAACTCATGATTGATGTCTAACCTTTGTTATATAGTCATTTTCTTTATTTGAAATTGCATTCAGTGAATTGTGCTCGTTCCATTCCTGACTGGAAACCAATATTTTCAGGTTAGCCGTGGATTCACTTAGCTTGGGGAGTGACGGGAATACTTGCAGATAAAGCCTATAGACTAGCTAGATAGTTGAGTTGTAGACATTCCAATATTTATACAAGTTTATATTTTCTGCAAATGTAAAACTTGTGATCATTATAAATTAAATTAATTTTGTGAATGAGTATTATTTGTGATTTTGATCTTCATGGCCGTGACAGCGTTCTACCGCCGACACTGCGGCGTAGGCTGGCTTGGACACGTCTCGTATCCGTAAAAAAAAAATGGGTGCGGGTCGTGACAAGTTTTTGTGGTGGCCCATGCAGGTCAGTCTTTGCAAATTATGCGAACTCGTGATAGTACTTAAGTTAGTCGTACTATTGCGAGCCTGCGACTAAAAATGCTCATTCACAAATTAGAAGTTAATTTAATTTACGAGAATGACTAGGACTAGGAGTCCCTTATACAAATTGACCGATGGGTAGTATAGGCCATGCAAATTAGATGAGGACTAGTTATTAATTTTGATAGTTTGTCAAATCCCCATAGGTACACTATTACCTATTGATATGACGATATGATCCAATGTGAATAGATTATCCACTTGGTGAGATCGGACTTCCTAGGATTGATAATCTAACCTTAATAAATTATTCAGTTCCTCCTCTTGACCCCTTAGGTATCATCCCCATACCCTAGTCCGAATGGCCCATTTAGTTCCTAGTTGCCTTAAGGATTAGTGTTTTTATACAATTTCTGATTATGTTACCCATATACGAACCTCAAGTTAGTTTCAATCCAAAAAGTTTTCCATCTGTGGTTTGAATACACAATGAATAGATATTAGAATGTTGTATTTCTTTTTGTCCTCAGATATTTCTTTCATGTTCAATCCTTTATTTTAAGGGTTGTGATTGATAGGACAAATGCTTACGCTCTAGTTCATGGTCAACTTGTTCGATTCTCTAGAAGCTCATGAATATTTTCAGATATAGTTAAAGGAATGTTAGTTAACTCATAATAGTAGGACAGCAGCGCACTGTCGCCATTTAATTGAATTTTGGAGACTATGGATACACTGCAGCCAGCAGCGCACTGGCGAGACACGACCCCTAGAGTTGAAATAGGTTTAAGAAAATATAGGTCATAGAATATTGCTAAAACTATAGCTAGTGGTCCTCTCTTGATCGTAGATACCCTTGAGCCAATATTGGATAGAGTTAAGAAGTGTTCGATTTTGTATCATGTTGAGTTACGAAACCAAGGGTTTACCACAGCCAGAGTATACGGGCATGACGTAATCCGTAGTGAAATGACTTCAAACATGATTACAAGTTTGGGATACCATAGAGGATAGGACAGTGCCCTGTATGTTCTATAGGATCTGAGCCAATAGTAGTGGAAGTTCTGTGAGATTGGGTAGCGTGTCTCCCGACCTAGCATTCCGTGGTCCTTGTGATCTATTGACGGGGTAATTGACTGACACTAATAGGTCTACCTAGAATATAGAATTTAGAATGTCCATAACCCATTAGTCGATCAAGTCCTTGTGGATAAGAAGATAGTAGGAAGACCGTATAAGCAAGAACACCGGGTAAGGATTGATTCTCACAAAACTTGAACTATTTGTGCCTTCTTTCCAAAAATCTCGCATAATTGTATTCGACTATCTTAAACAAACGCTGCTGCTACAGCTTAGTTTTGCAAGCTCACTCTGTTCTCGAGCTTGATTTGAGGCATATGTTTAGTGGAAACGCCTGCTAACTTATTGTCTAATCAGAATCAGTGTATTATGGTCTGATCAACCATGATGCATTTGGTTCGCTCTTCGTTTAATTACACTACGTGGATGGGAATATATAGGTATCTAGGATCTCATCCACGACTGCTCTGACAATTTCTCTTGAATTATACGTTCGCCTTTGGATCACGTGATTGTATTCAGTAACATCTTTCTTGAACTCTTTATTATTTTTGTCTTTCACTGATTTGGGAAGACAGAAGCTCGTAATTGGTAGAGAGATACCGAGTATCCCCATAGCTATGGTAGTTGTATACACAAGGGTAGTTATCGTCAGCCAGCCAGGTGATTGAGTTACTCGTTCTCCTCTCGACCCCAAACTGTTATCGGGACTTCCAAGCCATCTGAATTTGAGAATGAGTAGGGTTTTACCTTTAGTCAAAATGCCAACCTAGGAGACTATCTATCCTCAATGATCCAAATGACACGAGTCTCTAATTATTTGCTTACAGCTTGCTTTAACTAGAACCCTTGTGACAATAGTCTAGCAGGTTGACCCCAATAGAAATTTACGACTTAGTTGTTAGAAATCTTTTTGCCTTAGAGTCGGTTACCCCGTCGATAACTCTTGTATACGGTGGACGAGTAGGTTATTTATTCTATCGACCATGTGCCATTGTACACGCTCGTTTCCCATTTATTAAGGAACGATCCTTGACTTGACTAACATCTACCGTATTCCGTTACGTCGTGCCTTATTCTTTATTTACAAGAGTCGAGGTACAATATCCGGACTTTAGAATTTTTCTGACCTCATCATTCCTAAAACCATATCCTAGCTTCTAAGGTGGGTAGACTGTAAGCCTCCTATAGTTTTCGGATATACGAAGAACACCGATTGATTAGAATAATTTTTTTTATTAGAATGATAGTTAGTGCCCTATGGACTCCCACTTTCCATTTAGATCATTTTGTGTCCCCGGCCGTGTCATTAATATTCGGAGCACAAGACCAGCTGTTACCTTCCAACAAATTTCATATGCAAGTTCTAGACAAGTCCACCTTCGTCTAGGTATATCATGTCCCACTCAAACCCGTTCCCTTGTACTCTATTTTATGGTACGACTTTTAGGTAAAAAGGACTAACTATAACCCTTACAATAGTACCGGTAAACTTCTCGACTACAACTAGAGACTCAACCTCGACTCGAATCTTCCGACCCAATATATGGTTGTGGTCGACTCAAGGCCCACTACGCGCATGTCACTATTGTGCCACTCAATTGTGTTTTCTCGTGCCATTTAAACACAAAAGTCACTGAAGACGCATTTTTGGGCTTTAGAGACCTAGTTAACCATTCCGACTGCCTAACTAGTTCAACCACTTGGGTTGAAATCTATTCTAGGTTACCCTAATCTCATAGAAATAGTTTATCATGGGGATATTGTCCAGTCGATAAAGATTGAAATCTTAGGTTCATCCAACCAGCGATTGATGTCCAATCAGGAAACCCATTAAGACCCAGTAAAATCCATACATACATACCACTATATTTGGACTATTAAAACTGAACTATTTGAAATAGGTTCCTACACCTATTAGGTAGTCTCCACCTCTTGGGATGTGGTGTCACTCGTAACCATTATTCCATTTACGTGGAAGTCGCGATATGATCTTGTATTGCATTTACATCCCTTGCTCGTGTGTTTAAATAACCACGGAAAAGGCTCACAATCTTGATTTCTCAAATTTCGTTCTATTATGGAACTTTGTTCAGACTTTCGAGAACGGAACCCTTGTATTACACGGATGGCAAGCTCCTATAAGAAAGGAAGGGTTTTTCGATGTGACTGGACTAGAGAAGCCCAATCTAGCAAATGAGTCAATGATTCATAGATCTTTCTTTCTATCTGCATCACTGGATACTCTCTACCGCCCTGGAATTTCATACTTGCTCTCGATTATTCATCCTTATCATCCTGTCCTTTCTATTACAGAGCGACGTATGGTCCTGCTTACTAGAATTTACCAATAATTCTTAGCTACCTGTGTAAGTTGTTGCTTGTTAAATTTTAGATTGCTTGATAGATAGGAGAGGTTTATAGGTGCCATGTACAGCGGATAACTATTGATAGCAATTTTAGCAATTTGTTGGATGATTATAAGTTTTAGTTGACATAACTTTGAGGGAGTATTATGTCCAAAGGTGGGTAGAAGTCCTTGGAGTTTCGTAGTTACAGAATAGCTAGGAGGAGGATATAAAATGTTTTGAGGAATTAAAATTCGAGCAGATTAAGGTAATGGTAGATTTTCTTGTTAAATTTAAGGAATAGTTATGAATTAGAATTTCGAGGACGAAATTATTTTTAAGGTGGGTAGATTTGTAACCCCTCTTCCCGAAAATTTTGAATTATATTTTTTATTTATTTATTTGAATTAAATGGTGAGTTTTAATATTTTGTAAATAATTATTTAGTAAATTATTACGATGGATGACTTAAGTCTTTGTGGAGTTATGGAGCACAAACCGATTAGGAATCATGATGCGAATAGTGCAATGGCGTGATTTGACCAGAGTACTAGCCCTAGTAGGGAAGGCCGAACCATAGCGATGTCCTAACTAGGAAAACCAGGCCAAATTGCGACTTAACCCTTACCGAAGGTTTATTTATTTATTATTTATATTATTAAGTTTAGGGAAACCGGTTAAACCATGTTAGCCCGGACTGGACCTGAACTGAGCCAAGCCTATGTAGTCCTGTGGCACGTCCAATAACATTCGTGTTGATGGAATTGGGTATGAGGGTGTGTATTTCATTTTAATGACTTAATAAATATTTTCTAAATATTAGTTAATTAAATATTATAAATAGCATTATTTGTATAAATAGGTCCTTGTGCATTTTGAGATTATTAGATTGCGTAATGGTATATATGCCATTATCGATTTATTGAAAATCGTTATTATTATTATTGAGGTCATATAATGTTAATTATTATTGTGGTTATTAAATATAAATTATTCATTATTATTAGTTATTATCATTTTATTATTTATCAAAATAAATATGTGTATATATAAATATATAATATATAAATGTGTATGTGTATATGTGAATATATATAGATGTATATAAGGTGTGTGTGTGTGTGTATATATATATATATATATATATATATATATATATATATATATATATATATATATATATATATATATATATATATATATATATATATATATATATACATGTACTTAGTTATTCATATCTATATCTATATATATATATATATATTTTTTAAAAAAAAGAGGGCAATAGAAATAAGAAAAAGGAAAAGAATAGGAAAATAGCCCAGGATTCCAGTAAAGCCGGTCCATGTTTTCCCCATACACAAACCACAGCACCGAGCATATATATGCAGAGCATATATATGATGACTGCCAAACCGAGCAGAGAAGAAAAAAAAATTCGACAAACGAAACCCTAAGCCGCGACCCCTGGCCTCAGGCGCGCGTGCCGCCGCGTCTCCGATGGCCGAACAACCGCCGGGAATGGCCGACGACCACACGGGTGTGGGCACAGTCGAGAAACAGAGCAGCGGCAGAAATCGGAAAACTTTCGAGGTATATTTCTCCCACCTCGCTCAACTATTTTTCGACCTACAAAGTCAATCCCTTCAAATAGTTTCCTTTAAGTCGCACTATGTGCGACAAAAATCGAGTTCAAAAACTGGAAAAAAATTAGTTTTATGAAATATTAAAACAGGGGACTAAACAGTTTTCACACCTACTTGGAAGGCCGTTCTTGGTCGAACCGTTGAGAAATATAGGAAACCAATTAACAACAGTCTTAGACAACCTATAGGGCACTGAAACCCAGTTTACGGGATTTGAAATCATCGACTAAACGTCGAGAAATCGGATTCCGAATTGGACGAAAAATCTGTTTTAAAAACTTAGAAATTCATCCACACGACGTGCGTTCCGCCAATCCGGGCGACGTGGTCACGAACCGAAAGCATCGAAAGCTGCGTAACGGCTTCGTGGTCGTGTGGGCTTTGACGGAATTCAAATTGGTCGCGTGTGCGCAACAAATTTGATGCGTATTCGTCAAAATTCACCGTATCGTGCACTTTATAAATTCTCCAATTACTTTGTGCATGCTCATCAGATCGAGACAAAACTTGCGCCAGCAGGACCGTATCGTTTTTTTTGGTCCTGTATGCCATGTTTGGTCCGATTCTGAGACAGTTGATAAAATCACCGTTTTGCGGGCCCCACGGTCCCATTCAACGGACGATTTTATGCAAGGCCCGCCGAAATCCAACTCTGGACGTACGGTTGGATTCGTATCGAAAAACTAGATCCGTAGACTTATAGTTTGATGACTTTAGAGACCGTTGACTCTGGCACACTTTTCGGTGCAAAGCGGGTCCAACGACGGACATCGTTTTGGCCCAAAATTACCGTTTTGCCCCTATATCCAGAATTGGACTTAAGGACAGGCAATCCTAGCTATTTTGACTATTCTGAGATCATTGGTATTGTCTATTTCAGTATTCGGGGACTGTTGTACGGGTTTTGACTATTGTGGCACATTGAGTAGTTCAGACTGTCGGTTTCATCAGCAGAGGACCACAGGCGAGTACAGTTTATTGTCTGCATTTCGATATTGATTTTCACTATATTTCATTGATTGGCCATTGGTTATGTGATTATTTTCTATTATAAATTGTTGAGTCGGGAATGAGAAGTACCAAGGATGTGTGATCTGACCTTAGACCGTGTAGACCGTGTTACATTTATTTCTTGTAGACAGTGTAGAAAGTGATTTATTTATTTCTTGTAGACAGTGTAGATAGTGATTTATTTATTGCAAAGTAGACAGTGTAGACCGTGATTATTACTATATTTAACTGTGTAGATCGTGATTATTATTTTGTAGACAGTGTTTCTTTACTGCAATATTTTCTGTAGACCGTGTAACTGTAGACCGTGTAACTGTAGACCGTGTAACTTTAGACCGTGTAGACCGTGTCGCATAATTGTCCCGAGATCGATCACATATCAAAGGTACTTCTAACAGTTGGGGAAAGTATTTTGTGTCTATTTATTGATATTGATTTTCTGTATTTACTGTTTATTTTCAAAACTCATGATTGATGTCTAACCTTTGTTTTATAGTCATTTTCTTTATTTGAAATTGCATTCAGTGAATTGTGCTCGTTCTATTCCTGACTGGAAACCAACATTTTCAGGTTAGCCGTGGATTCACTTAGCTTGGGGAGTGACGGGAATACTTGCAGACAAAGTCTAGAGACTAGCTAGATAGTTGAGTTATAGACATTCCAATATTTGTACAAGTTTATATTTTCTGCAAATGTAAAACTTGTGATCATTGTAAATTAAATTAATTTTGTGAATGAGTATTATTTATGATTTTGATCTTCATGGCCGTGACAGCGTTCTACCGCCGACACTGCGGCGTAGGCTGGCTTGGACACGTCTCGTATCCGTAAAAAAAAAAGGGGTACGGGTCGTGACAATGATTGTGCCCTGAGGAGTGTCTACTAGTGTCTCGTTGCTCTCTCGTAGGTCCATCATACCGCCTGTAATAGAAATTACAAATATTATGACAGATGATATCAAGGCAGGATGCAAGTCAAGCAATTAATTTGAAATTGATATAAAGAGATTAAAGACAAGTAATATATGTGGATAAGATCCTATGGGTTCTCCCTATTCCTAGTTGCAAGCTCATGTCGGTACGGTTAAGTATCTGAAGTGATATTATGACCTGTATAGGCCACCACAAAATATGTAACGTCTCAGCCCCAAATTTGCAGGACTAGTCATATGAAACATGTCAGCAGTACATCTCCAACTGTCTACTAATAGACTCGTTAGTGAGAACTTAAGCTGTAATTATCTAATGTAATTTAGTTCACAATACATGGCCACATGTATAATGCTAATCTCATCCACGCAGTAATAATCAAATATTAATGAGTATCAAGACAAGACAAAATAAATATCATAAAAAAGTTGTCCATCAAGTAAAGAACTAATAGGATATCTCGGGTACATCCCGATAATAAGCGAAAGAAAATAAATGACAAGTCTCATCATAAACTCTGCTAAGAAATAATCATCCAAAGATGGATGAACTACAGGCAAAGTCCTCTGGCACAATCTCGTCCTTCTGTATAGTTATGTTTCCTACAACAACACCTGATCTGTAGACCTCAGTATATGCCTCCTTGTCTACACCTGGTGGAGATGACCAGATCCTTAGGGGATATAACAAGGTACAAAAATACAACATGCCAAGTGATAGTAATGAATGTACTAAGAACAGATATAAAAAGGGTAACTACGAGAATACATCTAAGTGAAATACAAGTGAGAAATAGATCTATACATCAGGCTAACTACGCCAAAGGCACCATGTCGGGGGACCTCGGCATACAGTAATTACTGAAGCTATGCTACATAGACCACAGTAAATATTATAGGTAACAGCCATATCTCGGCTATAGAGACGATGACTAAAATGTATTGAATCAGTCTATGTTCTCCCTACCCCATGATCTAGTCTATTAGGTCATGTTAGGTAACACTAACAATGTCAAGTAAATAATCCTGTAACCTATCACTGAGTCAAAACCATGAATCTGTCATATCTTGGACTCTGTCTCATGATCGTGTCAGTGTCCTAGGTGCATCGTGTCTCGAGTAACACGATAATCAATGTAACAAAATGTCTAAGGTCAATACTCAATATCTGCATACGAATATTGACACCTGAATATGCTCGGACGTAAAGTATCAACAAGATCCTACGTAATAAATAACTATAAATAAAGCTAAATATGAAGCAAGAAAGTAACTAAAATAAAGTACAACAAGAACTAACAATGGCAAGGTACACTTGCCTGGGTCCTGAGCAGTGGTATAGCTATGATCAGGTAGAGTCCTAGGAAGTGCGTAAGCGCCTGCTATAAAAAATATCACAAATAATTCTAGAATAAGAAAAACAACTACAAATGGATATCCACATGTCCAATTCTGGACACAGGGTAAATTAGTAATTTTAAGTTAACGCGGGGTCCAAAAGTGGCCCGTGTCGCACCGAACAACATGTTAGTGTCGAGTATCTCAGAATTTTGCAAACTTGGTGTCCGCGAATCCAGCAGGGTATATCGTTGCTGGGGAGAGGTAATTGAAAGGTTGGGGTAACACAGCAGGATAGGTGTTGGTTTGGGAGTTACTAGAATGGGGAGCCTATTGCTTCTTTCTTTCTCTTTGCCTCTTTCTTTCTTTATTACCTTTTATTACTTTTTTATTTTAGCTAAGGCCTTAGCTCACAGATAAGGTGCTGGGGTGTGGGGTTCTTCCTTTTTTCCTTTATTTATTTATTCAATGAAAGCTAAGGTATTAGTTAAAAGAGTTTTTAATTAGCAATCAATTAGGATTTAATTAATAAGATTTTCTTAATAGCAATTAGTCAAAAGAAAACTAAAAATATTTTTTATGCTTTTAGGTTTAACCAAATTATCCTGGACCTATTTTGACAAAAAATATTATTAAATATTTATAAAATATAAAATATAAATAAAGTTTAAAAAAATTACCTTAGTCTAAAATTAGGGGGTTTAGAGAGTATGACTCGTTGGTTCATGGATAGATTGGTTAGACTCTAGTAATGCAGTCTAAGCACGAATTGGACAAACTCCAGGCAAGTATACCTTGCCAAATTTGATTTACAGTAGTTACATGTTTTACTTTATCAGTCATCTACCTGTTATATTATTGCATGTTTTTCATGTTCATTACCTTCATGTTGTCCTGATTATAATGTCTTAATTATATATATTTTTTATTATACTTGTTCCTGGTTAGTCATCTTGACACGTTAGATGAGATACACTAAGTATTGCATTGCATGCTAGGTGGTGTTACATGATTTTGTTAGACTTGTTCCTTGATTAGAAGACTGACTGGACGTGTCGTGGATGCGAGACGTGTAGGACCGTTGAGCACCTCTAGAGGGAGGGTGAATAGAGTGCGTGTGTGCAGTAGAATAAAAATCACCTCTAAAATTATCTAAAGCAGTAACAATCTAATATGAAGTAGGCATCATTTAAATAAATACGTAATGTAAATAAGTTCAGAGAAGCAAACGCAAATACCAAGGTTTATATTGGTTTTCCTCCGAGAGGACTAGTCTTATCTCAAGTACTCTAGCTCGATGTTGAATCCACTATCTTGTAAAACATAAGCTTTGAATCTGAAGCGTTTGCATCTCCTTACAACATGTACTTTTTATCCGAAGAGTACTACGTCAACTTGTAAGCCTTTTATCAGAAGGACTTGCCGACTTCTGGAATAGTATAAAAACTGAAATATTTTCAAATCTTTTGTACAACTCGACCAAACTTCTAGATTGAACCAAAACTAGCACCGGCTTGGCTAGGAGCTGTAAAGCTCTGACTTGAAAGTAAAAAGCTCTTTGAAAATACTTGAATGGATAGAGAAGAGAAGAGACGATGGAGTGAATAGAATGAATAATTCTCCTCTATTTATAGTATTTCTTGGACAGAACTCGGTTAGAGTTCGGTAGTCCAATGTTCAAAATTTTGAATATTTGGAGCCTTTTCTTCAGGATGACCTGATCCCTTGGGAACTGGGTCAGGGGGGAACGAGTTCGGTCCAAGTTCGGTTGTCCTGTTTCCAGAAAAGATTCATAGAGAATAGGTTTGGGTTTTGGGCCTTTTAATTTGTGGACTGGATTTTGTGGATTGATCAAAAGGTAGCTTGGGTAGGCTATTTTGTAAGTGAACTTGTAGTTGAGCCAAGTGTCAATCTCATTCAACCGTACATATTTTGTAGACTCAATAAATTGGAAAATACATAATAACATAGAAAAATATCTTGATCAATGATGCGGTTATCATTTTTTGTACCTGTATCATATTTGTGTATATTGAATGGTAAATTTGTCAGTTATCAAAATCAGGTATGATTAGACCAATGGGCCAATAAGACGGACAGTAACATTTGGGAAGGGAGGATGATTACTAATTTTGTGGGCCATGCTGTGCACTTATACTCTATTTTATGTATATATATATATATATTTATTCGGGGAGGATTCCTGTTCCGGATGTTACAACCTCTCTTAGTTACCGTTAAGACTCCAGTACCAGAGCTACGACTATATGTATATCAGATTCGGACGTCTTTTATTTTGGAGATGCATGCGCTCGCGAACATCGTCCTCAAATTATATTGCATATAGGTGGCTAGACATGATTAGTGTTAGTTGGCATTGTATTTCCTATTCAATTCATGCTATTTACTATATTTTATTTTGACATGTATATTATTATCTTGCTATCCTCTGAGGACCTGGTGGTCTCTCCAGGTTATTGTTGGTTTCCTTCCAAGTATGTCTGAGATCTAACATAGGCTATTGGGAGCTACATCTTCAGGATCTTCAGGTATCCTTAGTTGGTGACATCTATTATGTTCTTCCTTAGTTATTTGTTTTCATAGTATAGTTGATCTTGTGGATGATTCTATGATTACATTGACACATGTTCTGATTTGCATAGCTTATACGTATTTGAGTCGACTTAGAGTTGATAATACGTAGCTGGCATGTTTACTTATCCTAGTCCTACGTATTTGGGGACTATGGCATGACACATAACATGCCGAAATAAAGATAAATAATAGCAAGGTATAGTTGTCTAGAGTTTGAAAGGAGATT
This sequence comes from Iris pallida, assembly GCA_029216955.1. Lineage (NCBI taxonomy): Eukaryota > Viridiplantae > Streptophyta > Magnoliopsida > Asparagales > Iridaceae > Iris > Iris pallida. The sequence continues at coordinate 2,535,065 of JANAVB010018000.1, read as the reverse complement.
TAATGACATTTCGGCTATAAACTCGTCGGGTCAAAAATGACACAAAAAGTTAAAACTATGTAGACGCCATCGAATACTGAATAAACATCCCTAGTAAATCTGAAATGGGTGAGATACTCAAAAAATTCTACCCGTAAGTCCAATTTGAATACAGGTAAAATTAAAAAGTTTTAGGTCAAAATGGAGTCTATAAGTGGGCCGCAGGGTACCAAGTTTAGGTCAACATAGAACAATTTTAGCCGGTCTTCAAATGGGTCAAGTTATATGTCAAACAAGGCCTAAATGACGATACGATCTCAATGATACATGCAAAATTGGATTCCAATGAGACAAACACAAAAGTGCCCTTCAAATTAGATCGTAGGGTCCGTGATACGAGGATCTGGTCAACTATCTCAAATAGGACAAAACTTTGGTCACTAGGAAAGTCGGACGCTTCCAACAATGCAAGTTTTGTCACGACACGACAAAAATATAGAAACTAATTATAAAATTCGAAAAAAAATAATGCGATATTTTTTTAGGGATACATGACAAATTAATCACGCACACACGACCAATTTGAATTTCATTAAATCCCACGTCGATGGATACTGTATGTGCCTTTCGTTGTAAATAGTTTGAGTTGGGATAGATTGGTTTGTCAAAACGACCATCGATCAAAAAAATAGTTTTTCAAAAAATAGTTTTTGTTTAGGATTTTTGGGTTAAATTTTAACCAATTTATAATATAAATTATTCTCAACTAATTATAGGGTTTTACAGATGGTTAATTAGAGTGTATACCTACGCAATCGAATAGGAATTCAATCAAAGGATTGTGGACAACGAGTCCTTCTAGAATACATCTTTGGCTTGAGTTTTGTTTGTGCACAACAATGCTCCGTGCACAGAGCTCGGTCGATGGTTGGCAGTGTCATACAACACATAGCGACATCGGGGACGACTGCGAGGGGTTGGTAGGACTCATGGGGTCGTAATGCGTCTTTTTGTGCCAATCTCGAGCGGCGGCATAACAGTCTAGCGACAACTGTTGGTGGTTGGTGGAGCAGGGGATTGGCATGATGACGATTCTAGTAGCGTTTCAGGTGTGGATTGATCGTGGAAGGGTCGAAATGTGGTTGCAAAGGCTTCAAGATAGAAATGGATCTCTAAGGTGCTCGAAAATTTGGTTTGCTAAGAATTATGCTATCGAAGAACATGGTCGATCGATTAGTTATATGTTTAGATTTTGATTATTGATTCGGATTAGGATTCTTGATTTGATTTGGAATTATACGATTAGCTAGGATTTATTGTGATTTAGTTTAACTTTTTGAGAATATTTTGATTTATTGAATTCTTCTATTCTAATTTTGGAGGGGATATCCCATTTTTATGAGGAGGATAAACAATATTTTGCATTGTTCATCCATGAAATTTTAATTTTAGTTTGTTTTCTTTTTCATTTCTTATTCTTTTAATTCTTTTCTTTTTAATTCTTTTAATTTTTATTTTCTAATTTCTTTATAATTCCTTTCATTTTAGTTTTTTTATTTTTAAATATAATATATATATATATATATATATATATATATATATATATATATATATATATATATATATATATATATATATATATAGTGCGCGCACACACACACACACACAAAATGCATGTATATACACATTCCTATAGCTAATCAATTAACCGAATTATAATTAATTAATTAAACCTAAAAATAGGGGGTTTACAAATGGAGACTATGATTGAGGATATTCAGAGGCAGCTTAGAGAGATAATAGGTAGGATGCCTTCTTCTACTGTCCTCGATGGTCATACTGTTCCTGCTGGTCCTATTACTCATAGTGCTTCTCCTTCTAGTACTTCTCCAGTTGGTCATCCTCCTAGTGCTCCTACTATTGCTCATTCTATTTCTTGTGTCATTCCAGAGTCCTTACAACATATGTCCCTACAACAGATGATGACTTATCTGAGTGGCTGAGCACCTAGTAGTTCCCTCCACCAGCGCCTCCAGCTCCAGTATTCAATGATGATATTTATTTTTACTTTTCATGGTTGTTCTATTCTTACCACTTTTTGTTAGACAAACTTGTTGTGTACTAGACTGTATTTGGACTTCAATGTACTAGACTACGTGCGATGAGTTATATATATATATATATATATATATATATTTCGATATATTGTTGCGTAATGTATTTTATATATGTTTTGGATATGTTGCTCATAGACATATATTTATTGTTGTGGATATATTGCTATAAATTTGTGATTGTTGTATGTATTATAAGAAATTGTGAATATAACATACAAAACAAGAAAAACATCTACGTTTACCAATGGAACACCAACGAATTAGCGATGGAAATATCCGTTGCTAGAGATAAAATTTTATCCCAGCGATGGAAATACCGACAGACTAGTGACGGAAATATCCGTTGCTAGAGATAATTTTTTATCTCCAGCGACGGAATATCGATGGACTATCGACAAAAATATTGGTTGCTGGAAATATTGTTATCCGCAGCGACATCTCAGCGATGGATATTTTTGTTGCTTACCGACGGATCCTCGACGACCATTTTTGTCGCTGGGGATAAATGTTATGTTTCGAAACAATGTTTTTTTAATCCCCACTGATGGAACCATCCGTCGTTGAGACGTTGCTATATATGAAAATGTAGTCATCGTTGTTTGTCGTTATTTCCACCGCTACTTATGTGCATCGTTGATATGTCGCTAAGCCGTCGATAATATATCTGTCGCTAGTTCGTCGAAGGACCGTCGACTTAGTGACGAAAATTGTTTAGCGATACTTTATTTATCGACAAAATTTCGTCGTTATTCCTGTTTAGCGACGAATCCTTTTACTTTTTCGATGCATATTTTCGTCAATATTTGATGTATTTTTATAGTGCAAATTTGGGGCAGTCCCTGAGTATTGTTAGGATTGTTAAAATTTTGGCAGTCCTATGATAGAGTATTATCTGTCTCATGATTGCCAACATATTGGCAGTCATGTGTCATCTCAAACGGGATTGGCTGATTTTTTAAGGTTCACATCCCAACAATAGGATTCAAAACTTCAAAGTTCCATTTGGACTATCTACTAAAAGATATTTAGAAATATATTAAATAAACATAAACTTTTAGAATCTAAAAAGAAAAAAAAACCTAGATTCGGAAAAACCTAGAAGAAGAAGAAAAAGAGAAAGAATTACCTTGATTATGAAAAAGTCTTCGTGTGTGCCCAGGGGCGGATCTACAATAGGCCTGGGGTGGGCTCCAGCCCACCTCATTTTTTAATATTTTTTTAAGCTCTTTATACGAGTCACCTTATATTTAACCCACCCTAGTCCCCTTCAGTCCATCCAAATTCGAATTTCTGATTCCGTCCTTGTGTGTCATCTTATATTAGGATTATAAGATGCAGATGCAGATGAAGGTGAAGAGTGAAGAAGAAAGTAGGAAGGGGGAAGAAAAGAGTTGTGTTTAGCTTATTAAAGAAGAATTAGATAGCGTTGTTGTCCCTTAGAAATATTTGTCTTATCCACTAACAAATTTACAACTTATTAATTTTTTTCTCTAACTTATGATGTTCGATAACAAAATTCTTATGATTTACCATTTTTTATTACAATTCACACACACCTGCAAGTACTTACATTCTTACAGTTGGAGGGCTCGAATTCTGACTCCATCTGGTGTATGTGCTGCTTTCTATCTGAGCTACAAGTACTGAACCTTAGGGGAATGTGGAAATTGCTGAAATACCCACTTTCAGGGTGGGTGTTTATGAAAAACCCACCCGTAGGGTAGGTTTTATGAAATACCCAAAATTATGTATTTTTACGTTAAATATTCCAAGATTCCATTTAGATGCTCTATATTTACAAAATTGTCATTTTGATAATACCATAACTACCCCTTTCGCGCAAATTTGGTCATATATATGTATTTGAATTCACAAACTCAGATTTGGATTGCGATTTTCGTCTTCTTCTTCACGAGATATCTGAATTCCATTGCTCTCATCTTCAACAGAGATCGCAAAGATCGTTTGTAGTTCACTGTGCTTTTCTTCAGTCGAACTTCGATCATCACTCATCATCATCATCATCATCATCATCATCATCTTCGTGGAGAGATTTAAAGTTTTTCGGCGATTAGGTCACTGTGCTCGTTGTTTGTACTGATATAAAACAAACAACAATGAAAATTATGATATCAATCAATATATACTTTAAAAAAAAGAAGAAAAAAATATTATTCTCCGTGATCTTAACACGGGGAATGACCATTCTCCCTGATCTTAACACGGAGAATGGCCATTCCCCGTGATTTTAACACGGGAAATGATCATTCTCCTGCATTCTAACACGGGGAATCGCCATTCTACATGATTTTAACACGGAGAATGACTATTCTCCGTGATTTTAACACGGAGAATGACTATTCTCCGTGATTTTACAACGGGGAACGAGGAATGGCCATTTCCCGTGATTTTACAACGGGGAATGGCCATTCTCCTGTATTTTAACACGGGGAATGACCATTCTCCGTGATTTTAACAACAGTTTAACACGGAGAATGACATGCATTTTAACACGGGGAATGACCATTCTTTGTGATTTTAACACAGAGAATGACAATTCTCCGTGATTTTAACACGGAGAATGACCATTCTCCTGCATTTTAACACAGGGAATGACCACTCTCCGCCATTTTAACACGGAGAATGACTATCCTCCGTCAATTTAACAAGGAGCATGATAATTCTCCGTGATTTTTAACACGAAAAATGACTATTCTCCTGCATTTTAATACGGGGAATGACCATTCTCCGTCATTTAACACGAAAAATAACTATTCTCCGTAATTTTAACACGAGGAATGGCCATTCTCCGTCATTTTAACACGGAGAATGACAATTCTCCGTGATTTTACAACGGGTGTGAAGATTGCGAATGGAGAGTCACTGACGAGTTTTTGAAGTAACGTTTGAAAATTTTGGAGGAGAAAACCTAGATTCGAAAGTAAGCAGCGTATGGAAGAAGAAGAGGATCAAAACATTTTTTTTGAAGAGTAGGTTTCGTGGGTGTTTTCAATAAATTAGAAGGACAAAAATGTCATTCCGCACCATTTTATATATTTTTTACTAATTCTGGACATGCGATAAAATATTATTTTACGGTAGATTTTTTATAAAACCTTTGCAGTTTTTGAACTATTGATAAATTTTTCCATTGTGAATTGTCAATATAAAACTTCCAAAAGGCCATCAATATTCTTCCATATTTAATCGGCACTACGGGATACTAGCTGTAATTTGGTATCCGTATCCTATTTCTCTACCGTCTAATGCTATGCTGAAAAACAAATGTATCACATAATTAAGGGTTAATTAGTTGTACCCCCCTATAGTTTGTACGTATTTTGGTAACTATTTCCGTTGTTTCAAAAATAAAGAACGCCCCCCTGGCTGCTTAATTTTTTACTCATTTTCTTCTAGGGTTAATTAGTTGTACCCCCCTATGGTTTGTACATATTTTGGTAACTATCCCCGTTGTTTCAAAAATAAAGAACACCCCCCTGGCTGCTTAATTTTTCACTCATTTTCTTCTATGCTCCACGGGGGTACAACTAATTAACTTTATAAACCAGGGGGGTGTTCTTTATTTTTAAAACAACAGGGACAGTTACCAAAATACGTACAAACCATAGGGGGGTACAACTAATTAACCCTTTCTTCTATGCATCAGGGGTACAACTAGTTTTTTTGAAAATCTCACTCACACACACGATGGGGGGGGAGGGGGGGCTCGAACCCATCAGGGGTACAACTAGTTAACATTATAAACCAGGGTGTGTTCTTTATTTTTAAAACAATAGGGACAGTTATCAAAATATGTACAAATCATATGGGGTACAACTAATTAACCCCATAATTAACGAAAAATAAAATTTCTCATTTTTTTTTCCTTTCTTATTTTCTTCATCATCCCGATTTCTTCTCTCTCTCTTTCTGGTATCAACTGAAAGAAAGGAAGAAAGAAAAAGAAGAGAAAGAAAACAATGGAAGGAGAAGAGAATGGAGGAAAGATCGAGGCGAAGAAAGAAGCAGCGGCGCCTGAGGGATCAATCCATGGCTTCGAGTCCCTCCATCGTCTCCTCGAGGCTTCTCTCGAGCCCAAAGTCTTCCAAGTAAGAACAAAATAAAAATAAATACACTTTCTATTATATAACTAACCCTAGGTTTTCTTTCTCAACAATCGAGATCTCTCTAATAGAATAGAAAGTAAATGATGGAACAGGAAGTGAACCGACTACTACTGGGTTTGAACTGCGGAAGCCCCCTACAACGCCTTGACCTCCCGGATGTTGCAGCCTCTCTCTCCGCCAACCATGACTTCGATTTGCAGGTAAGTAAATCAGACCCACCAATTCATTAGTTTCCATTAAGCGCCTGCTTGGTAACTGTGTTTTCACCGGTTTTTGGGTGTTTTTGAACCGACCGTTTATGAAAACCCCTACTTGTTAATTTTTTTGAGGCACCGGTTTTGGCCGGCTCAAAAACCCCCAAAAACCGGTGTAATGTTTTTTTGGGTGGCTTTATAAACACCCCAAATCGGTGGGTTTTGAGCGGCTCTATTTTTTATCCAATTTATATCCTCACAAAAAAATATATAATTGTAACTACTGATACCCTTTCCTATTTAATTTATTCGTGTAAAAAACTTTCAGAACCGCTTGTTAGTGAATTACCAAGCATGGATTAGACTAGTTTAAAAGCCGCAAATTAAAAACCATCCAAAACCGGACCACTCATAACCGCTCATAACCGGTACTCTACAAACACCCCATAATCGCTACCCCTACAATTGCCAAGCAGACCCTAAGGGGCTGTTTGGATGCTTGTAACTCATTGAAAGTGTGAAAGAGTCACTTTCAACATGTTGTTGTAATGCAGTGCACTTGTAATGAAAGTGTGAATGTATCACTTTCCAATATATGTTTGGATACATAGTTTTTTGTTGTCCACCGCAAGTGAGGAGTTTCAAACAATTTTGTTTGGATGACAACATGAACGTGTATGCGAGAATTAAAAAAGTAGAGAGCATAGCCACTTGCAATGGAGTTGCAATCCATTTTTCCTGCAACTGAGAAATGAAAAAAAAAGTGACACTTTCAGTTGCAATGAAATGTCACATCACAATCACTTGCAATGGAGTTGTAAGAGACATCCAAACACTTTGAGTGCAATGAAAGAGGCCCTAAAGAACAAAAATAACAAGCAACATTCTTTTTTTATTTTTTATTATCTAAATCCAACTTTAAATTATGCATATCATAATCCGTATCTTGCCCATATCCGAATCGGTTTCCGTGTCTAGCGCAACCAGTCAACTTCCATATACTTCCTTTTTTCACGACAAACAATATTATTTATTAACCGGGGCTAGGGTGGACCATGAATTCGAGCCGCTTGGGCTAAACTAAAAATACGTTAATACTTGATCTTTTTTTTTTTTGACAATATAAGTCAATGGGTGGTTGTATGTGGATTAGGTAGTTGGGCTAGACTGAGATAAGAGTTGGGCTAGGCTGAGAAAAGTTTGGGCTAAGCTGGAATTTAGGCTGGGGTGTGGGCTAGTGTCATATGGAAATTTTATTTTACTTTAAATTTTGGTTGGGCTGGAGCCCACCTCAGCCCATGTGTAGTTTCGCCCTTGACCGTGTGGATAGCAACCTATCATCTACTGGATCAGCCGAATATGCATCAATACAATCTCTAACTTCACAATATCAATCCACTCGAATTCCTTCCCAATAATAAACCTTGACCAGGGGACTACTTAAAGTAACAAAAGAACACGTTTGTATGACTGCTTCCTTGTGAGAGTGCTGTAGCATGCATAAATTATCACTAAGGGCAACCATAATAGAACGATATGGTAACAGCAGATATAACAACTTTCCAATGGGCAATAGGCCCCCTTTTTCTGAGTAAAAGTTAGCACTCGCTTCATAGGAGTGTCCATCGGGTGACATCTACTCAGATATCTGTGAGCATAGCAAAGCATATATTCATGTCGAGGGACATGTTTCCACCTTGGCTATGTTGGGCTACTTCAAGGAAATACTTTGGATTACCCAAGGCCTTAGCTTGCTAGGTTAGAGTTTGCTTGAGTGATTCCTCCATCATCATCTGGACTATATCATCTACATAAACTAGAAGGATAATCGCACAACGAACAAGAAGAGTTATCAGCATGAGTTTACTTAAAGCCATAAACTATGAGTACATCAATGTATTTTTGAAACCATACTTGAGGTGATTAAAGACGAACTTGATGGGCAGCAAACCTTAGTGGACTCCCTCTGGACCTCATAACCGAGCATGCCCGTTAGACTATAAGGATAAACACCTACAGAGGAATGCTGAACAATATAGCATGATTAGCAACGAGTCCATTTAAAGTTATAAGTATAAAACTATGAGTGCCTTATTTTTTGAACCCGTGCTTGAGGTGATTGTCGAAGTCCATAGATATAGTTATTGAGCCAACAAACCTCAGTGGAGTCCACTTCCACTACATAGTAGCAAAAGTCATGGAGTAGATATTTCCACCATTCTTGGAAATAGTTTAGTCATTACACAGATGACTGTTCACGTAATGCAAAATTCTGACAAAGTTGGCAGAATTATTTTGTGGTGGAGAATCAGGAATCTGAACAGAAATAATTCCCTGAAGAGTCTTGAACTGAGCCTGTCGTTGTTTACCATGGTCCACAGAAGATGTATCAATAGTGTGCTCGTTCTTTTCTCAAATCTAGCAATATGAACCATTCTTTCTACAACCACGACCAAAGTACCACTAGAGAAGTTGCCAATCAGTAGTAGTAGAGAACCACAACCAAAGGAGGCAAAAGCTGATAGACCAGGAAGCTAAGTCTCATGTGAACTTGAAGCACCATCGTCCTTCCACAAACGAGATACACAGACATAAGAAACCTTCAGGGATTGTTTGGTTGTCTATAAAATGGAAATAGTACATGCAACACTGTTGTAAGTGGTGTTGCTAATACAATGTTTGGTGGCCTGTAAATGATGTTGCTGGATTACAAGTCTAGTGCATTGAATGATACAGTTAGGATGGTTTACTACAACTTTTGTTGCTGTCAATAGGAAGTAGTTCTTTGGTTTGGACTTTGTGAAATTGAATGAAGAGTGAAAGGGAGGAAATTTATAATAAATGCTGGTGTATGTGGTGTTGCGATCGTTTTGGCTTTAACAAAAGCTGCAGCTTTTGGAGGAGTTCTTGCAACTTTTGTTGTAAATGACACTACTTGCAACTGGGGTGAGCATTCTATTTATTTGATTTCAACCGAACCGAATAGTCAAAACCGAATAAACCAAGCTTTTAAAAATCCGAAACCGAAACCGAACCAAATAGTTTATTCGGTTTATTCAGTTTGTTCGGTTGGACTATTGTTATTGTTTAACGGATTGAACTTGTCCAAGTTGGACTTCAAAACATTATATATATATATATATATATATATATATATATATATATATATATATATATTGTTGTTTTCAAAATTTATACATTTTTATTCACAAAGTATGCATAGAATTATGGTATTTACATAATTGCATAAGAACCGAAACCGAATAAGGAATTTTAGTATTTTCAAAACCGAAACCGAACCGATTTTTTTTTCAAACTGGACCGAATCTTCGGTTCGGTTTTCTTCCAAAACCGAATAGTGCTCACCCCTACTTGCAACAAACCAAATAATGGAATTCGGCTACAAATGTTGCAATAACACTACTTACAGGTAGACAATCAAACTTCCCACAAAGAGGAAGTTCAGACCTGCTGTGCTCATGCATTTGTGTGTTCAAGCATATTCTAAGTCGGGGTCCTTGAGAAAGAAAACTTTAATTTGTTCCCTTTTCTTCTCCTATCATCCTATGTCTCCAAACCCTTTAAGTTGTTCCCTTTTCTAAATCTTTTGGATAAGGCTAACGAACGTCCAACTTTCCTATTTTTCCTTTGACATAATTGTAGAGCTCTTATAGAGATCAACAGTAGATTTTGTGCATGACAGAAATAGGTTGTTAGTATTAGAGTCCACATCACATTGAGATACCCAACTTCTTTAGCAATGTCAAAGAAAGTAACATCTTCAATGATATTTGGTTCCATATTGTTTCGTAATAAAGATCTATTCTTGGCATCATGTTCAGTGTTCTAAATTTCGCTAGGCGGAATTGGTGCGACGGAGGGCCACCTAGTGCCTACAGCCGAAATTTTTATTTTTATTCTTTTTGAAATTTGAAATTTGAAATTCATAGTACAAATTTAAAATCCAAATGTTCTAACTTCTAAATCTATAATACTAACTTTTTTTTTTTTTGAAATTTGAAAATTTTGAACTTTGAACTTTGAAATTTGAAATTTCTATGTTCTAATATCCAAATCAATCTTAAAACCCAAACAACATATCCACAATACAACTAAGTTTAAAATAAATATAAAAAATTCAAGAAAAACCAAAAACCGAACAGCTGCACATGGCCGAATAGGTCCGTCTACGCATCGTACATGCCTGAACATGGTCGAACATGGTCGAACATGGCCGAACAGGCACTTAGCAAGGCCGAATATGGGGTTTCCGATGCGGCGGACTGCTGCCTAAGCCGAAATTTAGAACACTGATCCTGTTCTAATCATTTCTTATGCTTAAGGTCAGTTATATTGGGACGAATCACAACCATCAATATATTGAACTTTCCCTCGTGCAAGAAGTGCAGTATGGACTTCAACAATTCTAAGTGATGACCACTGATCAACTTAAGTTTTATGAGAGAATGATGACCAATTAAGTCAGAGAGTTGCTTCACCTCTCCCATCTGAGAATTTACAGCATGAGGTGCATGAGAGGAAGAACTAGCACTCTGAATTTGTTGAAGTAGTCATGACAGAAAACACAGTTGCAAGGGGATGTAGAGACTCAAATAAGCCACAAGTGTTGGTCTATGCATGGGATACAGTAAGACTAATTGATTGGTATGACATTGTATCTAACATAGGTATAACCGTATAAGTTGTTGCTGTCGAGGGCAGAAGTAACGAAGAAATTAGAGGAGAAAACATGAGTAGGAGAAAGAGGTGAGGAAGAGAAAGTGATGAGCACGATGCAACGGTTGTTAAGCAATGAAAAATTGTACAAAAGAAGAATATGTATTGGAGGAAGAGAGGACACTGATGTTTTATATTCTGCAAGCCTCATGTATCCATATTTATTAAATTGGCCAAACCGTGCAATATGTTAGTAAAGTACAGAATAGGAACCAGCCCACCGATAGTATCAAATCAAATCTCCTATATATATGTTTCCAAATTTTGAATTGTGCATCAGCTTAGAATAAGCTTACCTAACATAAAGACTGCCTACTAAAAGAACGAATGATTAGTACGATTAATATAAAGATTGCCTCAAATATTCTTATCATAAAGGTTGCCCAAAAATACCCTGTAATACAATGCTCACGTACAAATCAAACATCACATGAATTCTATATAATTGAAGGTTTAGAAAGATATATTCTGTTTTTGACCAATTGAACCTTAGCATTAGGGAACATGGATACCTAGAGTAGAAGAGATCATTAAGCGAAATATTCTCTCTAGCCAATCATGAGGTCTCTTTGAGAACAACGAAGTTCAAGAGGGCAAATTCTTTTGAAGAGGTATAGAGCTTGTAGGGTCAACATGTTTTCCTGAAATGAAAGGTGGAACAAGAGGAGTTTTTTCTAGAGTTCCAACTTCCGAGTGGAGAGAGAAGTCATGAACAGATACGGTAAACAGAGGAGAGGAAATGATTACATGCTGGCCTGAATTCCAGCTGGTTTTTAATCCTTCTAGAAGGACAGGGTCTTAATGAAGTTCCCACCTTAGTTGTTAATAAGACCCGCAGATTTTGGTTATGCATACAAGGCACTAAATTGACTACCATTTAAGCAAATCTAAGAAGTTATCGTATCACTACTACTCTGTAACCAAATAACTATTTATAGTATTTCTATATATATAATTTTTGGATTTTCTACAGGCTTTCTGTTTTCATGCCGAGAAAGAGCTGCTTCGTCAACCACGAACTGTCCGTGTCGGTCTCGTGCAGAACAGTATTGCTCTTCCGACTTCTGCACCATTTCTGGACCAGAAGAAGGCCATATTGGAGAAAGTGAAACCCATGATTGATGCTGCTGGTGCTTCTGGTGTCAACGTCTTGTGCTTACAGGTAAACAGTGCAATGACTATTTAATCATATATCTTTTTTTATAGAATAATGTATATAACTTCTCTGTAAATCTAGGAGGCATGGATGATGCCATTTGCCTTCTGCACCCGAGAGAAGAGATGGTGTGAATTTGCCGAGCCTGTTAATGGAGAGTCAACTCAGTTTCTTCAGGACCTTGCACGAAAGTATAACATGGTAATAGTGAATCCAATTTTGGAAAGGGATATAAATCATGGAGAAACTATTTGGAATACTGCTGTCATCATTGGGAATCATGGGAACATTATTGGTATACATCGAAAGGTAAACCAAAAATTAACAAATTGCATTTTCTGCTCCGTACATTCAGAATTCTCTGTCTCATTAACTTGCCCGCATATTAACACATGTAACTGACCTCATGAGTTCATATCAGAATCACATTCCTAGAGTTGGTGATTTCAATGAGAGTACATATTACATGGAAGGGAATACTGGGCATCCAGTGTTTGAAACTGCTTTCGGGAAGATTGCAGTTAATATCTGCTATGGAAGACACCATCCATTGAATTGGTTAGCGTTTGGGCTTAATGGAGCAGAGATTGTATTCAATCCTTCCGCCACTGTTGGAGAACTGAGCGAACCAATGTGGCCCATTGAGGTATTCTTTTCTTTCCAACTTAATGAACAAATAAAGAACTTTTTGTATATATATCCAATTGTCCTTTTGTGTAGCCAACCCCCTAGAGGATGTGTGGCTGCAGTAGTCCCATCGAAAACCACTAGAAATGTTACTTTTGGTTGTTGGAAGTGTTCTTTTTACGTGAAACAAAGGATCAGAAAACCAATTAGTTGGTTTCAGTTGCTACGGGCGCTCACCACGTAAGACACTTTTAGTGCCCATTTTGCCCCCCAAATCTCTTCAAACTGGCATGGAAATGTTGAATTTAAGATCCGCCCCCTCATCTGGCTGTTCTTTTGTTTTTTCTGAGTTTTTCTTTCTAGAAAACAGTTGGATGGTTTTTGAGCTGGAACATTTCCAGCAAAACCCGGGTAGCACTTTGGAGCTTCCAAAAGTGCTTCTGGATTTTTCCAAACAGTATCTAAAGTAATACACGTACTACGATCTGAACTCTGAACTTAATTTGCATAAAAACCCTTATAAACCCTTTGTCCCAAGGCAGAAGTTGCTCTTACCATTCTAATTTGTCAATTTAAGTGGTCAACATATTCATTTGTCTGTTATATCTATATTATTAATTAACATCAAACACCCCTTCGTCCATCCTTTTACGAAGGAGCTTGTGTTATCTTATTGCAATTTATATTATAGAGTATATAGGAATATACATTTCATCAACCTGTATCTTAGTATATGTATAAATAGATCTACTTTGTTCGCTGTCTTTTCTGTTTCTACATCGCTACAAATGCATCCAATGATACATACTTGCCCCCTACATCATCATCACTATCATCCAAGCCTTCTCCTTGCATTAGTGGGACTCCTTGCATTAGTGGGAGCCTCGGGCATTGTGACGCGCTTTAAGAGGGTTACCTTTTGCTTGCATCCTCAAGGCATGGAAACAACCTTTCCTTATACATGGTGAAGGCTGCGTACATCTTGACCCTCCCGAATCCTGCATAAGAGGGAGCCTCGTGGCATTGGGATGCCCTTTTATTTTCCTCTACATGGAATATAATAATAAACGTTATATTTATGGCACCAAGATTTGGTAAAGGCATCCGCAACATGCATTGTACCATAATTGGCTAGATTGATGCACATCGTATTTGTATGCAAGGATGTAGTTATTGACATTGCATGCTTGTCAAGAGTACTAAATGTGGTTCAACTTTATACTTGCACTCCTTGTCCATGTAATATAGGAGAAGATACCAATGCTATCGCTGCTTCGTGGATCAAAATATTGAACAATTTGGAAACATGTCCAGAAATTACTGGTACCGAAATAAGAATTGCTATGGATGAGTGGCTATAACCCTCCGTCCTTTCTTTCTCTCGATCCCACAAATTAAAAATTAGAATGAAAAATGTTAAAGCCCCACCACTTGTACTAAAACTTTAGAGTGTTGGTGAGGGTTAATATTTGTATTATTCCAACACGCTCTCGTAGGCCGAAGACCGATTTTATAGGCCAAAGCTAGATTCACGTAGCGGTTTAAATTTTTTAAATCTTCTTAAAATACGTGCTAGAGAATATTGAAACCTGGGTTGCTCCGTTTCCATGTTAAAGTCCACTCCACTTGCACAAAAACTCTAGAGCGTTTATGAGGGTTATATTATTCTTGCAAGAAATAAGCGTATTCATGGAAAGTTGTACGTTGCGCCAATTGAGAACAAGATGAGAAAAAAATCCTTAGATAATTTGCACAAGTGCAATGCAGACCTATACAAGCTCTGATTAGGATTGATAAGATTATAGTTAAAGGATCCGCTAGGTCTATTGGTGGGTCAGAATGAATATGAATTGTAGTTTTAACTAAGGATATGGTTTTTGTTAAGTTACAGAGGACATGACCTTTAATAGAGCTGAATGCAAGAAAAAAATTTAAACAACCCATCCAATTTTTTTTGTAATAAAGGCTTTTTTGTTGTTGTATAATGGCATCCATGCATGCAAATGAACTTACTTTTACTTCTACTTAATGCCAAGTGGGTATTTGAAAATTTTAACCATGTCTAACTCTTAGTACCTAAAATTCATCTGACTTCACAGTGAATATTTGAAGTATTCAAATATCTTGCATGTGATCATTCACTTTAACTTCGAGTAGGATCAAAGTTGCTCTATACTTTATGCTTCTACACTATTGGTTTTAATAAGGCGATCATGTTTAATATGACATTCCGTATTGCCATTCCCTTCGTTCTTTCACCTAGCATGTCACAGCGATGAATGCAGTTCCCTACAATAAATTGGATCGTATTACATGTTCATCTAAGCTCCTTGTATCAAGAGGAAAATGGAGGATGCTTTGTTCGTTCCATATAGTTTTTTTTAATTAAAAAATCAACCTTAAATTCAGAAGTCCTAATTTTTTTATAATAGCAATATGGCCTATCCAAACTAACTTCGTTTTCATACTAAAACCTTTTAGGTGGTTCTTGTGAAACAACCTATGTAATCTCCTTAATATCAATTTTTTTACTAATATCTTTTGGTCTTTACTTTTGATGCATTTAGTATTACTCAGGCTGTTATTTATCTTTTCTTACTCTTAGCAAGCCTATATCATTTTCTTTCTTGAACCTCTTATACAAATGATCATAGGTCTTGTATTTAAGTTTCACTAATTGCTATCTTAGCTTCCTTCATTACTAAGTAATCTCTTTTTTTTTAATATTTCCTTTTCCAATCTTTATAGGACTAATTATCTTTTGGACTTCCTCACCCTACCGCTATTTAGAAGTTCATTAATTACTTTTGGAAGATGTTAACATCTAGTTCACTATTTTCTTGAAACAATTTGACTCATTGTATCACATAACGTGTTTTTTTATGTCTGTTTTCCCTTATCATTTTATCTTTAAATACTACCAACTTTTCTCTTTTTCAAGTTTCACCATCTAGTTCCCAGAGTCTCTTATTTATCGTAGTCTTTCTTTTCATTTCCTAATTGTAATTTATAATACCTTCAAACTCTGTCGTGTTGTTTAAGCTCTCTTGCTATAACTTTACAATCCTGTAGATATTAGCCTATCTAGCTTCCTAGTGAGAAAATAGTCTACTTGGCTTATATTGGATCTAATTTTAATAGTAAGTAAATATTTTTTCCTTCCTAAAACAAGTGTTTGCTATTATAAGGTTATATGACACAAAAATCAAGAATCTTATTATCCTATTCATTCCTTGTGACAAAAGGAATATAATGTTATTTTGAAAGGAAAAATAAAATAAAATTTATAATGTCAGGGTCTAAGTATTTTGACACCTAAGATTATTTTCAATTAGAAGTCTATACTAAATGGTCTGCACTTTTGACCAATAACAATCTTGTAAATATCTTCTTGCTAAATCCAAAATGAAAATATTAATTTGTATTAACCAATGAGATTAAGAAATGGATATGAGATGTTTCATAACCTTTTTCAGTTTTTTCTTGGGAAGCGGAATAGGTAGAAAGTTTAGACTTTGGAGACGTGAGATTCCATTGCTTTTGTTGAATCAAAAATGTATTTTGGATTTAGATAATAATATAGTTGGACTGAGAATATATTAAGAGGTTTGAAGAAAAGTTGCTCCATATCAGAATACTGTGAGATTTAAAACCGTAGCACTATTGAAATCCCTCACATTGGAATTATTTTGACGGAAGAAGTTCCTATATAGGGCCCACTAAAACGAAGGAAGATCTCATATTGGAATCAGTTTCTTTTTCTGTTTTGGATTATTTGAGAGGACCAAGTGGGTAAGGCGCCCATATTTTTATGCGAGGTGGTGGTGGTCGGTGTTACTTTATGTGGGACGTTTATGTGCACTACAATAAGCTCCAAAAGATTACCCAAACATTCCATCTTGTCCACCGTTGCAACTAAAATTGGTTTGTAGTAAGTAATCACTGATCACTGACCAGCTGACTGCTGTGCCTGTACATCCAACCTTGAAACTTCCATCTCTTGAACCAACAATCCTACAGTTGACTACCCCAGCGTAGATGACTGGCTTGGGCAGATTGCACTCTCTTGTCTTCTTGTAGCTCTGGTTGACAAACCATAAGGCCCCAAATTTCCTTTCTCTTATGGGCGATGGAACCACAGTGGGGGCTGGACTCACCCAACAATTGGAATTTGTAAAGTGAAACTTCCACTTCCACTTCTCTAACTTAAGCTTGCTATAAGGTTCTATCCAAGAATGACTTTGCGTATCTTAACTGGTAGGATGTATTAAATCCTAATCAGACAATTTAGGTTAGTATATATTCTATCTCATTATATATATATATATATATATATATATATATATATATATAGGCTTAGAGTCAGTGTTATATATTTCACTAGGCGGAATCGGTGTGGAGGGCCGCCTAGGTGTCCGCACATATATATTTTTATTTTAGAAATCATATATTTGGTTTTGAATTTTTTTTGAAAATTTTGAAATTTCTTTTGTTTTTTTTTTAAATTTTTTTGAAACTTTATGAACTTTTTTTGATTTTTTTTTGAAAAACGCATTTCTTTTAAAAATTTGAAATTCTTTTTGAATTTTTTGAAATTTTAAATTTGAAAATTTAAAAATTTTTCGTCTAGTCGAACAGGCCGCCTAGCGCCGAATAGGTGCCTAGGTCGGCCGACTAGGGGGTTTCCGGTGCGGCAGGAGGTCAAACAACACCTAAGCGGCCGCCTAGGTCGATTTTTAGAACACTGCTTAGAGTAATCTATGATATAACCTTCATACTTGATCATTAGGTCATCTGAAAATTGTAATATGATCTGTGAGAGATCTTCGTGGTAAGAGATCAATCTATAAGTTTGTAATCCTCCACATTCTTCTTTATTGAATTAGTCTACTATTGTTCGTGATTTTCTTCCGTTTAAAGTTTCCACATTAAATCGATGTTGTGTGGGTGGATTTTTCTGTGTTGTGTTTCAACTTCCAAAACATCTCGATCTCATCCTTCATAACAAACTTCTATGGTAGGTTAGATCCGCTAACTAAGATTGGAGATGGCATCGCATAATACCAAGATCCACAAGTTCATCGATAAGAATACCTATAGTCTATGTCGTATCAAAATACTGGCTTTGTTGAAGCAGCAAGGTCTTTAGGCACCGTTGCCCAACAATTGGAATTTGTAAAGTAGAACTTCCACTTCTGTAACTTTAGCTTGCTATAAGTTTCTATCCAAGAATCACTTTGCGTGTCTTAACTGGTGGATGTATTAAATCCTAATCAGTCTAATCAATTTAGGTTAGTACATATTCTATCCCATATATATATACATATATATATATATATATATATATGTGTATATATATATATACATATATATATACATATATATATGTATATATATATATATATACATATATATATATATATATATATATATATATATATATATATATATATATATAACCTTCATATTAGATTATTAGATCATCTGAAAATTTTAATATGGTCTGTGAGAGATCATCGTGGTAAGAGATCAATCTATAAGTTTGTAATCCTCTACATTCTTCTTTAGTGAATTTATTCTAGTATTTTCCGCAATTTTCTCCCGTTTAAGGTTTCCACATTAAATTGTTGTTTTGTGTGGTTGGATTTTTCTGTGCTGTGTTTCAACTTCCAAGACATCTCGATCTCATCCTTCATAACAAACTGATATCATAGCTAAAGGTTAGATCCGATAACTAAGATTGAAGATGCATCACATAATACCAAGATCCACAAGTTCATCGATAAGAATACCTATAGTCTATGTCGTATCATAATACGGGCTTTGTTGAAGCAGCAAGGTCTTTAGACACTGTTACACGCTTCTTCTTGCTTGGCGAAAGCACGCGTAACTGGACGATGGAACAAAGACGATGAAGAAGAAGCCGTCTGGTCTTGTGACCTGCTAGACTTGGTATTGTGCCTTATCGCAGGCGCGGATGCTTCTCAGATCGGGAGAAGTACCTCATATTTCTTTAGTTAAACTTTTCTTTGATAATCTTCTCAAGAGAATTTCCATCTCTATATATAGATAGAGGATGGCTACAATTGCTAACTATAATTTGTAGGAAAGGAAACTAATTAATTACTAGTAATATCTTTTCTTGAAAGGGAAGATATTTATTAGCAATATCTTCTTTGAAAGGAAACTAATTAATACTTACTAATAATATCCTTCTTTGAAAGGAAAGATATTATTAGCAATACCTTCTTTGAAAAGAAACTAATTATTGCTAATGTTATTAATAATATTGCCAAGTAGTGCCACCGGCTAGGTCTGGGCAATCCTAGCCGGGTCTTGTGTGTCTTTCTTCTTGGTCGGTCCATGTGAGTAACGGGTAAAAGTTCGTTCGAACCGACCCGTAACAATACTCTCTCCCTTCAAGCCCAGTGCGTCCTCGCGCTGGAAGCCGGGATGAAGGCACTCGAGGGTGTCTTGTTGGACCCATGTAGCATCGTCAGTGGTTTCTTCCGTCTAGCGAACCAAGTACTCGCATTTGTCAGCAACCATCCGAGTATCAAGTATCTCTGCCGGGACCGAGTGTTCGCTTGGTGCGAGGTCGACGGATAAGGCTGGTACTACCGTCGGTGGTAGACCATAGAATGGCTCTAGCAAGGAGACGTGGAAGATGTTGTGAATGCGGTTCTGGAGAGGTGGTTTGTCGCTGGTATGGATGGTCGTGACCGTGAGAGACTGATCATCGTGACGGGAGAGGCCCGTAAGTAGGATGTCGCGGTCCTGGAAGGTGAAGCGCATGGTGAGGTGCCAGAACCCGATCTCGCCCAGTGTCTTGAGCTATTCAACATCTAAAACGACGTTAAAATGATCGAGAGGGATGACCATGAACGGGGCTGCGAAGGTATAGTCTGCCACTATAAAGGTTAGTACGCCGAGCTCCCCGAAGCAAGGCAGCTCCTTTTCGTTTGCAACCTGGACTATTCTTGCTGCATCTGGTGTCGTGCGCAAGCCAAGTCGTTGCGCAGCATAGCAACTAACAAAGTTGTGAGTGCTCCCCGAATCAACTAAGCAAAGAAGTATTACCTCGTGAATCTGAATGAGAAGCCGCATCGTCCCCTCTTTATGGTCATGAACGGTTAAGGCGGAAGCCGAATTCGGCCTTTTCGGCTTCCGGTACCTCTAGATAAAAGAGATACTTACAACGGTACCTGGGGGAGGTCTCATCGCAGTTGAAGTAGAGTCCCTTCGCTTTGCGCTCGGCCATCTCAGCTGCGTTGAGTCGACGGAAAACCGGTCTGGACGCCGACAAGCCAGCGAAAGTGGCTTGGACGGCCGTCCCTGGAGTGTCGGTCGGCCCTGCCGCGAAGAGCCCTGGAGCGTGGGACTCGCAGTTAGAGGCCGGTTTGCTGAAAGAGGGGCCCGGGAGGGCCGGTATCTGCTGGGGTGCCGCGTAGCGCGCGGACGGAAATCGCTCACCGCGATTGAGGCTTCCAAAAACGGCTGGGGTGTCGCCTTCCATCCACCTATGCTCCACCTCGCGCACGCACCGCATGGCCTGTGCGAGAGTTAATAGCCGGTCACGATGCACATCCTGGCCCATGGTTGTCGTCAAGCCGGAGATGTAGATGTTGATCTCCTCGTCGCTGGACAGGTACGGAACTCGAGACAACAGGGATTGAAATTCTCGGTTGATGTCCGCGACCGTGCCCGTCTGCTTGAGGGATATGAGATCTCCCAACATCCCGCAATGCGTGGGAATACTGAATTGGATGAGAAACTTATCATAGAACTGCTCCCAGTCGATCCAGCCTACCCGTCGTTGCCACCCGTCGAGACAAGACTGAATCTCACCTTTAAGTTTGAGTCCCCCGATCTGGACTCGCTCATCCTCTGGAATGCGGTGGAGTTCGCAGAACCGCTCGCAATGACGCACCCAAAGTAAAGGATCGTCGGTGCCGTTGTAAGGTTGCAAGTCGAGACATGAAAGGTGCGGTAACCAGCGTTCTTCGCCGATGTGGCGAGGGTCGGGCGGACGGCGGTATCTTTCGTTGTTGCGGAAGGGGTCGCGGTAATAGTCGTGGCGGAAAGGAGCCCCGTTCAGGGGTTCGCCGTAATGAACTCCTCGTTGCGAGGGGGGGAGGGAATGGGGGGTCGTGGTGGGGTGGAAGGAGGACCCGAAGGGGTCTGTCGAAGTGGGGAAGGTCCTGCGGGGGGCTGTCGGAGCGATGGAGGGCCCGCGGGGGGCTGTCAGGCCCATGGGGGGCCTGTCGTCGGCGTGCGGGTGTCCCCGCTGTGGGCTGCCGCTGCTGTGCGGGCCCTGCAGGGGGTGGGGTACCGCTGCCGGTTGTAACTTGTGCATGCCCGTTGAACTTGTGCGGGCCCTGCAGGGGGTGGGGTACTGCTGTACGAGATTTCTAGAGAATCTGTTGTAACTTTATCATTGGGGCTGCTGATGAGCTGACACATGGCAGTTGTTAGGATTCTTTTGTTGCTGAGATCCTGGGTGGTTGGCACCCGTTCATCAACATGATTGAGTCAATGACACGTGTCGTGTGCACACTGCTCAAGGATCTCATTCTGTTTGAACATAATGGATTTGATTGTATCTATCTGTTTGAACAGAATAGATTTGATTGTATCTAAAGAGATACGATTGCCTTGCTGGCCACGTGTCATCTTTCAAAAAGTGTCATGCTGAGGGTGAGCTACGCGCTGAAGAGGCTGCGGTCCTGGACATTTTGAGGCTGCGCTCTTAGTCGTGGAAGAGACTGCGCTTCTGGGGCTATGGGGCACTGCGCTTCTTGGAGCGTCAAAGAGGCTATGCTTTTGAAGATTGTGTTGGAAGCCATACTTTTGGCTGTCATCTGAAAACTGCTATCTGACATCTGATGCTTTGACAGCTGACAGCTGATAGCTGTCAAATAGCTGTCTTCTGAGATTTGTTCAGTGTGCCATCAATGCTGAAGTGATGGCTCAAAACATGCACTATGTTATGGACGCTGCGTTTTTGGAGTGTTGGGCCACTGCGCTTTTGGGGCTCTGATCTGCTGCGCTTCTGGGGGTGTTTTTGAGGCAACGACTCATTAATTCTTGCTACTTTATGGGGCTCGAAAAGCGGTGACTACAGACTTAGTCAAAAACTTCCATTGAATGAGATTCATTGTAATGAATGCTAGGTTAATCCAATTAATTTGGAGCCTTTGACCAGCTGCCACTTGTGTGGTTTTGATCACACGGCCTATAAATTGGGGTACTTTTTAGGACAACTTTCACTTTCTGTTGGAGATCATGTTGTACCTTGATGAGTCCTCTCCTTGGCGAGCTTGGCAGAACTTATGCCAGTCGAGGGCTAGGATTGTAGAACTCTTTGTTCACAGAAGCATCGATCATAATGAAGGAGCTTTTGGGAAGAACTTTGCTACCTATAGAAGGAGTTGTCTCTGTGCGTGGAGTGTGCTAGTTGTACTTTGGTTCGAGACAACACACAGTGCCAAGATAACGAGTGTTGGGTTTGAAGTTGATGTTCCCCGCTTTCGTTATGCTGGAAGAGCCATAGGGTAGCACGTGATGTGTCCGAACTGAGACGAGGAAGCGGAACGCTGACAAGGAAGTGATTCGCTCTGCGCTTTTGTACGCTGCGCGTTCTGCGTCTTGCGCTTGTCTGCTGCGCAGATCATGCACTGCGCTTTTGTATGCTGAGCAGATAACTTTATATATAATCATGAAGAATCTGTAATAGACTCGTGTAATCATGACTAAATAAATAGAGAATCTTCTTCATGTACTTGTGCTTTCTGTTCTGAGATACGCAATGACTTTTGTGTTGCCTGCGCTTTGTAGATGTTGCACTCTTTCATACTTCTATAAGACCCTTTCAAAGTTTTCAAACTTTGCATAAAGTTTGGAACACTTTGAAAAGAAGCATGAAATAACAGTGTTCTAAAAATCGCTAGGCGGACTCGGTGCGGCGGAGGTCCGCCTAGCCCGCCTAGGCGGTCGCCTAGAATTTTTGTTTTATAGAAATTTTAGAAAATTTGAAATTTGAAATTTCAATGTTCTAAAATCCAAATACTATCTTAAAACCCAAACAAATATCCAAAATACAACTAAGAATAAACAAAATAAAAAAAATCAAAAAATACGGCTGCCTAGGGGCGCCTAGGCCCGCATAGCCACCTAGCCCACCGCCTAGGGGATTTTCGGTGCGGTGGGCCGACGCCTAGCGCCTAGGCCAATTTTAGAACACTATGAAATGACACGTGGCATTTGTAGTGCGCATCATGTTACTGACAGGCTATCATCATTAATAGAGCTTTAGTAACCGTTAACAATTAATGTCTTTGGCCGTCATTTCATTGAATGATAATGACTCCTCGTTTTTAGGAAGAGATTAGAAATGATTTCGTTTCACCTTTGCACACGTCCCGAAATACTTCTTTTCATCCGAAGCGTCTCTTGGCCTCATCTGCTTTGACACGTGTCCCCTTCTATAAATAGGGTTTTACTGAGAGAGAAGAACTTTACTCTATCTTCTCCTCTAAGCTTTTTCTGAAAGAGAGTTTCTTCTTATTACTTGAGAGAAAAATCTTAACTTCCCAAAAAACGAGAGCCTCCAAAGCCCCCAAGGCTAGTGCAACGAGTACTAGCAGAGCCAAAAGGAAGAAGCCGGCGACCAAAGTTGACGTCGTTGAAGAGGCTCCGATCATCGACGTTGGCGCGCACGAAGACGTGCGACTGGCTGTTGTGAGTAGGTCCTCCTGTCTTCGTGAGATGGCCAAAAGTAGGTGTTCGATGCATGAGTGTGAGCAACACTTTGAATCATGCATCGATGCCCTATTTGCTGATGCACATGGACGCTACTTTTCGAAGTAGCGTCTGGAAGATGTGATGATGCTTCTTTCGCTGATGCGCATGGGCGCTACTTTTCGAAGTAGCGTCTGGAAGATACGCTAACGCCTTCTTTCGCTGATGTGCATGGGCGCTACTTTTCGAAGTAGCGTCTGGAAGATGGGCGCTACTTTTCGAAGTAGCGTCTGGAGGATGCGCTAACGCCTTCTTTCGCTGATGCGCATGGGTGCTACTTTTCGAAGTAGCGTCTGGAAGATGTGCTGATGCTTCTTTCGCTGATGCGCATGGGCGCTACTTTTCGAAGTAGCGTCTGGAAGATGCGCTGACGCCTTCTTTCGCTGATGTGAATGGGCGCTACTTTTCGAAGTATCTTCTGGAAGATGTGCTGATGCCTTCTTTTGCTGATGCGCATGGGCGCTACTTTTCGAAGTAGCGTCTGGAGGATGTGCTAACGCCTTCTTTCGATGATGTGCATGGGCGCTACTTTTCGAAGTAGCGTTCGGAAGATGCGCTGACGTTTTAGCTAACGCGCAGAGTCACTGAATAGTGCCTGCGCTGATGCTTGCTTACTGATGCTCAGGGCTACTAACATACTGCATGCGCAAAAGTTGGCTTGCTGACGCGCAGGGCTACTAAAACAGTGCTTGGGCAGAAGTTTAGTTCTCTGATGCGCAGGGCTACTAAACAGTGCCTGCGCAGAGCTCTGTGATGCGCAGGGCTACTAATAGTGCCTGCGTGTCTTGCTCTTTTTTGTAGAAAAAATACTTAGTATATTTTTCTGACTTGGTTTATTTTTTTATGCAGTTTCTGTGGTCATCCCTCAATTCGACGAGATCCTCTTTGACTCGTCGGTCTGTGCACTAGGCGTTAATTTCGACGAGGAGGTAGTGAACCCTGCCAAAGAGAGGATTGCCCGAGGTCAACCGGAATTACGATTGACTATGATAAACCTCCAGCACTACGCCTATTTCCGACGTATGATGGATCGCGGCAAACTGTCGGTTGAAGGTGATGCTGGGGGTCAGATTGTGAAGCCCCAATTCCTTTTTGACGACAAGCTGATGATGAAGAAGACGGGGCTCCTAAAGCTCAAAGTTGAAATGGTACTTTGGTAACTACGACCTTAGTTTGTATGTTCCGCAAACCTAACTCCCGCTTTCAGTCTTCTTCTGTTTCGCTGAGAAATGCCGTATGGAGTGGGACCTGACCCCTTCTCAGAGAGGGGTGTTGACAGGCCATTTCAAACTAGACTTTCGCTCTAGGAAAAGAGATTCCTTTACGTACATCCGTGACGGTCTGTCGTATACTTTGCGGATATGCGCCCCGGCCATATGTTTAGTGACTTTACTCCTTCCATTCACCCGTATAGGGCTTCTGTTTTTGCCAACTGGCTTCTTGAGGCGGAAATCTCATATTCCAAAGGAGCTTTTCGGGTCGAAGGCTGGATCCATCCTGACCCTAAGTGGCGTAACTTCCCTATGGATATTGGGCAAGTATGAAAAAGAGCTGAGGGAGGTTGGCCTGTACCGAGCCGTGAAGGCCACCGACTACGGAATGGAAATCAACCAACACTTGTTCCTGGCGCTGCTGGAGCTGTACAATCACCACACCAGGACATTTTATACTCCCGGGGGAGAGCTGGGTTTGGCTCTTCATGAGATGTACGTGATCTCAAGACTGCCTTGGGGCGAACTGCCATATGAAGAGTATACTTCTTGCAACAAGGAGTTCATAGGGTTGGAAGCTCAACAACCCGAAATGATGGAGGTATACAAAGAATTGCTCTGTCATCACCAGGCGTGCACGCGCCAAGATGCTCAGGGGACTCATCCTCATACTTCTGCCTAGAGGGAGTACATCTTCACAGAACATTCAGCAGGACCAAAGCAGGTCTACTTTTCTACTCGTAGGGAGTATTTGTTACTGAAGTTGAAAAACTAATGGCCGATGCTAGGGAGACGAGCCCTTCAGTAGATGCCAAGGGAAAACCAACATCCATGGTCCATAATTATTTCTGCAGAAATCTGACCATCCTGTCTCCGAAGGCGGCGCTAGCTGCTTTCTTGATGATCATATGGCTACGTATGGCAGTAGTGTCCGGTGGTTCTGGATCTGTAGGACGTGTGAGTAGGAACCTCATTATGTCGGCCGTAAAGCTAGTGTTTGGACATAAGCTGGCCCTGCTTCCTGCCATGGTTTGCAATACTCTGCGAGGCTTACGGGAGCTTTCAAAGAGGATAATAGAGCATGGTGGGAAGGGCGGCAAATTTTCTCGGGTCGAGCTCCCGTATCATTACCTAATGGCTTGGTTAGCTTTGAACCGCCCGGGCTTCATAGACCCTGCTACGGCGGAAGGTCGTGAGGACGAGGATGCCTCCATACGCAACTTCCGTCGGATGAAGTGGCTTCATCATGGTGTCCCCATTTGCAGATGGGCACTGGGGACTGACTAGTTATGATTTCTTCAGGATTCCGCCCCCCTACTCAGGTTTTCAGGAGGGAGATGAACTGGATGACAAGGGTGAAGAGGGGTGCTGCCTGACGCGTGGAGCCTTCCGTTGGCTGCAAGCCATCCGCCTGTCACATTTGGTATACAGGAACCAGAATCGGGTATTCCTGGAACCTTATATGCCGAGTCGATTTGCACGTCAATTCGGCTACAGTCAAATGATGATGGATAACCGAGTCCCTGTTTGAGCTACGAGGGGACTTTGCTCGATGGCGCGCGTGCATGGTATTATTATAATGTCGGGTGTACTGGGCGAGCTTCACGATCCCCGTGGTTCGTCCTGAGACCTATATTTTATACTCCGCCGTGAAGTTTTACTGCTCGACGAACTTTTCTCCGGGCTACAATCGGGAGCGGAGTTTTATCGTGGGGACGAAGATGAAGGCCACAGAGGCCGTCCTAAAGCGTCTTCGGGGTTATGTATCGTCGGGGGGCAGGACCTCGGAAGGATCTAGTGCCTCCCGGGAGGAGAAAGAAGAAGCGCCTGTAGTTTCGCCTTTGAAACACCGAGCTTCTGGGTAAGTTCTCCACCCTCAAAAAGGTTTAAGCGGATCGCTCACAAGAAAACCGAATCAGAATGATGATCCCCGGCACCTACGGAGCGGAAGGAAACTCTGCATGTTGAGTCCTCTCTACAGGTATATACGTATATTCTTTTTAGTTTGTTCATTTTATAATTCCTACTTAACTTACGCTTTTTGTCTATGCAGCCGAAGAAGAAGCCAAGACGGTCGAGGAAGGATATGACCGACTGTGAATTTGAAGTCCTCGGGAATCTCCCCGAGGCACCTGCTGATAGGGTGCCCCCTCGGACACCAATACGTCCTACTGTTAGGGTTGAAACCCATGCGACATTTGAAGGTCCTTCCTCGGTGAGGGTAGAAGGAACTGCCCCTGGTGAGGGCCCCTCGATGGTGGAGGTGCCCGCCACTATGGAGGCTGAGAAGGTTACTGTTCTGGGAGTCGAGCCGGAAAAGGTGCCTCCGCTTAATCAAATTGCCTCTTTCGACTATGAGCATCATGATTTTTCGGATCTGTTGGCGGCGTGTCAAGAAGGGGTCCCTGTGGGAGTGACTGTGAATGAACCCTCGTGATACCTGGGGTTGGTCCTGCGGTGGCCGAAGACGAGGCCAGAAAATCCGTGCCTGAGGCGGATAAGGCAGCTGGGGATACTGAAAGTGTGGCCCCGGGTACCCATACAAAAACCTCCCCCCATAAAGCAGCCGAGGAGACCATTGAAGATCGGGTCGGTAAGGGAAGTGAGGTGACTGATGAATCAACCCGGGAAGATGCCAGGGATCAGGCCCATGAACCAGCCAAGGAGGCTGTTGAAGAGTCGACCGAGGAGGCCGTTGAAGGGTTGGCCACGAAGGCTGTTGAAGAGTCGGCCGCGGAGGCCATTGAAGAGTTGGTTGACGAGTCAACCAAGGAAGCAGCCAAGGAGCAGACCCATGAGTCGGTCCAAAAATATGTTGAAGATTCGGCTGAAGAAGCCGTTGAAAACCAAGCTGATGAGTCAGCCAAAGAAGTTGTCGAAGAGCTGAGTGCGACGGAGAAAGTTTCTGTCGAGGTGGTTGAGCTACCTTTGCCGGCCGGGGGAATAGAGGTCGGTCCTGAGATGGGGGAGCCTTCCACTCTGGGAGGTCCCGACCCAACATGTCCCATGGAGAGCCACCTACGGGACTATTTCTGAAATGGTGGTGCAAGAGCTGAATCAAACAGCGCCTGGAGCTAGTGTGGCTGTGCTATTGGTGGCCTCTTCTTCGGCTACAGCTGCTTCTGCCCCTGCAACAACCTCTGGCCCTGTAGTGACTGCGGCTGTTGCTGCTCCTGCTCCTCCCCCTCCAGGGCCATCCACCATAGCGCCTCCAATGACTCCAATGGCCATGGCTGACAACGACTATTACGCTGGGCTAATCATCGGCACCATTTATAATGCTTTTAGGTGAGGTGTAGAAAGTGTCTTAAAGTACAGCCGAACTTTCGTACTAGCTCGATCTACGGCAACGGTTCAGTTGGCGGCTGCGAGATTTATCCTGGGTATGAGGCGAAAGCTGGTGCTTTGGAAGCCTCAATGGGAGAATTGGAAGCTAGTCTTCTAGAGCTTCAAGGCCTTGAGCGTGATCTTTCGTCCATGGTGGACGTGGAGCTGGAAAAGATGGCTGCTGAACTCTCTCAATATGAATTGGAGCGAGACGCTGTTGCACGCAAGGTCGCTGAGATCGAGGTACAGATTGGAGAGGTAGTCACGGCTGAGAGGTCCAAGTCTGTCTCCAAGAAACTCTGGAGGAGCAGTGCGAAAACCTACGAGAACAGATCCAGCTCTTGGAAGAAAAGCTGGCGACCGCGGAGGGTGAACTGGAGAAGTCAAAGGACCATAAGAGGTCTCTTCGCCAGCAATCTGAGGCCTTGGCTTAAGAGGCCGAGAATCCCGGCGCTTATCAGGCAGAGTTGGAGAATGCTTACCGAGGCATGTCCCAGCTTAGAGAAGATGCGGCCAGGGTCAAGAAGCAGAGCGCCGGTCGAGAGAATCTGTCGGACCCATGATCGCTTTCTTGAAGAATCGGATCAGTGACCTGTCGCGCCGACCATTTTAGACATCAGCTTTATTGTTTTGTCTTTTTGTTTCCCTCTTCGGAGAGGCTTTATTTTGCTGTAGTAGAACCTTTTTTTCTTTTCTTGATCATGAAAGAAATAAAAGTCTTTTGATTTGCTCTTTATTTGTCTATTTGCTATGAACGTAGCAAGGATCTTATCAGAGGTAGTTTTAACATGACAGGGTAGGAGTAACTCCGCTGGGGATATCTTTGTTGGGGTATTTACTCAGAGGTTGTATGGACATGGTAAACATTGATTTGGTGACAGGGTTGGTTTTCTCAGAGGTTGCACAAATATGGAAAGACCAAACTCTGTAGGTACATAAAAACAATCAGAGGTTATACGAACGTGGATGTTTTTATGTGGGGTTTGGTAACGTCAGGAGGGCATCTAACATAGGAATGTTCACTCAGAGATAATGTGGACATGGTGAAACATAATATTTCGCTCGAAGGTTTAAACAAACATAGCGAAATACACTTGTGGAGAGCGATTCAGAGGTAATATGAACATGATCATTTTCTGAGGATTTTTAGAAATATACGCTCGAAACTAGACATAGTATTTCTTTAGAAATTTATCGTTGATCGACATCATTAGCAAATCTCCATTAGATTTAGCAAGCCGGTAAGCACCGTCAGAGTAGACCGTCTCTATGACGAACGAACCTTCCCACTTGGGTTCAAACTTGCCGGGTGATTTATGAGTCATGACCATTGGCCTTCGAACCGATAGCATAAGGTCGCCAACTTGAAACGTCCTTTCTTTGACCCTTTTGTTGAAGGCTCCGGAAATCCGAGCTTGATACAGCTCGATGCGTTGCTGAGCTAGTAAACGTTTTTCATCCAACGCTTCCAACTCTTGTAGCCGACGACATTGATTATCCTCGTCTGTCAATTGGTTGGTGATAGCCACCCGTAGAGATGGAATCTGAATTTCCAGAGGGAGTACTGCTTCACTCCCGTAGACAAGAGAGAATGGCGTATTGCTAGTGGGTGTCCGGACGGTTGTACGGTAAGCCCATAAACACTCGTCTAGCTTCTCATTCCACTCGCGTTTATCAGATGACACGACCTTCTTGAGTAGCTTAACAAGTGTCTTGTTGAAAGCTTCGGCTAGCCCATTCACTGCGGAATTGTAGGTTGTCGATGCCATATTCTGAATCCAGTTTTGTCACAAAATCGGTGGAAGGCATGACTCACAAACTGGGGGCCGTTGTCGTGGATAATCCTTCGAAAAACTCCGAAGCGGTAGATGACGTGGTGCTTAACGAAGCTGATCACGTTTGAGGTTTTCACCTCTGCCAGTAGTATTGCCTTCGCCCACTTAGAAAAGTAGTCGGTAATGGCGAGAATGAACCGATGTCCTTTGGAGGACGGAGGGCTAATCGGTCCGATGATATCCATGTCCCAACTTCGAAAGGCCAAGCAGCCGCGGTGGGGTGTAGGAACTCAGAGGGTTGATGGATGAAGTCAGCATGTAGTTGACACACTCATTCTTAGCGTAATAAACATCTGCCATCATGGTGGGCCAGTAATAGCCCATACGTCGTAGTCGGTCCTGCAACTTAGGACTAGGTTGATGAGCTCTGCAAGTGCCATCGTGCGCCTCTCGGAGGGCTTCTTTTGCTTTGGCATTAGATAAACACCGAAGGAGGAGTCCATCGTATGAACGACAATACAACATTTTAGTGCCTGTATCATAGTAGAATCGGAGCGACCGTCTTTTGATAGAAGTGGCTTCCTTTGAGTTCTCAGGTAGGATCCCATAGACCGCATAATCTATGAACGAGAATCGCCAGTCTCTGATGTCAATATTAATGTCTGTTTGTACAGAGTAGCTCAGACACGTACATAAGTTGTTCTTTGGGCACACCAATTCTTGTCCTATGACAGTGATGGAGTACTGGGTTCCGGCCGGAGCTGCTAAGGAAGCGGCGAGACCAGCAAGGACATCGGCTTCCAGATTCTGCAATCGAGGTATATGTTTTATAAAGAACCCTGTAAAGGTAGAGATGATGTTGATTGTTGTTTGATGGTAATAGATCAGATCTTCATGCCGGACCTCGTATTGACCTCATACCTGATTTATTATTAGTTTTGAGTCACCGTAAGCCTCAAGGTGGTCAACCCCAACTGTTTAGCGAGCTAGAGTCCAATGATGAGAGCATTGTATTCAACGACGTTATTGGTGCATGATTCCATAAGGGAATACGCACGATGAATGACTAGGCCTTCGGGGGTGACGAGGACTACTGCCACTCCCGCAACAATTTCTCCTTTGGGGCTTGTTCTTGAAGCACCATCAAAGAACATTCGCCGTACGGGATCTTCTGGGACCGTGTTGGACTCCAAGACCTCGTCGGAAATGCCATCATATAGTTTTGATGTCTCCGGAACAGGACGTGCTGCCAAGAAATCGGTCAATGCTTGATCCGTAACTGTCTTCTGTGGTACGAACACCATGTCATTTGCCCACGTAGCCAACCGCGAGTTTAGCGCTCCCGGCTTTGTCATAAGGACTCTGAGGGGGTTGACCCTAGAGATGACATGGATTGTCTGTCCGGCTATATAGTGACGCGTCTTTTGGATAGCAAAAACTAGAGCGAGACACTCCTTCTCAACAGGATTATACCGATGTTCGGCACCAATCATGGTCCTGCTCAGATAGTAGATTGCTTGCTTATGGCCCTCGTTGCTTTTCTGGGCTAGCAAATCGCCAAGAGAATGGTCCATAGCTCGGACGTATAATAGAAATAGTTTTCCCACGACCGGGGCTACCAGAACCGGAGGGCTGGTGAGATATTTCTTAATGTCATCGAATGCTTGCTGGCATTCCTTGGTCTAGATATAAGAAACTTCCTTCTTTATTAGTTTAGTGAAGGGTTGGCATCGGCTAGAAAGATTCGCTATGAATCTTCAGATATATGCCAAGCGTCCTTGTAGGCCTCGTAGCTCATGGAGGTTCTTCTGGGGAGCCATGTCTAAGATGGCCTTAATCTTCTCAGGGTCAATGTAAATACCCTTGGCGGTGACGATGAAGTCCAGAAACTTGCCACTGGAAACCTCCATGAAAGACTTGGTTGGGTTCATCTTTAGTTGATGTGTCCGCATTAAGGCGAACACTGTCCGCAGGTCCTCCAAATGGTTGGCCCTCCTCCGGCTTTTGACGGCAATGTTATCGACATAACATTCCACCGTTTTTCGGAGGTGTTTGCGGAATATGGTGCTCATAGTCCGCTGATATGTTGTCCCAGCATTCTTCAAACCGAAAGGAATTACCGTGTAACAGTAGATTCCTTTTGGGATTCGGAACAAAGTGTGATTTTCGTCGTCAGAGAACATTTTGATCTGGTTGTAGCCTGAAAATCCGTCCATAAAGGACATACGCGCGAAACCACAAGTATTATCGATCATTACGTCCGTGATTGGGGGGAACTCATCTTTTGGACATGTCGAGTTGAGATTCCTGAAGTCTATGCAGACCTGAATCTTTCCGTTCTTCTTAGTGACAGGAACAATGTTGGCTACCCAGTCTGGGTGTTGTTCCTCGCGAATGAAGCCACTAGTGATGAGCTTGTTCACCTCGGTTTCAATAGCGTCCAAAACATCAGGGCGAAAGCGCCACTGTTGCTGTTTAACCGGTTTAGCGTATGGTCGAATATTGAGTTTATGCATTGCGACGTGTGGGTCTAGTCCCGGCATATCCTCATAGCTCCAGACGAAGACATCGATGTACTCTTGGATGAGTTGTATCAGAGATTCTCTGTCTTCCCCTGTCAGACTTTTGCTAATGAAGATAGGCTTAGGCGAATACTCATCAACTAGGTCGATTTGAGCGACCTTGTCTTCAGTGGGAGGTTCTCGCTGTTCAAAGCGCCACTCCCATTGAGATCCTAGGCGCTAAGCCCAGGGTACTTCCTCGAAGAATTCCAGTGTTTAGTCTTCATCCTCGACTGGGGGATTTGCAGAGACCATGTTGACTGATAACACCTTCCTAAAGGCCTGGCCGATGCTGATATCAGAATCCCACGCCGAGGAATTGGAGGAATGAGAGGGCATCATCACCTCAGGTTCCGAACTCTCTGGAGTTGTTGTGGGCATAACATAACCCAACCCCCCGGCAAGTACGTTGATAGTAATCTTGAGGCTTTCCTTTTGGCACAGGAAGTCATAGAGGAAGGCGTCGACATTTGCCGTAGTTCAGACCTTTGCCACTTGTCAAGTCGTATCCCATCTTTTGGATGAGATGTTTGGCTTGAGCAGTATAACAGTAGATCTACATCTTGTCGTTATCGGATTCTGGTTTGACGGGAGTAAGTCTTTGGAGATGTTCTACCCGACCGAAGATGATGGGTTCCTGGTCCTTTCTCGCTGGGACTACGAAGTAAGCATCCCGGAATGGGACAATTCGGCTTATTACATTACTGGTTGTTACTTGAGTTTGTAACATACTCAAAAGCGTTATCTAAGATATGCATAGCATTCCATTGTGCACAAGAGTAATTCAAAGATAGCTTTCTTTTAATGAAATACGAAATTTTGTCCCGAGGAATTACATCATCTAAGGAAGGAGCCTCAGTATTGGCTGATATATAATCTGCTAATTCTTCATCCGTGAGAATCGGAATAGCCACCGGAGAAGCTGGCGGAGGCTTCCGCTTTAGCTTGACTACCAGGGGAGCCGAAGCCGAAGGATGTTGCGACTTTGAAGCTCCTTCTGGGGCCTTTCGCGACAACTTGACGGGTTCTTGAGTCCTAGCCGGTAACTTGACCACGAGAGGGGTTGACGTTTGAGGAGGCTTTCCTCTCAATCGGACCCTCAACGGTTCTTCAGTTACCGTTGAAGTTTTTGCGTCATCGTCCGCATTATTAGCATCGTCGTCTTAAGGGACTGGCTTATATAGATCCGCATCCGTGCAGTACGCCTCGAGTCCTCTGAATGGATCGATGTCAGCGAACTCGGTTCCTATAGTCCCATCACTGGCCACATACTTCATGTATTGATGGAGAGTGGAAGGCACGACCATATATTCATGTATCCATAGACGTCCTAACAGGACGTTATAAGATATGTCCGCATCAATGACATAACAAGTTACATCCGTTTGGAGATCACCGATCTGGCACTTCAGACGAATCTTGTCCAATGGATGACTTTCTCGGCATTGAAACCGCTGATGGTCGTGTTGGAGGCAGTCAACCGGTGCATCGGTATCCCCAAGGTCTGGAGCAAACTCCGAAAAATTATGCTGAGAGAAGAACCATGGTCGATGTGGATGCGATCAACCTTAATGGCACCAATGTATCTTGTGTAGTACAGGGGCCTGTTGTGCTGATTGTTCTTCAGCAACATGTCTCGCTGGGTGAAGGTGATGTTTGGGATCGTCTCGACCACACTGTGGCAATGTAGGCAAGCAGCCGGATCCTCTTTGGGCGGCTGGACCTGGCTGAGGAAAGAATCAACATTCAGTAATGCCTTGCTGAGGGCGTCTCGAGTCTCTCTGGAGAGATGGATGAGCTCGAAGAGCAATAGCCTTGCAGGAGTATTGGCAAGTTGAGCCAATATATCAAAGTTATAGGGCTTGATGGGCCATACCGCTGAGTCTTTCCTTAGAAGTTTGTCAAAGCAAACCTCCTGCTTCTGCTTGTCTGCTGCAGAAGGTTGGGATGGACCTGCTTCCGAAGTATCGGGTGTGGTAGCTGCAGCAGGTGGAGGTGCTTCTTCCTCCGGAGCCCTATTGTCGTCTCACTGGTAAGTTTGGCCTGAGTGAGTGCCAACCAAGGCTTCATCGGTCGAGGTAGACACTATTCGACACGACGACTTGGATTTCTTCCCTTTGACAGAGTGTATTGTGGGCAACATCATGTCTGGGGCAAGATCGAGATAGACCCACATAACTTCGCCTTGCGGCATCGTAAGCGGGATCAGGCCCTGAACATTGTCACGGGCCGGTGGAAGATTAACAACTTCCATTGTTGTCCTCGGGATGAGGACGACACTATCTTGGGCTTCCGTCTGCGGGAAGCTGTCGAATTAGAGGGTCACCATGTTGGCAGTGATCGTCTTGTCCTCGTAATCGAGTGAGTGGACCTTGGCATCGTTGAGCCTCTGAATATGCTTCAACACGTAGCAGTCATGTGTCGAGTGGTGGACATACCGATGATAATGACAGTATTTGGGGTTGTCTACCTTGTCCACCTCGTCGGGACGCTTGGGAGGTCGGAGTTGTAACTTCTCACCATTCATCAGCACGTTGAAGAGCTCTAGCACATCTTCGTCATTGAAGTAGTATTTTTCCTTCGGTTTCGGCACTTCTGCCGGCTTTTGGTTCACTGATGCTGAACCCTTGGAATATTGACAGTCAGGACTTGTTTCCCCTTTCCGTCTTTGTTAGTGTTGACAGGAATGTTGCTAGACGGGCATTTCCCTTTATCTTCGAGTGTAGGGAAATTAAGCTCGAGTAAACGTGCATCCTGGGTTTTTCTTTAAGCACTGTCTGTACCGGTAATGAATAGTGTCCACTTCATGCACGGGACGCTGTGCCAGAGTTTGATTGCGGAAAGCATGTTCTTGCGGCATGAGTCCATATTCACAGGCTCAGCCACACTTGGTGGAAGCCTCAAGACTGCTTGGCGGAAGCGCTCAATGTAGGCACGGACATGCTTTTTTTTTCCTGGACAATGTCCATGAGAGAGGACATCGTCATATCCATTCCACCCTCATAAAACCGAGAGAGGAAGAGTCGCTTCAAATCGTCGAAAGACGATATGCAGTTGTCGGGGAGACTACAGAACCACTCGTATGCTACCCACTGCAATGCCCTAACGAATAAATTCATGAGTAGGGCGTCGTCTTTTGGTAGATGCTTCGTTACAGAGACAAAGTACCTCAAGTATCGACAGGGAGACTCCTTTCCATCGAAAGGTGTAGACGTCTGTAGTTTGTACTTGGGAGGGTACACCACGTTATCCCACTCAAGGGGATATGGTTGCCGACTCCCCAGTTTTTGGAGTGACTCACGTTTGTCATTGGCGTCGAAGCGAGCGTACAACTCTCTGAGAGCCTGTTGTATGTCATCTGTCATTGGTGGGCCAGATGAACGTGGTAGTGCATGGTTCTCAACAGGGAGTGGCACGTGAGAAGGTGCATTAGATTCCTCGTTTGTTCCCGGGTCTTGATTTGCGGGAGCAGGGGCACGAGGTAGCAACCTGTCTCTTCGAGAACCACGGAGGTCAAGGCTTGCATGGATTCAGTCAATGTATTGAGGCCTGTTTCGAGGGTCTCTATACGATGTAAATGGTTTGACCCTTCGCTGCTTTCCGCATTGTCATCCCCGGTCATATAAACTGACATTAGGTGATGAGTAGATGGCATTGTGGACCTTTCGCTCTCCGGCTCGGATCCTTAGGCCTTACCCTCCTGAGGGAAGACACGTAAGTTGAGGTCATCTTCAGATTCGAGTAGTTGCTACCCCCAGCTTGTTGATAACTTGCAGCCCTAGAGGCGTCTGTGTCTGTTCCGTACAAACCCTTGTCTGGTTGGAACGACGGATTGTCACGGAATGTGGGGAGTTGGCTACCCCCAGCTTGTGCTGTCGACGGAACGACAGTCCCCTGTGACGAGGACTTGGCCTTAGAGCGAGTGTGTTAGAACACACCCATGTTGGGCACTGCCAGCTTGCTGTCTTGAGGTTGACTTTTGGATTTAGATCCACTTGCAGAGATGGGAGCGTTCTTAGAAGTCTTTTTGAGAGAGGGAGAGTTCCATGCAGCATTGCATGGGGCAATTAGCAGTTCATCTTTGTCTTCAATCGACACCATCTTGCCGAGTCTTTGTCGAACAGGAGTCGACAGCCGCAGCCGTTGAAAAACCGATTGCCTTCTTGGAGGAAATACTGCTGTTTGATTACAGCAGCAGTTGATGGCTATGTTGGCACAAGTGTGCCCTGTGGTGGGCACATTGTGCATAACAGGAGCCTCCCCTGCCTTGCGCTTGTGAGAAATCACATCACGCAAGTTATAGGGAGAGTATTCACATCTACGCTCACTTCGCGCGCAGCCACACTGCGCGCATGAGTGAAGATGTGAGGAATGCGCTCCTCGACTCAATTCCCGCGCGTGAGGCATGCTTAGGTCTTGAGAAGAAGATTGCTTGTGAGACAGACCTACTTCAGGCTCACAGCCACACTGCCCGCATGAGTCTGTCACCACAATGGTTGCCCCTGGCTCGGTTCCTGCGTGTGAGCGCCCAAGTGATAGGGGGACTTTGGGAACTATGTCGTTCGAGACGTCGGAGCACCCGAATCAGTTCTATATAGCTTCCTTCATCTGCGCGCATTACTATCAGCACATGCTTTCGGCTAACTGTTGGCGTAATACGTTGATTGCGCAGAACGCGTGCTGCCTTGGATTTCTTCGTACTGGCCTTCAAAGACGCATAGTACAGAGAATCCAAATTGGCCTTACCCAAAGGGCATGCGATTCTGTCAAAGACGGAAGGCTTTTGCTGCATGGTTGGTGTCACGCCCCGATTCGGGAATCGTTCGCCTCCGCTTAGATTCACGCCGAATCGTTCGTCCTCGCTAAGGCGTGATGCCGTACAAGTCTGGAATTGCACTTGTACAAGGCGTGCTCGTGTTCCTTTTATAAAAGAGATATTTGAATAGAGATTTGCAGCGGATGATAAAGAAGTTTTGGCAACACAGATATGATCTGAAATAGGTTCTTTATTGATATCTTTGAAATTACATTGCATAAACATAAGACTCTCAAACAGCCGAGATGAAAGGCCAAACTTGGCTACAACTTGCAGAAATATTGAAATGAGATACAACTTGTTCCATACATCATATCCCTTTATTAATAATGCAGCAATAACCACCTTCAGCAAAATGCCTTCTTCTTCAAGTGGAAACTTCAAGATGTACGAAGCTTCTAAAGAGTCGGACAACAAGCCTTCAGCGTCTATGATTATCCACTAGGTTCCCGGCACCTGTGGAGACGAGGGTCAGTACATTGCCACATATGTACTGGTGAGCGGCCGTAACCAATCTCACCATAAATCAACAGTAGTAAAATTACATGAATGTTCACTATTGATTTGTATTCTTTCTATCTTGCCTTAGGGTCCATTAACAATTCATATATTTGATGAGAAATATAAGAAGCATACAGTGATGTTAGAAACATAAGCAATTCATGTTGTTCTAACATAAGCAGTTCATATTGATCACCAATTTGGTGAATCTTACCCACGGTCGATAGCCATCCCTGTACATATTTATGAATACCACTTACTCTGCCTGCATAAGACAATGTTAGCTATGCCACCTGTCTATATGAAAGTCACTGGCTACACGCCATCCTGGACCGTCTTACTTGGTACAACGGCGCCCTTTCAGTGCGGGTAGCTAGCCCCACTGCAAGTCCCGTTTACCGATGCCAGTACGTCGGCATAATTCCTTGTTCCCCCTAGGACGAACCGGGTCCGTGGCCGCGGATTACCGTTCTGGGAACTACCTTGTATACAAGTTGTCCATGACCATGCATGCAATGCAACTTAACTAATAAGAGACACGACATGCATGATAATAGCATCTTCCACACATATTCGTAGTTCTCATTTCATCTTGCCATTTTTCTATCTTTCCATCTTACCAACTTGCCTTGAGCCATAGGCTCGTATATTCGTTCATCCAACCAAGGGACTATTCATTTGTAACCCATTCTTTCGGACCGAAATTCGATATACTTACCGCCCAATACTTGGGTCTTTGCATCACCTGTTAAACAATTCATATAGCATACGAGCATCATTCGATTTGCAACATAAGCCTAGCCATGTGATAATTTATCTTTCATTATCTTTCCCGTATTATTACTAGGCATCTTTTATTAAGCACCGAACGCAATAACAAGTCTACCATTGTTATGCGCAAAGATCAAGGATCGTCGAAGGATCAAAGCCACTCACTTGCTGGTGAATTGCCGAGAGAAAGAGGTCTTCCACGTAACGTCACCCTAGGTTCACCGCGTTAGCACCTGCATTGGCACCAACATCTGGTCAGCATACTTCTTCTCTTTCTCTTAGTTATTCGATATGAAATGCGTAGACGGTGAAAGTAAATCCATGAAAACATTCATCGAAAACAATCACGAAAACGCACACAAAAGCCAACAGCAAAAGCGACATCGAAAACCAGCAGGGCAACGGTCTCGGGGCAAGCGACTCTTATATAGAACTCTTTCCCCAAGACGCGCGCCACTGCATCTTGGGCATCATTTCAAAAGAGTCCAATCCATAACGAGGAAAGGATCTCAATTTATTATCCCGCGATCCTGGTAAAGTTTCCCCAATTCTCATCCGACTCGGCCATTCGGCCGCTAGCCCGCACCGTGCTCCGCAACGGATTCAGGGCATTACATATTAATACACTAACAAAAAGTTTCGTCCTCGAAACTTAAACACAAACCCACCTAGGTCAAACAACGAAGGAAACTTTTCCTTCACCTCTGCCTCAAGTTCCCATGTCGACTCTTCGACGGAATGATTTCGCCAAAGCACTCGAACCAAAGAAACAACTCGGTTCCGCAAGATTTTATCTTTCCTATCCAAGATCTGCACGGGTTCCTCCACATAAGACAAGTCAGCTCTTAGCCCTAACGGACCGAAGTCTACCACATGGCTTGGATCGTGTACATACTTCCGTAGTTGGGAAACATGGAAGATATCATGCACTCCATCCAATGCCGGTGGCAACGCGATCAGATAGGCGACAGGGCCGACTCGCTTAAGAATTTCAAATGGGCCAACAAATCTCGGACTTAGCTTCCCCTTCGCACCGAATCGCATAACTCCGCGCATCGGTGACACCTTCAAAAATATGTGATCGCCCACCATAAATTCCAATGGTCGTCGATGAGTATCCGCATAACTCTTCTGCCGACTTTGCGCCACACGTAACTTCTCCCGAATCATGCGGACCTTCTCGACGGCCTGTTCCACCATCTCCGGACCAAGTACCTGTCGTTCACCGACTTCATCCCAACAAATCGGAGACCGACACCTTCGCCCGTACAGTGCTTCATACGGGGCCATTTCTATACTTGACTGGTAACTGTTATTGTAGGCAAATTCTGCTAGCGGCAAGTGAGTATCCCAACTAGTCTTCAGATCAATAGCACAAAGCCGAAGCATGTCTTCAAGTATCTGATTCATCCTCTCGGTCTGGCCATCGGTTTGAGGATGGTATGCAGAACTAAATTTCAATTGTGTTCCCATGGCAGCATGCAAACTGACCCAGAAACGCGATACAAATCGCCCATCCCGATCCGACACTATTGATGCCGGCACTCCATGCAGTCGGACAATTTCATCCAGGTATAGCTGAGCCAACCGGTCGACGCTCCATGTCGTCTTCATTGCGAGAAAATGTGCAGATTTGGTTAATCGATCAACGATGACCCAAATTGCATCATTCCCCCGCTGCGTCTTCGGTAAGCCAACTATAAAATCCATGGTTATATGATCCCATTTCCATTCTGGGATCGCGAGGTTCTGCATCTCCCCGTCGGGCCTCTGGTGTTCCACCTTGACTCGTTGACACGCTAAGCATCGCGAGACAAAGAGGGCCACATCTCGTTTCATGCCGTGCCACCAGAAGGTCGTGCGCAAATCTTTATACATTTTTGTACTTCCCGGATGCAAAAAATACTTGGCATAATGGGCCTCCGTCAAGATTTCTTTCCGGAGTTCTTCATCCTTCGGGACACATAGCCTCCCCTTGAGTCGCAATGATCCGTCCTCGTGCCTGGTGAAGTCGCTGGCTTCACCCTTTTCCACTATTCTGCCAATCTTAATCAAGAACTCATCTGTCCTCTGTGCTGTCTTTATCTTTTCTAACAAACTCGGCTCAAGTTGGAGTTG
This sequence comes from Iris pallida, assembly GCA_029216955.1. NCBI lineage: Eukaryota > Viridiplantae > Streptophyta > Magnoliopsida > Asparagales > Iridaceae > Iris > Iris pallida. The sequence continues at coordinate 2,494,248 of JANAVB010018000.1, read as the reverse complement.
AGCCAATTGTGCATTTCGGCCACGAATCTGGAGTTCAATTCCCATGCTTTCTAATTCCTCCAGTATTCGTTTGTCAACACTGAGTGATCCCACAAAGTTTCGACTCAACGCGTCCGCCACCACATTGCCTTTTCCTGGGGTGTACGCGATCGTCAAGTCATAATCTTTTATAAGCTCCAACCAACGTCTTTGCCGCAAATTTAAATCTTTTTGAGTAAAGATGTACTTCAGGCTTTTATGATCGGTGAAGATCTCGCAAGCCACTCCATATAAGTAGTGCCTCCACAATTTCAATGCAAACACTATCGCTGCCAATTCCAAATCATGCGTTGGATAATTTTTCTCGTGCGGCTTAAGCTGTCTCGAGGCATAAGATATCACTTTTCCTCTCTGAGTCAACACACATCCCAAACCCAGTCCGGACGCATCGCTGTATATCTGGAATCCCTCGACGCCGTCTGGAAGTGTAAGGATTGGAGCTGATACGAGACGTTGCTTCAAATTTTGAAAGCAAGCCTCGCACTCATCAGTCCAATCGAATGCCACTCCCTTCTGGGTTAGCCGAGTTAAAGGCGCTGCCACTTTTGAAAAATCCTTGACAAACTTCCTGTAGTAGCCTGCCAAGCCGAGGAAACTTCGGATCTCGCTCGCCGACGTGGGTTGCTTCCAATCCACTACGGCTTCAATTTTCTTTGGGTCAACGGACACACCTTCCGCCGAGATAACGTGCCCTAGGAACGACACGCTACTCATCCAAAACTCACATTTGCTCAGCTTGGCATAGAGCTGATTGTCCCGTAGAGTCTGTAACACTGTCCTCAAATGTTCTGCATGGTCTTCTCTGTTCTTCGAGTAGATTAGGATGTCGTCGATGAACACGACCGCAAATTTATCTAAAAAGGGCCGGAAGACTCTGTTCATCATATCCATGAAAGCGGCAGGGGCGTTGGTCAGTCCGAAGGGCATGACCAAGAATTCATAGTGTCCGTATCTGGTTCGGAATGCGGACTTAGAAATGTCATCTGGTTTGATCTTTAACTGATGGTAGCCTGAGCGAAGATCAATCTTTGAAAATACAGACGCCCCTTGCAACTGATCAAAGAGGTCGTCTATTCGAGGCAACGGATACTGGTTCCGAATTGTAACTTTGTTTAGCTCACGGTAGTCGATGCACAGCCGCATTGATCCATCTTTCTTCTTCACAAATAGCACCGGAGCACCCCATGGTGAAACACTGGGTCTGATGTATCCCTTGTCTAATAATTCCTGTAGCTGTACTTTGAGTTCCTTCAATTCAGCAGGCGCCATCCTGTATGGTGCCCTTGAGACCGGACGAGTATCTGGAAATGTATCGATAGTGAATTCAATCTCTCGGTCCGGAGGCATTCCGGGTATCTCGTCAGGAAACACATCAGGAAATTCTGCCACGACTTCAGTGTTAGCTGAGTCTGCACCATTCTTGCGTGTGTCTCGAACAGAAGCAAGGTACCCTTCGCAGCCAGAATGAAGCAATCGCCGGGCCGTAGTAGCTGAAATCACCATCGAAGCCTTCGCCGACGAACTGGCCGAGTAAGAGAATTCTGTTCCCCCAGGTAGGCGAAACATAACTCGCTTCTTCGCACAGTCAATCGTCGCACAACATGCACTTAACCAGTCCATTCCCAGAATGATATCAAAATCTTTCATATCAAGCTCGACTACATCTAATGGTAGCTTTCTCTTTCCGATACATATGTAACCATCCCTACACATCATGTTAGTAGGCATCTCCACTCCTGATGGAGTACTAACACTAAGGTACATATCCAACATTGTCATTTTTATTTCATGTTCCTTAACATAGTCTTTAGATATAAAACTATGTGAAGCACCAGAATCAAATAAAGTACGTGCAGGAATGCCATTAAATAACAATATACCTGTCACGACAGTATCTGATGCAAATGATGCTTCCTCCTGAGTCAATGCAAAGACTCGGCCCTGGGCACCGGGCCTCTGATTCTGTTGTGGCTGAGGAGGTCGTGGTGCCTGTCCACGATTCTGTTGATATTGTTGGTGATGCTGCTGCCTTGGAGGGTTCTGGTTGCCCCTTCCTGGACAATTGCGAGACATATGGCCAAATTGACCACACCTATAGCATCCTCCCTCCAAGACCTTACAGTCATTAGCAAAGTGCCCTTTGTTGTGGCACTTGTTGCAGTACGGCCCAACCGGATTGGGTCGATGGTAGCCACCGTAATTCTGACGCTTTGGCGCCTCATATCTGCCACCGTTGTTCGGTCTCTTGTTATGTAGATTCTGCACCGACGCATGCACTGGCGCCGTCGCAGGATAGTGTGGGTCCAATTCCTTCGCGTGCTCATAAGACTCCTGAAAAGTCTTATATTTCTGAACCACGACTTGAGCCTTCAGAGCAGGCCTCAAGCCCTGCTCAAACCGACGAGCCTTAGATGCATCGTCAGTAAACTTTGTGATCGCATACTGAGACAGTCTAGAAAACTCTGCCTCATACTCCTTCACCGTCATGTTCCCCTGTTCGAGCTTCTGGAACTCCAATTCCTTAGCTCGCTGCTCAGTCGAAGAGAAGTACTGAGCCAGAAATGCCTCGCGGAACATCAGCCAAGTAATTTTCGTTGTTCCATTCACTCCCGCGAGAATTCTTTTCTGACTTTGCCACCAGTAGTGTGCGTTGGAAACCAGCAGTAGTTTCACACACGAGACCCTCTTAGATCCAACAATACCCAAAGCTTCCAGGTGGTCTTCCACTTCAACTAGCCAATCCATAGCAATGGTGGCTTCCTCTGTCCCTTTGAATTCTTTGCTGCAGATTTTCTTAAACTTTGTTATGTCGGCCACAGCAGTGGTCTTCTTAGCCGCCGGGGGTTCCTCTGCCTCCACTAGTTCGCTCTCTCGGGAGACTGGAGTGCCTTGAGCCCCATTGTTCACCACTGTTCGGACCAACTGTTGCAGGGTATCTAGCTGCTTCTGTTGGGCCTCGAATTGCTTCGCGTTCTGCCTCTGCTGGCTCTCCATCATAGCCAGCATCCTCTCCATAGGGTCGGTTGAGGCTACCACCCTTGAGCTACTCGCATTGTTTGTCGTACCCGCCTTTGTCATCTCTGCAAAACAGAGAAGCTTGTTAGTCTCATAATATATTTATGGACTTATTGTATGGAACATCTCATTTCGGGACATTTAAAACCAAAGTTGTTCGAGAAGCAATAAAGCTTGTGTCGTTTTTCAAAATCTTTAAAACCAAGAAATTCCCAAGGATGTAAAGCCGTGCTCTGATACCAAACTGTCATGCCCCGATTCGGGAATCGTTTGCCTCCGCTTAGATTCACGCCGAATCGTTCGTCCTCGTTAAGGCGTGATGCCGTACAAGTCTGGAATTGCACTTGTACAAGGCGTGCTCGTGTTCCTTTTATAAAAGAGATATTTGAATAGAGATTCGTAGCGGATGATAAAGAAGTTTTGGCAACACAGATATGATCTGAAATAGGTTCTTTATTGATATCTTTGAAATTACATTGCATAAACATAAGACTCTCAAACAGCCGAGATGAAAGGCCAAACTTGGCTACAACTTGCAGAAATATTGAAATGAGATACAACTTGTTCCATACATCATATCCCTTTATTAATAATGCAGCAATAACCACCTTCAGCAAAATGCCTTCTTCTTCAAGTGGAAACTTCAAGATGTACGAAGCTTCTAAAGAGTCGGACAACAAGCCTTCAGCGTCTATGATTATCCACTAGGTTCCCGGCACCTGTGGAGACGAGGGTCAGTACATTGCCACATATGTACTGGTGAGCGGCCGTAACCAATCTCACCATAAATCAACAGTAGTAAAATTACATGAATGTTCACTATTGATTTGTATTCTTTCTATCTTGCCTTAGGGTCCATTAACAATTCATATATTTGATGAGAAATATAAGAAGCATACAGTGATGTTAGAAACATAAGCAATTCATGTTGTTCTAACATAAGCAGTTCATATTGATCACCAATTTGGTGAATCTTACCCACGGTCGATAGCCATCCCTGTACATATTTATGAATACCACTTACTCTGCCTGCATAAGACAATGTTAGCTATGCCACCTGTCTATATGAAGGTCACTGGCGACACGTCATCCTGGACCGTCTTACTTGGTACAACGGCGTCCTTTCAGTGCGGGTAGCTAGCCCCACTGCAAGTCCCGTTTACCGATGCCAGTACGTCGGCATAATTCCTTGTTCCCCCTAGGACGAACCGGGTCCGTGGCCGCGGATTACCGTTCTGGGAACTACCTTGTATACAAGTTGTCCATGACCATGCATGCAATGCAACTTAACTAATAAGAGACACGACATGCATGATAATAGCATCTTCCACACATTCGTAGTTCTCATTTCATCTTGCCATTTTCCCATCTTTCCATCTTACCAACTTGCCTTGAGCCATAGGCTCGTATATTCGTTTATCCAACCAAGGGACTATTCATTTGTAACCCATTCTTTCGGACCGAAGTCCGATATACTTACCGCCCAATACTTGGGTCTTTGCATCACCAGTTAAACAATTCATATAGCATACGAGCATCATTCGATTTGCAACATAAGCCTAGCCATGTGATAATTTATCTTTCATTATCTTTTCCGTATTATTACTAGGCATCTTTTATTAAGCACCGAACGCAATAACAAGTCTACCATTGTTATGCGCGAAGATCAAGGATCGTCGAAGGATCAAAGCCACTCACTTGTTGGTGAATTGCCGAGAGAAAGAGGTCTTCCACGCAACGTCACCCTAGGTTCACCGCGTTAGCACCTGCATTGGCACCAACATCTGGTCAGCATACTTCTTCTCTTTCTCTCAGTTATTCGATATGAAATGCGTAGACGGTGAAAGTAAATCCATGAAAACATTCATCGAAAACAATCACGAAAACGCACACAAAAGCCAACAGCAAAAGCGACATCGAAAACCAGCAGGGCAACGGTCTCGGGGCAAGCGACTCTTATATAGAACTCTTCCCCCAAGACGCGCGCCACTGCATCTTGGGCATCATTTCAAAAGAGTCCAATCCATAACGAGGAAAGGATCTCAATTTATTATCCCGCGATCCTGGTAAAGTTTTTCCAATTCTCATCCGACTCGGCCATTCGGCCGCTAGCCCGCACCGTGCTCCGCAACGGATTCAGGACATTACAGTTGGCTTCATGCGCAGATGAGATGCTGAGCCTTTCCGCTTTTGCTGCGCCTTTGTCTGGCGCGCAGCCTGAGAACGACAGCCTTTGCTGCGCTTCTCAACAACTGAGGTCGACTGAGAGATCGCAGCAGTAGAGAGTGTAGGCGCCTGGAGCGCGCCTGAGTTCTGAGAAGCTTGGGCCGCCTCCCCTTCAGTCTTGCTGTTTGGCACAACAGTCTTGGGCACCCAAGTATGTCGAGTCTTCTTCGGCTTTGCTAGTCGCTTCGAAGTACTCGAGTTGCCTTCAGAGAGGAGATCCTCAAAAGTTTGCAAGTTAAAACGTACGACCAGCATCTTCTGAGAGGACCCCAGCAAGTTGTTGTCAGATTGCGTCACGACCTTCTCGTCAGAGGAGAAGGACATCCCCAGCAGAGTCGTCATTTTGTTTGCCATAAACAAAAAGTTGAAGAACTTTTGTATTTTAAACTAAAGAGTACAAGAGACTCCTAAATAGGAGATCTAAGTACAATTTTGATTTTGGGAAAGTGTGACGATGGAGATTAAACACTGTAGTGGTTCCTTTACTTTGTTGACGATCTAACGATGAGACGAACTTGCTCCGACTCTCTGATTGCCTGTGAGTGGATGATCTTGGTATGCCAATCAAGAAGCAGTCGAAGCTCCTAAATGAAGGAGGATTTCTTCTATTTATAGGCGGGCACATATACGATGTGCGCAGGGGTGTTTGGCGCGCAGGAGCGCTGCACACACGAGATTTCTGGAGAATCTGTTGTAACTTCACTGTTGGGGCTGCTGATAAGCTGACACATGACAGTTGTTGGGATTCTTTTGTTGCTGAGAACCTGGGTGGTTGGCACCCGTTCATCAACATGACCGAGTTAATGACATGTGTCGTGTGCACAGTGCTCAAGGATCTCATTCTGTTTGAACATAATGGATTAGTCAAAAACTTCCATTGAATGAGATTCATTGTGATGAATTCTAGGTTCATCTAATTAATTCGGAGCCTTTGACCAGCTGCCACTTATCGTGTGGTTTTGACCACACACGTCCTATAAATTGGGGCACTTTTTAGGAAACAACTCCCATTTTCTGTCGGAGATCATGTTGTACCCTGATGAGTCCTCTCCTTGGCGAGCTTGGCAGAACTTATGCAGTCGGGGACTAGGATTGTAGAACTCTTTGTTCACAGAAGCATCGATCCTGATGAAGGAGGTTTTGGGAAGAGCTTTGCTGCCTATGGAAGGAGTTGTCTCTGTGCGTGGAGTGTGCTAGTTGTACTTTGGTTCGAGACAACACATAGTGCCAAAATAACGAGCGTTGGGTTTGAAGTTGATGTGTCCCGCTTTCGTTATGCTGGAAGAGCCACAGGGCGACACATGATGTGCCCGAACTGAGACGAGGAAGCGGAGCGTTGACAAGGAAGTGATTCGCTCTGACGAGGAAGTGATTCGCTATGCGCTTCTGTACGCTGCACGTTCTGCGTCCTGCATCCTGCACTTTTGTCTACTGCGCAGATCATGCACTGCGCTTTTGTACGTTGAGCTGCGCTTTTGTACACTGAGTAGATAACTTTATATGTAATCATGAAGAATCGGTAATAGACTTGTGTAATCATGACTAAATAAATAAAGAATCTTCTTCATGTACTTGTGCTTTCTGTTATGAGATGTGCAGTGACTTTTGTGTTGCCTACGCTTTGTAGACGCTGCGCTTTTTCATGCTTCTACACTTGGCTCCAGCGAAAGGTGGTTCAGGATATTTTCTCTCGTTGATCAACGATTATTCAAGCATGGTTTGGGTATTTATACTCAAACAAAAGAGTGAAGTCTTTCAATACATTTAAACAATGAAAGACACTAGAAGGGAGTCGGATAGAAAGAAAGAAAAAGTATTTTTGTACTGACAATGATATGAAATTATGTTCCAACAAGTTCAACGAGTTCTACAAGGAAAACATCTCCCACCACCGTACAATTAAAGAGACCTCACAATAGAATGGAGTTGCAGCACATATGAACCATACTTTATTAGACTTAGTTAAATGCTCTCTCAATAATAATTGAACGGAAAATACCAATTGAGGTATAGTCTGAAAAGCGATTATAGTTCTCTTTGTATTTTTGATTGTCCTGCCTATTTTATTGCTGGTAAGTAAAAATTAATTGTGTTGGGTGTGTCCTCAGGGATACAAAATCTGGTCCCTGATGCCAATGTAGAACTTAGTCAAAACGTCACACTTTTGATGAAAATTGTATGCTTACCTCAAGGAAGCAACTCCTGCACAGTTTATTCAGGAGGTTGCACAGGAGCCTACAGTTGAGCTACCCAGAAACGACCGTACAATATTGGCCAATGACGGTATACGTCGACAAATTTATCCTCCTCAGAGATGCAGTTATGAAGACATGGTAGCATACGAACTAAATATAGCGGAAGAGGCGGTCTCTCAAGAGCCCTCAAGTTGCAAGAATGCTATCTCAAGTGCAAAATCAGTTCACTGGTTGACCGCTACGGATGAAAAGATGAAGTCTCTTCACAAGAATTAAACATGAGAACTAGTCACACCACCAACATGAAGAAAGATCGTAGGTTGTAAGTGGGCCTACAAGAAGAAATTTGAAATCCTTGGAGAAGTTGGTACGAGGTACAAGGCTTACCTAGTTGCCAAAGGCTACAATCATGAGGAAGATGTGGATTACAACGTGATCTATTCTCCTGTTGTGAAACATACTTCCATAGGGGTATTACTTGCCATGGTAGCACATCAAGATATGGAGCTTGAATAACTCTACGTTAAGACTTAGTTGGAAGGAGATATTTTAATGAGTCACTCTCAGGGCTTTGCGGTGGCAAAGAGGATCATGTAACTGAAAAAACATTGTAGGGATTAAAGCAGTCTCCAAGTTAGTGCTATAAGAGGTTTGATAGTTTCATGGTCAAGCATAGCTATACTAGGAGTAGGTACGCCAGTTTATCATATGAAGTTCAAGGATGGTTCTTACATCTATTTACTCCTATACATAGGCGATATGCTTATAGCATATCGAGAAAAGCCAGAAATTCAGAAGTTGAAGGTGATATTCTGTAGGAAATTCGATGAAGAACCTTGGAACAACTTGAATTGGGAATGGAGATCGGTGAGGATCGTAATCAATGGAAGCTTTTCTTATCTCAAGAAGGTTATTTCAGAAAATGTTAAATATGTTCAACATGTCATACGCGAAGTCCGTCACCACTCCATTAGCAGGATAATTCATGCTTTGACGGCTCAAGAAGCTCAGTTAGAAGCAGAACCCGACCATAATGTCTCTAGTCCCATATGGTAGTGTTGTAGAAAGTCTCGTGTATGCTATGGTATGCACTAAACCAGATATTGCAGTTGCGGTCAACATACTAAGAAGGTTCATGGTTAAACATTGTAAGTCATATTGGGAAGCGGTGAAGTTGATATGCTGATGTTTGAAAGGAACAACAAAGATAAGCCTCCTCTATAGAGGTCACGATACTTACGAAGTAGTAGGCTATTCCCACTCCTCCAATTATGCAGGCGATCATGATGGAAGGAGCTCTGTCACTAGTTGTCTTTATATTAGCATGTTTTCTCGTCAGTTGGAAGGTTATATTGCCTTCTTCAGTTGCCTTGTCTACCATTGAGGCAGAGTACATGGCATTGACATAAGCAACAAAGGTAGACATCTTGCTAAAAGGATGTTGTCGATCTCGGTATACATCAAATTGTTAGTTTTGTGATAGTTAAGAGTGTAATTATTTCTTGGCAATGGATCAAGTATTTCATGATCGAACAAAACATATCCATTTGAGATCCCACTTTATCCGTTCTATAAAATGGGTCAAAGTCAAGAAGATTGGCACCGAGGACAATTCGACAAATGTGCTCATGAAGCCAGTTCCTCCTAGTAAGTTCAACCACTGCTTGGATTTGTTCACTGTCGACAAGTGGACGGAGCCCCGCGTGGGGAATATGGGTAGCAGCGGAAGTCCGGCAACACATCTATTAGGATTCAATTCAAGGTGCAAATATGTTAAAATGTATTAAATCCTAGTCAGTTTAGGTTAGTATCGATTATAACTTGTTCCTAGTTGGTATGTGCCTTAACTTTATCAGTAGGGACTCCTAATAGGAATATACATAGATCCAATTTAGGCTTAGGGAAATTAATAAATAGCCTCAATATGTAGATTATCAGATCATCTGAAAATTATAATATGAACAGTCAGTGTGTGAGAGATCTTCGATGTATGAGATCAATTTGTAAGTCTATAATCTTCCACATCCTTCTTAATAATTTTATTGTTGCATGTGGTTTTCTCCCGCTTATGGTTTTCACGTAAAATCACTGTTTTCCGTAGTTGGATTTTTTTTTTTTTTTGCTTGCCTTTATTGTGATTTGTGTGTTCCATGGTATCTCAATCTCATCCTTCGTAACATTACCAATTAGTCATAATTACATATTATTGTTCTTTAGGTTTTCATTCAAATATTGCTCTACTGATGTATGAAAGTTAACTCGTGGAACTCCACGACATTGCTGTTGCACTGTTTATTTTCACTTTGATTTTTTACTTCTAGCATAGATGTTTTCTTCATGATGAGGTGGAAAATAAGTATACATCCATAAATCATAGTATTTGAAATGACATTAATTCATAGTCCAGGATGGTTATGATGAACGCATGTTTAAGATGGTATATATGTTACAAGAACCTGTTACTATTTTGTGGGGTTTGTAGCGAAACATAAAAGTTCTGTTAAAGATTAAATTTATTTTTAATCTGTTGATTGTCAGGCTCGTAATGCTGCTATAGCAAATAGCTATTATGTTGGGTCAATTAATCGGATTGGGACTGAGGTCTTTCCAAATCCCTTCACTTCTGGCGATGGAAAACCACAACATTCAGACTTTGGACATTTCTACGGCTCAAGCCATTTTTCGGCTCCAGATGCATCTTGTACTCCATCCTTGTCTCGCTACAGGGATGGTTTACTTGTTTCGGACATGGATCTCAACCTCTGTAGGCAGTTGAAAGACAAATGGGGGTTCCGAATGACTGCTCGTTATGACTTGTACGCCAAGATGTTATCTCGCTATCAGAAACCAGAATTTTCTCCCCAAGTTGTCGTTGACCCCCATTTGCAGAAACGTGCTTAGAACCTAGTTAGAAAGGTTCGTTCATCCACTTTGAAAACAATGAAGCTGGCTTGAAATTTTTCTTGATTCGCAAGAATATGACATGATTCTCTTTTGCAGAGTTTGCTGTGTTTCATATTTAGCACAAATGTCTAAACATGTAATAATATTTGCATAATTGTCGGCCATGTAAGAGCGTAATGTCTCATGGGCCTCCCTTTTAATGTGCTTGATAAGTACATAATGAAATTGACAATCAGCTCTGTACTGGAAGTAATATGTTTCTCAAGGAAATCTTTGTGTTGCATTCTTTAAGTGAATACATGCAGCCAAGGGAGACACAACACGGTCACACGCACAGGTATTGGGATGTCCCAGATCCCTTAGTACATTTAGGAGTATATTTGTCATATCCAATATGTGCCTTGTCGTACACGACATGATATGGGCATTGCACCGATCTTTGAAGTGTGCTTGCTCCCCTTCGAATCCCAGTTGTTTGTCTTATTGCCGGGGCATAATTTTTCGATGGAAAACTGAGAAGATGAAACAATTGTAAAAACAATGTTCCAACGCAACACTTCTAGGAAGATTGCGCAAGTATAACGAAGATCTAAAAAGATCTTGTTTTAGTATTACGAGAATCTAAAAAGATTTTGTAATCCACAGCAATCGATCGTAGTACTTCTGAAAAGAAGATACAATCAGAATTACTGGCAACAATGAAGAAGGTGACTGGCGAAAGATGGAAGAACTCCTGCTGAGGTGAATAATCACCGTTGCTCAAAGCTTTATTCGTCCTACACGAACAGCTTCTAGGAACCAGGAAGTTCGTCGGAGAACTTGGAACACTTCTGCTCTTCTGACTCCTCGGATGGACACGAACTCCCGTGCGAAAGCAACGCTGTTGCGGCGCCTTTCCTCTCTCGAAGGCTGCTGGAATTCGCAAGCAAATTTCGATCAGAATTGTGTTAAAGAACACTTCTGAATTCTCTGTTTACTTGTGTTAAAAAACACTTCGTAAACATTCTGTGGTGGCTTCGATTACTTGTATATCTGTAGCCTTGTGAGAGAGAGGATGCCTTATATAGGCCCTGCAGCAACTGTTCGGTTGCCACAAAGTTAGGGACGGGGTAAAAATCACCCTGAACATGTAGCAACCGTCCAGAATGTGCAAACGCACGTTCTGCTGCCAGTTGCGCCAACTGCGCGCACCCTGCGCTCCTTTCACTCCGCGCACTGAGCCACTTGTGCCAACCTGCGCCATTGCGCGCACTGTGCCACTGCGCAACCTGCGCCACTCGCGCAACGTGCGCCACTCGCGCAACGTGCGCCACGCGCGCAACTTGCGCAACGTACGCAACGTGCGCAACCGACGCACCCGGCGCAACCTTTGCGCAACCTGTGCACAACCTGGCACACCAACAAAATGCCACATTACGCCTCATGAGCCCATGAGCCCGAGTCCGAGTCCGAGTCGTTAAGCCCCTACGGGGCTTAGCTCCCATGGAAATAAATTTCCCAAGAGCAAAAAGCATGAATGCTTTCTATTGTTGATTTAGCCTTTTTCCCATTAGAAAAATAACCCCACATGGCAGACCCATGTGCATCTCCACACCACATGTGCATCTCTAAACTAGCAAAGCTAATATATAGAGATACAACTCCTTTGGTCTAGCCGATGTGGGACTAAAATTCACTTTGTAAAAGACCAAAACCCAACAATCCCCCACATATCTCAATATATGAGTATAAGTGTTCCCCACAGTAACTGTCCATCATGCATTAGAAGAGATGTCGCTGACGACTTGAATCTTCCCGCATGGTTCAAACAACAGACTATAATACAAGAATGGACTAAGCCTTGAATTCTGCATCATATTTAAAATTCTTCCCACTCACATAATGTAGTTACATGTGCTTCTGGCTACACATTAAAGGCCCTGTGCCAGCCTGGTTTTAGTGTATAATTTTGGACGTCTACAAGTTTACCCTCAAGAGGGCCTGATATCTCTTTGTCCATACACTATAGGTGAGTTCATTATAAAGAGACATGGCATGAAGCGCTTTGCGCTTCCCTTGCGGTGCTATACCGCTATGACATGGCTTAAAACCGAGGCCTTATCCCGTACCGGGAACCTCATCGTAGTGTCATACTACTGTAGCATGAGGCAACCGCCTCTTTGTAGTGCCAAACTACCCAGCATGAAGCCTTAGGCTCCTTTGCGGTGTTACGCCGCAACGACATGGCTTGCAAGGCCGAGGCTTTATCCTTAACCGGGTACCTCATCGTGGTGTCGTGCCACTGTAACATGAGAAACTCCTCCTCTTTGTAGTGCTGACTACACCCCTCTTTATTTTAACATACAACATTAGGCTAACTGCCTATTTGCAGTGCTACGCCGCTGTGACTTGGCCTGCAAAGCCGAGACTTTATCCTATTCCTGGGCAGCACCCCACATATAGGAACCTCATTGTGGAGTCACCCCACTGTAGCATGGAGTTTCACTCCTTGTAGTGCTGTTCTACCGTGCTTCCTGTAAAGCACACCAGGCATTCACTCTGCCTGAGAACTCATTAAGGCAATTAAGCCAACCTTCCCACAGGAACCGTTTTTCGCAGAAAAACAACAGTAGACAACAGTGGTTATAGGTCCGTAACCTCTCCATGCCCTATAGAACATGTACCCACCGTTCCTGATATTCTTTCGATTAGTGGTCCTCCCTTAAACCAAAAGCTAGATGCCTAGTAGATTTCTCTTTGAACTATTAGCATAAAATTTTGTGGTAGGAATACAATAATACAATATCAGAATGCCTTCAAGCCCATTTTACAAGCTGTGTCATCGACCAGCTGGCACTTGAGGCCCTTGGTGAACGGATCCGCCAGGTTCTCCTGACTCCGAACATCAATCACTGTAATAACACCTCTCTTAATAAGATCGTGTACTGCCCTGTGCTTCAACCGCACAGTCCTCTTCTTCCCGTTGAAGAGGTTATTTGATGCCACCGCCGCAGTCGCCTGGTTGTCGCTGTATATCGGTATTGCCGGTATTTGCGCCCCAACCACTGGAAGATCATACATGAGCTCCCGAAGCCATTCTGCTTCCTCGGCTGCGGTATCAAGTACAAAGAACTCAGATTCCATGGATGACCGCGAGAGCATAGTCTGCTTCTTCGACTTCCACGATATAGCAGCTCCACCCATTGTGAAAATGAATCCACCTGTGGACCTCTCGCTCTCCACCTCTGAGCACTAGCTGGCATCACTGAAGCCTTCCACTACCGACGGATCTCCGCTGTAGTACAGTGCATATGTCTGAGTCTTCTTGAGATATCTCATAACCCGTTTCACAGCTTTCTAGTGTTCAACACCTGGGTTGCTCGTGAAACGACTCAGCATTTCTACGGTGAAAGCTATGTCAGGCCTTGTGGCAGTAGTAGCATACATCAAACTCCCGATTACGCTTGCATACTCCAGCTGCTTGACGCTTTCTCCTAAATTAGGCTTCAGCTTCAGATCACACCTGTACGGCGTATCGATCCCTGGAAGATCCCGATACCCATAACGAGTGATTATTTTCTCAATATAATAAGACTGTGACAGCGCTAGTCCAGTGTCTGTCCGGATGATCTTGATCCCTAAGATCACATCAGCTTCCCCCAAGTCCTTCATACTGAACTTGCTCGAGATGAATTTCTTTGTCTCCGTGACACAGCTCATATCCGTACCTAGGATAAGCATGTCGTCCACGTACAGACGACGGAAATTCTCCGTCATAGGAATCGATCCACCACACCACTTTTCGGCCCTCGTCCTAGCCGCCTTCGCCTTCTCCGACCGCTCTCTGTACCGGGGCTCCTCAAATCGAGTCCTCATCGTGGTCCACTGGTCAGGTGTGATCCAACCAGCAATCGGCTTTTCGGAGCGCTGACGAGCTTTCTGATCGTCAATTGTATCACTGATCAACTTGGCGGCGATGGCAGGAAACTGCCTCTCAATCTGCTCGGTCCGGTGTGGTGTATAAAAATAAGTCCTCTACAAGAATTACAAATTAAAATAATAAGTTCTAAAAATGCTTAAAATTATATTAATCATACTAAATTAACTATCTTTAGTTACCTTGAAGTGGGCAAACCAGAATGCCTTCCTCTCTTCCGAGGCATCCGAGTAGTTGATCCACGGACCCCCATAGTTGGACCTTAGAAAGGAGCCCAACGCTCTCTGTACCGACGAGGGACGATATCTGTATACAACGATAACCGGCGTATTAATGAATATATATAAATATACAAACATGCATAATATATATATATATATATATATATATATATATATATATATATATATATATATATATATATATATATATATATATATATATATAAAAAAAAAAATATATATATATATATATATATATATTCATTTAACTTACTTCGTAAGACCGTCGGCCCAAATCTCCATCCTCGTCTCGTCCTGAGGTGCGCATGGAGGGTCGCTCTGGTATGGATCCGCCCGGGCGGGAGTAGGGACTACCTCCTCCACCTGCTCTCCACCCGCCATACTGCTGTCAGCGGTAGGAAGGCTAGGGAAAGGAGTATGATCAGCAAGCCTGGAACTGCTCATCGCAGGTGTACTGCCACCCAGACCTGCGACCGTATGGTACAATGGAGTGCTCGGGTCAGACGATGGTCCGAAGCCATCCTCTGGTAACGGAGCTCTCTTCCCACCTAAGGACACGGCTCGTCCTGGCCTATCTCCGCGTCGTCCTGAGGTGCCTCCGCGTCGTCATGCCATGCTAATAATAACATTGGAGTTCATAATTTAAGATTACAGAAATATGAATACATCAAAATCACAGTTTATGATTGAAAATATAAATAAATACAATGACAGTTTAGAAATACATGCATACATTGGAGTTCATAATTTACGTTTTCAAAACTCTGAATACTAATAGAAATGATCATAGTTCATAATTTAAGATTACAGAAATATGAATACATCAAAATCACAGTTTCTCAATCATCCTCTGAAAATTCATCTTCTTCGTTTGCCTCCTCCTCCTCCTCTTCATCCTCTTCCTCTTCCTCCTCATCGTCACTAGCATCTCCTTTGTCTTCCCCTTCGGATACTTGTACCTCTTCTACACAAGTAGATATTGAATGGGGAACTTGTGCTGAGTCGACATCAACTGTATTTGGTACAAGAGGCAGCTCGTCCTCCTGATAAGCCACTTCGTCGACATCGTAGGTATTTCTGGCTTTAGTCTTGCATACTGCCCACTAGTCGTACCTCGTTGTTCCCCGTCTAGGATATGTTGTAAAATATACGAGTTGAGCTTGACTTGCTAGGATAAATGGTTCGTGTCCTTGGTATCGACGACGGTAGTTAATATCCACAAGACCATGCTTGTCAATTTTCCATCCTTGATCTTGTATGGGATCGAACCAATCAACTTTGAACAACACGATCTTGGCAGGCTCTATGCCATAGTTGTACGTCAATTCCACGATCTCCCGTAAGATGCCATAGAAATCATTGCCTGGAGTGACATCTTTGTAGTTTGTAGATTTGATACATAAGCAACTATTTTTTGTGGAATCAAGATCCAGGAAGCTATCTCTGATGAGAGCATTTGTTGACTTGAACTTAAACCCATTCACGCAATAACTTGGCCATATTTTGACGGTATAAATTGGTCCCTTGGCAAGAGTTCTAATAGATTCATTCTCAAAGATGACGTCCGGACGATCGACCTAAACACGAGAAGATACAAAATTAAGTTTAATGTTAAGTTATTTCTTGTGCAGTTGTGAATGGAGGAAGATTTTAACTAGCTTCTTACGTACATATGTAGTCAACCAAGACGGAAAATGAAGTCTCATTTCTTCTTCTACTTCTTTATCTGCAATGTATGGTCTACTTGACCTCACCTCATCATTAAATTTGCTAAAAACCAATAAATATCGGGATATACTCGTTAAGTTATAATAACGTAATCAACAAATAGATGACTTGAATGTTGAAGATTTTCACTTACCACTCTAGCTTTTCCACTTCATCCTCCTCGCAGTTGAGTAATATATATAACTGGGAAGCCTTTAGTTCCTCATCATTCAAATATCTCTTTTTCAGTTTTCCAAAAGGCTTTCCAAGAGCATTGAAGACTTTCAATAATGCATTATTATATTCTATATCTCCATCGTCGTTCCTCGGAGCTCTTGTTCTATTTGTAGCAATATGAGGCTTGAAATACATTGAACAAAAGTTTGTAATCTCTTCAAGGACATAGGCTTCACAAATAGAACCCTCGACCCGTGCCTTATTTTTTACCTTCCTCTTCAGGTGGTTTAGATGGCGCTTGAACGGGTATATCTACCGATAACCGACGGGCCCACCAACATGTGCCTCATATGAAAGTTGAATTGGCAAATGCTTCATAGAGTCGAAGAATCTAGGAGGGAACACCCTCTCAAGCTTACACAATGTTACTGCAATGTCCTTCTCCTGCTTTTCAAGCCGATCGACGAGTAACTTAGTAGAACAAAGATCTCTGAAGAATATGCTAAGCTCTGTCAGTGGATCCCAAACGACCTGAGGTAAGAATTCCCGAAATACAATCGGGATTAACCTCTCCATAAAAACATGACAGTCGTGGCTCTTCATACCCTGTAGTTTGTTCTCCTTCGGGTCAACACATCTTCTCAAATTCGATACGTACCCGTCTGAAAATTTTAGGCCCTGGATCCACCTACAAAGTTTACCTTTGTCCTCCTTGTCCATTGAGAAAATGGCCCTGGGCTGCTTATACTTCCCACTGCCTTCCTTTATCAAATGCAACTCTGGACGTCTGCATATTTCTTCTAAGTCCAACCTGGCCTTGGGATTGTCTTTCGTCTTCCCCTTTACGTCCATCACAGTATTTATTATATTGTCAAATACATTCTTTTCGATATGCATGACATCCAGGTTATGTCTGAGCAGATGGTCACTCCAATATGGTAGGTCCCAGAATATACTCCTCTTCGTCCAGTTGTGTGCGCGGCCAAATCCATCACACTTGTACCCCGCTGTAGGCTCCTCAATAGCACTTGACAATTCTTTAACTTCCTCCCATATCGTATCCCCGGACCACCGTGGTGGTGGACTGGACTTCTCTACCATGCCAGTACGAAAAGCATTCCTGTTCCTCCGGTACGGATGATCCTTTGGCAGGAACCGTCGATGACAATCAAAGAAGCACGATTTTCCTCCGTGTTTCAAACGGAAAGCCTTAGTGCGATCCATACAATACGGACATGCGAGATGACCATGGGTGCTCCAACCCGATAACATTCCGTAGGCCGAAAAATCATTGATGGTCCACATTAGTACGGCCCTCATCTGAAAGTTCTGCTTTCTGGAAACATCATATGTGGTTGCACCTACTTTCCACAACTGATTCAGCTCATCTACCAAGGGCTGTAAGTACACATTGATGTTCCTCTTCGGGTTCTTCGGACCTGGAATAATAACAGTTAGGAACATGTAAGGAGTCTTCATACACATCCAAGGCGACAAGTTGTACGGAGTAACAATCACAGGCCAACAAGAATATTGTGAGCCCGAAAGTCCAAATGGGGTAAAACCGTCGGAGGAAAGCCCCAATCTGACATTACGCGGCTTCGAAGCAAAATCGGGATACACTCGATCAAAGTGCTTCCATGCTTTTCCGTCGGATGGATGATCCAGTACTCCATATATTTGTTTCCGCTTGTGCCAACTCATATTATCAGCTGTCTCCTTTGCCATAAACAACCTCTGCAACCGCTACGTCAAAGAAAAATAGTGCATCGAATCTGTTGGCTTGCGTGCACCAGAAGTCCTTGTTGTACTAGTTGCCTTGAAGCGATCGGTACCACAAAATCTGCAGGCGTCTTCATCCTTGTCGTCCTTATAGTACAACATGCATCCGTTGCGACATGCATCAATTTTTTCATACCCCATCCAGAACGATCTCACCATTCTCTTGGATCGGTAGAAGTCTTTAGGTAACTTGCCACCCTCCGGTAATATATCTTTAATTAACTCCAGTATTCGGTTGTAGCATTCTTGAGACATGTTAAAATCTGATTTTATGCTCAACAATCTTGTAATCACCTCCAACGGTGAATGGTCATCACAACCAGGATATAAAGGGGTCCTTGCATTCTCCAGCAACTCCATGAACTTTGTAGTATCGGCATTCGGTGCCTCCTCAGCTGCATATTGATTGTTCGGATCGAAACTAGGCCCCGTAACATCGAAAACCATGTTCGTCCACCCTTGGTCGTAATCAGCATGCTCGTGGACATCTACATAAGGCTCCACATAAGGCTCCGGCTCGGAGGCTAAAGGCACAAGTTCTCCGTGTGCGGTCCACTGATAATAATTTGGCATGAAACCCCTCGAATACAAATGATATGTCACATCCACTTCCGAATGATATTTTAAGTTGCGACATCTCATACATGGGCACTTAATTTTTGTACGATCCATGTACTGAGGGAACGCCTTGGCAAACTGCAGGAACTATTGCACACCCTGTATAAATTCATCCCGCACACCGTATATGTCATCAGGATGACGATTGTACATCCACAAACGGTTCCACAGATAGTAATTCATATCTATTTTAAGATAATTCTGCAAAGATTGACACAGATAATAATTTATCAAGATGACGATTGTACATCCACAAACGGTTCCGCGGATAGTAATTCATATCCATTTTAAGATAATTACTATAGAAAGTGAAGACCGACATGAACTGACGCACGAAATTGACGATTGTACGACCACAAATTTTATGTTCTTCAACGATATATTTCACATGCATAATTGCCAAGTGTAAGAACGGATGGCTCGGAACACAACCCAAAATTCATTCTAGCATACATTAGTGTGAATCATCTATGTTCTGTACATATGGTGTAGTATATGTTCTTATCGAATATAGTATCTGAAGGATGTAACAGAATCAATAAGATGAACACACAAAATGTAATACTAAGACATTATCTACTACTAAAAGATATAGTGATAGGTTGTCGTATCATCATTGCCGAGTAATGGGGGTCGGAGGACAGTCAACTTTATCTATGGCTACATTGTTTCTGCCTCGCCAGTCGAATGGCTGCAGGAACTATGTCCTGATCACGATGTCGTACCGTAGATTTATACAAATTCTTTATAGCAAATGTCGTACATAGATTTCTGTCTCGCCAGTCGAATGGCTGATAAAAAGGTTATATTCCATTTTTTGTCAAGTATGAGAACGGATGGCTCAGAACACAACCCAAAATTCATTCTAGCATACATTAGTGTGAATCATCTATGTTCTGTACATATGGTGTAGTATATGTTCTTATCGAATATAGTATTTGAAGGATGTAACAGAATCAATAAGATGAACACACAAAATGTAATATTAAGACATTATCTACTACTAAAAGATGTAGTGATAGGTTGTTGTATCATCATTGCTGAGGGATGGGGGTCGGAGGACAGTCAACTTTATCTACGGCTACATAGTTTCTGCCTCGCCAGTCGAATGGCTGCAGGGACTATGTCCTGATCACGATGTCGTACCGTAGATTAATGCAAAGTCCTTATAGCAAATGTCGTACATAGATTTCTACCTCGCCAGTCGAATGGCTGTAGGGACAGTGTCTGACTTGGTGTATCTCACCATTTTCCCAAAATGTCTAACATTCAAACTCAGAAAATAGTTGCTAACTGATATCACTATTCAGTTAAGCCTATTCTCATGTTAATCCTTATTCCAATATCATTTTCCAATAGGAATTTATCTAAGTCCATATCAATAGACAAATTTCCTTTGGGTAACATGAACTAGCCAAGCCATCATACCTAGGTATCCAGTCTCTCATACAGGACCTACCTATCTGCCTTTAACATAAATTATACAAATCAAACTAGTCTTAAACACTGGTACCAACTGCCTGAACATGACAGTCCCTAATTTGTACTGAATTTATCCTACCTCTGAGTGTACAAAGCACCTGAGTGCCCCTCCTAAAAACCAAAGAAAAGTGGAATCACCCAAGAGGAAGAAAAAGAAAGTTGGACAACACAGTCCATGCTTTCTTTCTTTCTTCCTTTCTTTCTTGCCACTAGGAAATGATGGGAACTTGATGGCATTGGAGACCAAGACATGGGAAAAATGCCAGGTTGGTGCGCATGTGACATGAGTGGGGGATGCTTGGTGGGGGGAGAGAAAAAGAAGGAGCTACTCCTTATGGGTTGTGGTCACACACACTACACTAGCAAATGTGGATGGATATCATACATAAATTTGCAACATTATCTCCACTGTTCTGAAACCAACCAACCAGTATTTGCCTGTTCCTGTGAACCTCTTCATAACAAGCTAATTATGAGACAAGACATCAATCACCAACAATACATCAATCCCCAACGAAATATGTGTTGGGTCATTCTGAGA
This sequence comes from Iris pallida, assembly GCA_029216955.1. Classification (NCBI taxonomy): domain Eukaryota; kingdom Viridiplantae; phylum Streptophyta; class Magnoliopsida; order Asparagales; family Iridaceae; genus Iris; species Iris pallida. The sequence continues at coordinate 2,473,404 of JANAVB010018000.1, read as the reverse complement.
TCAGAAAATTGCATATATATAGCATTGAGTTTCGTTAAAATTGTTCCCAAAGTAAAGAAGTTCTGAAAATTATCATGAAATACACAAAACGCTCTTTTAAAGAACATTTTTCATAGAAGTTACATCAGAGCAAAGAAGTTCTGGAATTTATCATGAGAACCCTAAATTTTTCCCAGTATCAGTAAATAGGGCTCGAACCCTAAATTGGATATATTAACATTTTTCCCAGTATCAGTAAATAGGGCTCGAACCCTAAATTAGAATTCCAATCCAAGCAAAACATCAAATTGACAGTTTATATGCCCAAAAAACTCCCAGTATCAGTATATAGGTGTCACACTGTGAGTCTCGTGTCCACACAGTGGGACACGACGTGTCCAAACCAACAAAATAGGTGTCACACTGCTGCTCGTGCGGCAAGTCCACGCTCTCGTGGACACGAACTAGAAGCGAGAGAGAGAGCTAGAAGACGAGAAGAAACTGGAAAGCGGGGACATGGGAGAGTGTGTGTGTGTGTGTGAGAGAGAGAGAAAGAGAGATGGGGGAGCTACCTGAGGAGGAGGAGGAGGAGGAGGAGGAGGAGGCCGGAGGAGCACCGCAGAGGAGGAGGCCGGATGAGGGAAATCGGCGGAGGAGCGCGCGCGCAAAAAATTGGGGGGGGGGAGGATTTGTGAATGATCGAAAAGGAAACCCTCGCAGCCTATATAAAATATTTAGCAACGTCCGAAATGGACGTCGCTAAACGTCACTGATATTTAATAAACGATGACGCCGCTTAAAGTACGTCGCTACACGTTGCTACATCAGCGACGTATACCGACGAACTTGCGACGCAGGTTCCCAGTTAACAAATTATAGTCGCTAGACGTCGCTATTTGTCGCTGTTGGCGACAAACAGCGACGTCTTAGTTAAACATCGCTAAACCCCCAAAAATTAGCGATGTTTTGTCTTGGAGTCGCTAAATACGTCGCTGATATGACTTATTTTGGTAGTGTTAGGAAAGCCATTTTTACATCCATCTGATGTATCACCATCTTATGTATTGTTGCGAGAGCAATCAACATTCTGATGGTAGTCATCCGGGCTACTGGAGCATACGTGTCAAAGTAGTCAATTCCTGCTTCTGAGAAAATCCCTTGGCTACCAACCTAGCTTTGAACTTGTCAATAGTTCCGTCTGCTTTCATCTTCTTCTTGAAGATCCATTTGCATCCGATGGATTTCGCTCCTTCAGGAAGATCAAACAACACCCAAGTGTTATTTGAGGTGATGGAATCAATTTCATTGTCAATCGCCTCTTTCCAGAAAATTGTGTCTCTGGTCTTCATCGCCTCATCATAGGTAAGCGGATCTGCTTCCACATGATAGGTGACAAAGTTACTTCCGAAGTCCTTCGGCCTTCTCACTCGCTTCGTTGACGGCTCAGCGAGATCTGGTTCAACCGTTGTTTCAACAACATCTTCTTGGACCACATCTTCATTGAAGACCTGCGCACCCTCATTATTCTCTGGAACATCCGCAAGAACAATATTCTTGTGCCTTGCAAATTTGTCTTCAAAATATTCTGCGTCGCGAGATTCAATGATATGATTTGACTCAATATCAAGAAATCTCCGAGCATCACTCTTCTCGGCATACCCTAAGAAGATCATCTTAGTAGTTCTTGTCCCAAGCTTCTGAATCTTCAGATCTGGAAGCTTGACATATGCCAGACACCCCCACACTCGAATGACATTCAAGTTAGGTCTGACTTTGAACCAGAGTTCATGAGGAGTAACGTCTGAAGTTGCATGAGGCACTCTATTTAGAATAAAAGTGGCCGTCAATACAGTTTCTCCCCAGTAGCACTTAGAAAGACCAGCAATCAACAACATTGAGTTAATCATTTCTGTTAACGTTCTGTTCTTCCTCTCTGCTACTCCATTTGATTGAGGAGAGTACGGAGCCGTAATCTCATTGACAATTCTATGTTCTTTGCAGAACGATGCAAATTTATGAGACCTGTACTCCCCACCTCGATCACTTCTTATTCTTTTGAGTTGTTGTCCAGTCTGCCGATCAGCTTCGGATCTGAACTCCTTGAACTTTTCGAATGTTTCGTCTTTAGCCTTCAGCAAGTAGACAAACGCATACTTTGAGAAGTCATCGATAAAGGTTATGAAATACTTCATCCCGACCTTTGTAGAGAACTGTTTGAAGTCACAGATATCGGAGTGTACCAACTCCAGAAGATCTGTACTTCGATTAACCTGAGGAAAGGGTTTCCTTGTGATCTTTGTTTGAGCACAAACTTCACATTTCTCTACCTTACCCCCACACTTGGAGATAAGTCCTAGACTAGACATTCTGTTTATTTGTTTACAATGAACATGTCCTAGCCTATTATGCCACAACTCAAGAGTATAAGCAGAATGAGTGATTTCATTAATCACTTTAATTATATTGGACTGTTTTATAAGCTGAATTTTGAACATTCCTTCGGTATAAAAAGCTTTTCTGAAATATGTTCCCTTGATAGACATCACCATCTGGCCAGCATTGATGTCCATCCTGAGGCCTGCGTTGCAGAGTAGGCCTCTTGAGATCAGGTTCTTGGCGATAGCAGGTACGTGCTTCACGCCTTGAAGCGTCAGAGACTTCTCCGAAGTCAGCTTCAACACCACCGTCCCGATCCCGAGCACTTCAGCTTGTGCCTGGTTCGCCATCATAACTACTTCAGAAGTAGGTATGTAGGCGGTGAACCACTCCTTACTGGAGCAGACATGACAGGAGGCTCCAGTGTCTATCCACCAGTTAGAGTCAGTCCTTACCGCATCAACCTGCGCAATCATAGCAACAACGTCAGTGATCATAGATACCTTACTAGGCTCTCCTTGCTCTGATTGCTTGGTCTTTGCTTTGTATTCACTTTTGAAGTGGCCCTTCTTGCCACACTTGAAACAAGGCATCTGAGACTTTGCCTTCTTTCGCTTGAAGGAAGTCCCCTTCACGATCAGATTGTTAGGGTCCTTCTTCTTGCTGTGGGAAGCCGTCTGCTTTTCTCTTGGTTCCTTGGTATGAACCAGATTGGCGTTAGCCAATTGCTTGGACAGTGCGTCCACTTTCAGTTGAGCCCGCATCTGGTCCTCAACATAGATTTTCTGCAAGAGATCTTCAAGGCTGATCTCAAGCTTCTTCCTATGCATGTTTGCATAGAACTTACTCCACCCAGCGGGGAGCTTTGAGATAATCCCTCCAACAACAAACTTGTCAGGGAGGGGCATCGCCTCGTCTTTCAACTTCTGTCGCAGCTTCAGAAATTCTTTTACCTGCGGCAGCATGGACTTCTCGTCCTCAAAGAGCCATTTGTGATATTTTTCAACCACAAATATTTTGCTCCTGTTCTTGTCTTCTTCGTACAATTTCTCCAGAGACTCCCATATATCTCTGGCAATTGGGTTTTTACTGTAAGATTCTGCTAGAGAATCCTCCATAGCACTCAGGATAAGCAGCCTGCAAATGCTATTTTCCCTTCTCCACTTGGCCTGAAGTTTAGTAGCCGCAGTGATTGCGGCAGCAGACCCAATATCTGGAATGGTAGGTTCCTCTTCAAGAAGCACGTGGTCAACGTCTCTGAGTTGAAGAGTGAGATAAACCTTCCGCTTCCAGACTTAATAATGCTCTCCATCAAACTTTTCTAACTTACAAAAGTCAGTATTGAGGAGTGAAGCATTAACGTTTTCCATCGTAGCAATAAAGCTTTGAGATTGTTATTGCCGGGGCACAATTTTTCGATGGAAAACTGAGAAGATGAAACAATTGTAAAAACAATGTTCCAACGCAACACTTCTAGGAAGATTGCGCAAGTATAACGAAGATCTAAAAAGATCTCGTTTTAGTATTACGAGAATCTAAAAAGATTTCGTAATTCACAACAATCGATCGTAGTACTTCTAAAAAGAAGATACAATCAGAATTACTAGCAGCAATGAAGAAGGTGACTGGCGAAAGATGAAAGAACTCCTGCTGGGGTGAATAATCACCGTTGCTCAAAGCTTTATTCGTCCTACACGAACAGCTTCCAGGAACCAGCAAGTTCGTCGGAGAACTTGGAACACTCCTACTCTTCTGCCTCCTCGGATGGACACGAACTCCCATGCAAAAGCAACGCTGGTGCGGCACCTTTCCTCTCTCTCGAAGGCTGCTAGAATTCGCAAGCAAATTCCAATCAGAATTGTGTTAAAGAACACTTCTGAATTCTCTGTTTACTTGTGTTAAAAAAAGTCTCTTATTTTTTACTACTTGAGAAAATCAAATAACAGTAATTTAATTTTTTTACTGTTTGGGAAGAACTAACAACAATTCCTTTAAAAAAAGATTCTATACATAATTATCTAACTATCTATGTTGAATTTAATGAACAATTATAATTAGTAAATATAGGTAGAATATTTTTCAAAAAATTCCACAAGTCTCATCTTTATATATATATATATATATATATATATATATATATATATATATATATATATATATATATATATATATATGAAGCAATGGCTAATTGTGGCGAACTCGCCTCCACTACTGGAGCTCGAACTACAACCACTTGGGCCGCATGCATCTCTCTTAACCACTAGGCTAGAGGTCATTTGCTAATATATATATATATATATATATATATATATATATATATATATATATATATATATAAAATTTTGTTTGCTATGATCCCTCTAGCCTTGTGGTTAGTTGAGTTGAGAGACATGTGGTCCGGGTGGTCGAGTGTTCGAATTCCAGTGGGAAGTGGTAGAGATTAATTACCAAGAAAAAAAAGGATTAAGTACCAAAGGACCTATGTGCAACTTTGTGTACATTTGTATAGCCTTGTTCACGTATTTTAACCTTCTTTAGGAAAATCACTTAGAAAGACCAGAGTACTGTCTTCATAATTATTAAGTTATTCTTATTAAAATTAAGGCTTAATTGCACTTTGCTACCCTCAACTATTCCGCCTTTTCAACTTGATACCATAAACTTTTTTTCGTAACAAATTGGTACCTCAACTATTATTTTTTTTCAACTTGATACCTAATTTTTCAAAAATTCCGAAAATGCCCTTCCCTCCACCCCCTTCCCCACTCCGGCCATCCCCCCTGCTAGCTCTGGCCGCCCCACCCCCCCCCCCCCCCTGCTAGCTCCGCCCCTCCCCCCCCCCCCCTGCTAGCTTCGGCCACCCCCTGCCCCGCCTCCCCGCCCCGCCCTCCCTCCCCAAGCCCCCCTCCTCCCGTGCTGCCGCGGCCTAGGGGAGAGGCGGGGGCGGACGGGCGGCCGGAGCGAGCAGGGGGGGGGGGGGGGGCGGAGCTAGCAGGGGGGGTGGGGGGCGGCGGAGTGAGCGGGGGGGCGGCCGGAGCGTGCAGGGGGGGAGGGTTAGGGGTAGGGGTAGGGGCATTTAGTCCAAAATAACATCTGGTACCAAATTGTTACAAAAAATAGTTTAGGGTACAAAGTTGAAAAATGGTAATAGTTGAGGGTAGCAAAGTGCAATTAAGCCTAAAATTAATGAGCCTTTTAATAGAATAGATATGCAAAAATATTTTGGAAGAAAATTTTCACGATGAAGTCTATTTTTGACACTATATACTAGAATATAGATAATGTGCCAACTTTTTTAGGCTGTGTTTGATTGGACTTTTTTTCCATGGAAATATTGCCATCACAAATTTTCCACAATTGTAGCTTATATTTTCCATGAATTATTTTCCAAAAAACTATCATTTCCACATTTTCATCTAAAATGGTGGAAAATAAAACTCGTCCAACCCATAGGAAAATATTATTTCTATTGAAATAACTATTTTTTCGTGGAAAATGATGGCAATCAAACATCCAAATTAAGTATTCCATAATTTTTTTTTAAATTCCATTGAATTTTTTTCCTAAAAAATAATTTTATGGAATTAATTTATTTTCTCTACGTATTTCCATCTTGCAATCAACGCACCCTTAATATATTTGTCCGCAACACTTATGCAATTTTTTTCATTATAGATCCCGAATTGTTGACATTATCGACTAGGACACCAGTTGCTGGTATGCAGAATTGTGAGGTACGCTCTTCATGAATAT